>JACBFG010000011.1:3326218-3372919 GCA_013435955.1 Diaporthe sp. HANT25 | reverse complement strand
CCCCCCCCCCCCCCCCCCCCCCAAACGCGCACCACCGTACATGATTAAGTGTCAATCCATTTCCGTGGGTTTGAGACCACCGGATTCGTCTCCTCAAATTTGATCTGGCGATTCTGGAATGCATAAGTTGAATAGACTGTTTAGAATGCATATGATATGTCGTGTTACGTGCGTTACGCGCGTACGTAGGGTAGTGCTGGAGTTGGTACATGGACTCGATTCCTTCTGTCATCGAACTTTCGTCATCTGCTTACCTCAGAGAATGGCGCTGAGAAGCAATCTTTAATTATAGTGCGGCCACTTGGTGGCAACTTCTACGAGAATTCTTCTCCATGAAACATTGAAAATCGAGATTTTGGTTGAACAATTGTCATAGACCAAGGCCGGGGTCTGGTGTCAAGAGTCTAGATGGCATAGTCATGTTGTCTCTACCATGTTAGAATAAATTGTTGTAAATAGATACTTGGTACTTTTAATCACGACCTCTGAGTGCCCTATAGATCCAAGTCCACACTGTCGTCTACTTTGTAATTCGCCTTTACTCTGCCCCGGCTGGGTCCAACAACCCATATCTTCCTCAAAACACATGGCTCGGAAATCCCCGAATATTCACCGCATATATTTCGCTTAGGGTGCTTCTGCGAATCAACAGTATTTCAGCAGATGTGCCGGAAGACCGTTGGCTCGATCGTGCTGTTGGGACCGGGGCCTGCGATGTTCTGATCTGAAAAGGCCCGGCCCGAAGACAGATCTCCCGGAATCCAATAACGTCTCCTGATGAGATGGGTCTCCCAGATCATCAACTGCATAAAGTTCTTCGTGTCAAAAACCATCTACTTGGGGTGAAAACGTGCCTACGCAGGACAACTGGGGGACCGCCTAACCTAAGTTTTTCCCATTATTCAGTCTACAGATGGCTTCACGGGTCTGAACACAAATCAGTGGAGTGTATAAATTTAATTCCAAGAGCCTCATGTGTTATCATTTGTGGGCAGACATCCCCAGCTGCAAGTTTTCAAATTTAGGCTGCTGATGTCTCGGTTGTGAACCTCCACTCCACCGACGCACCCCTTCTCTTCCCCCCACCAACTGCCTCCCACATCCAGGGTTGATAATCGTCAGCTGAGCACACCTGGACGAGACAGACTATTGAAAAGCCACGGTGACAAATGCATGTAATACGGGACGGAAATGGCCTTGGAGGAAATATAAAAAAGAACAAGATGCGTCTTCCTGTGCAATTGAGAGAGTGTATAATTGGAACGCTCTGGTGGCACGCTGCATGTCCGTGCTGGATTTCCAGGGTTGGACAAGTCCACCCAACCCCAGCGGATCTTTTTTTGACAGGTGGGGAGACTTGTTGGTGCAACTCGAGCTCGACGTCAACACGTCTGCATCTTCAGCATTGCCCCGGCGCTATTTGATACTGACCTTCAGGTGTTTCAGCATTTTCGTCTGAACTCTCCACTCGCCACGCTCCTTCAGCCCTGGGGAGCGGCCGCTCCCCACGTGTGTTCCTGGCTCGTGCGACGAAGGACACACGACGAGACCCGAGCAGCTGGCCAACGGAGAAATCGCCCGCGGCGGCACACCGAGATTTGTCTGTCGGTGGCCCACACTTTCCTCAGGCAGACAAGAGACAACTGATGTCTGCCTGCAGTCAGCCTTACCTGATACCCGAGGTTCTGACTTTGACAGCCCATCCTGAGGCTTCCATTGGATGTCACAAGCGGTCACCAATCTATTTCGTCTCCAGTCATGGCACACCTCGGCTGTGTCAATCGAAGGAATATGCATGGAACCTGCCATTGCAGCTCTGCCCTTGTCGAGCATCGCCTAGCCCGCAGCGTGATGGTGTCTTGACTCTTTGACCTCACACCCACCCGTCCTCCTGCGGCTGGACATCCGTCATGATGCCACAACCGACCGTGCATCCGCATTGGCGTGCAACGGCCTGCACACACACGGCAGACGTACCCAGCCGTCGAGTCCTCCCTCGACCAGTCCCCGAGGTCCCCAGCCGGGCGTTCGCAGCTCCGCAGCGACCTCGAGGCGTGGCCCAATTAGCGGCGGGTGCTGAACGCTAGGGGTCCCGACATACGAGCAGTCCTGCCGTGCCATTGGGAGCTCCTCCCGTGGGCAGCTCACTCCTACTCTGGAGGGGCTGACCAATTCGACCCTCTCTTGACCACCACCACCAACCACCTCAGCCCCATTACGGCCCGACTTCATTTCTAGCTGAGTAGGCAGTCGAGCAATCGGATACAGATCTCGCCCTGGCAGAGAGATACCAACGGCCGCGATAGCTCCATCCATCCCAAAGAAGAGGATGTGCACCATCTTGTAGGTCTAGCTCCAGCCGGGCGAGAGAAGACGACCGGCTTCCCGTCGCATTCCGCCCAATGACACTTCTGTCTCACTTCCCTGCAAGCCTCACGAATACCAATCCCTGTCACGATATTGGGGTCTCTTAATCCGCCCTCGCTCGCCTCGCAGAAGCAGCCATACTGCTACTCGTCGCTGGTTCGAGCATGCACGGCCGATCAGCATATCAGCGGCGACGCTCAAACCTCATTCCAGCCTCTGGAAAGGCGATTCCGACCCCAATGCTGAGAGTCTGGGCTTCCGGCCTGGGGGTCGACAAATGGGGCCTGACCAATCTCACCTCATCACTAACCTCGCACACCCCCACTACACCATGTCGAGTGGCTGCTGTCATTGGTGAAATTGGCGCCTCTGAGTAACAGCCTCAGCACTCCACTCAATCCTGACACTGATGACGACCTTCCAGGTCAGAAAAATTGGCCTCACCTTCACTTCGCAGCCCTCGATGGCTTTGTCCAGGGCCGAAGGATCGATTGAGATACCACCACACCGAACTCTTCCTGAAAACGTGTGCTGCCCACCTCGGTGCACCGCCCCGAAGCCTCGGTAAGACTTGAGTCGCCTAAAAAAAATGATCAACGGCTCTAGCTTCTCCGACCACCACTACACATTAGCGGCGATTGAGGACGGCTTCCTGCCTTGTGGCGTCCTTGACATCGAGGCCGTGTCCCCTTCATTGGGGGGCCCTGGCAGGATGGCCTTCGGCCCAAATCTTGGCTTCGGTTCTCGAGACGTTATCGCTCATCAATCTGAAGTTGAAAATGCGTACGAAAACCACGACCATTGGGCGTCATTCCTCTCACAAGCACGAACAGGACCTATGATGCGCGGACGGGGACGGAGGGAAGAGGCCGCAACATCATCGCACATGTCGCAGTACCATTGCTGATGTGGGACCAAGGATCCGCCGAGCCCCACGAGCAGCTTGCTCCATGTGAAAGAATTGGAGATTTCGGGCCTGTCTTCGCAGGACTATGTCTGTCCTGGAGGCCGAATTTTTACATTTTCATCGCCTGCAGCTTCTGGGATCGATCACTGATTCGAGTCTACACCATCCTTTCAATAGTGGCTGGACTTGAGCAAAACGACCAATGAGGGTTGGTGCTGAGCTAGGGCTTGTGGTGCTCCCGGGGATAAATTTACCTTCCTGCGTCAACGATCTGCAGCAAGGCATCAGCCTAAGCCGGGGCTAACATCAAAAACGGAAACCAGTCAGCTACGCCTGAGGCCAGCATTGGCTCAGCAAACGAGAACAGCCGTTTACCGTTGAACGAGAGCCGTCGACAGAGACCCCCGGGTACGGAGGTACCGCGCTTGTGCAGGACCTCAACGCCCACCCTTTGATCAACGCCCTGGTCTTCAGCCGATCCACGTCCCCCGTCACTTCAACGACAGTTCTTCTCTCGTCTGCGTGCATGCGGGTGGCTTCCCTTGGATCATATGCATGTCCATCACTGCCCGGCACCCATGTTTTCTCTCCGATCACCTCCGCCCAGGTACCTTCAGCCTCCCACGCTATCCCATCTCAATGCTACCCTACGATTACATCTTACAAGGATGGGTCGGGGTTGACATCTCGTCCCCCCATAGAACACCACTAGGCCGTGGAAGCTATATATCTCCTAGTCGATGAAGCCACGACTAGTCCTCCCTCACTATTCACTCTCCTCATGATACCCATATCTGCTTTGTCCCATATTCGTTAGCCTGCGCATACGTCCTCGCAAGCCGTAATCTGTCTCGTCTTTGTTTCCGTGCCGGTACACGGTATCGTCGGCGCTTACTTGAGTTTCAAGCGCATCTTATCACACTTACCTGACTATATATACCAATATACCCCAGCCCTGAAGTGATCGTTGTAGGGTCATTTGCACACGATATAAACACCAGTCCAGACTACAATGTCAGGTACGAACGGGGAATACAGATTTCCTGCCTTTGGCGGGGCCGAGGAATCGCAACAAAACCTTTACGAAGGCGGTGCTGTTCAACCTCCCCCCAGTGGCCCATTTGTGAATGGCTGCAGCACAAATGGCACCAACAGTGTTGCCTCAACACCACGTAACGCCTCTAGTATCTCAGAAAGTAAAGGCTTCGACGGCCACGACGACTCCAGATCAACAATAGTCCCACCTCCCCACCCATCGCCCAGGAGATGGACTTTGCCGAGCTCTCCGTCACTTCATTCGGTACACATAGAGGGCGATGTCCCTGGAAAGGGAGTTAGCGGCGATATTCCTACCCTTCGTCCTCATGAGGGCGAAGCCGGAGGCCCAAGATCACGCGCGCACGCCAACATCCAGACGTATACCGATGACAGCCGCATAGAGCACCAGTATCCTCGACTCTCCCGTCCTGTTGAGCTTCTACGCCGGGAATACGACACTGTGGTCATAGGATCCGGCTATGGAGGCGCCGTGGCAGCGTCTCGTCTGGCGAGAGCCGGCGAGAGCGTCTGTGTGCTGGAGCGAGGACGGGAGAAGTGGCCCGGCGAATATCCCAGCGGGACAAGAGCGGCTGCCGATGAGCTGCATTGGTCAGGGAACCTCGCACCCAAAGGCGTCGGTGATGGCATCCCGCTCGATGGTGGAGATCCCACGGGAATGTATCACTTGATATTTGGGAGAGGACAGCATGCAGTTGTAGGCAATGGTAGGTCGTCTTGCCCTGGTATATCCACACTTCACGATAAAATAACTGACGCGCATCTAGGTCTTGGTGGCACCAGCCTGATCAATGCCAACGTCTTCCTGGAAGCAAATCACGATGCCTTGAGGATGAAAGCATGGCCAAAAGAGATCCGAGAGCATCCTGAGTGTCTTGACGAATGTAAGGAATCCTGTTCCACAATGCGCAAGAGAAGACAGGTGACTGATTTCACATATTACAGACTACAAGAAGGCTAAAGAGGTCCTCGACCCGAAGCCATACCCAGATGACTGGCCCATGCTGCCGAAGCTTGCCTTACTCAAGAAGCAAGCCGAGCACCTCGGAATGACCGAGAAATTTTCTCGTGTCAATCAAACAACGCGCTTCCGAAATGGGCCCAATAGCTGCGGAGTGGAAATGGTCCCGTCGGCCCTGACCGGCCAGGATCCCACCGGCGTCAACGACGGGTCCAAAACGACAACGTTGGTGACTTACCTCGCCGACGCATGGAACTGGGGCGCCGAGATGTTCTGTGAATGCGAGGTCCGATATATTGAGAAGTGCAGCCCTAGCCGCGGTGGCTATAACGTGTATTTCGCCTGGCACGGCCGCAACCGCGGTCACTTCCGCGCAAACCTCCATGGCGACCTGATGTGGGTTCATGCGAAACACGCTGTCTTCCTGGGAGGCGGCGCCATTGGCACCACGGAGATTCTGTTGCGGAGCAAGCAGCTTGGCTTGAGTATGAGCGAGCAGGTCGGGCAGAATATGAGTGGGAACGGGGACATACTGGCATTCGGGTAAGCTTGAAACCTGATACATTCCCTTACCTTGGATCTTATCTGTCATCCTACTGGAGAAAGCACAGCATAGTTGACCTGTGATCACAGATACAACACGGACCACACTGTCAACGGTGTTGGCAGGCCACACCCTTCGCCACAAAATCCAGTTGGACCCTGTATTACCGGAATCATTGACAACCGCGATGGTCATAACAATCCCCTGGATGGTTACGTGATTGAGGAAGGGACCATTCCAAAGGCGCTCGCTCCATTTATGCAGGCTATGCTGGACATGATGCCTGGCAGTATCTCTAATGAGGAGACCTTACTTGACCAGGCCCATGCCAAGCTGGCTCGATGGGGAAGCCGACTCCTCGGTCCCTATTTCAAAAAGGGCGCAATAGAGAGAACCCAAGTCTATCTCATTATGTCGCACGACAGCAATCAGGCCGTGCTGACCCTCAAGGATGACAAACCTGAACTCGAGTTCCTCGGCGTTGGCCGAAGCGATCATGTCAAAAAGCTCAACGATATCTTAGCTAAGGCCACCAAAGCCGTGGGCGGAACTCTCGTGCAAAACCCCTTCTTCGCGCTGTTGGGCCAGCAACAAGTCACAGTGCACCCCATCGGCGGTGCGAGCATGGCCCGTGACGGCACGCCAATGACGGGAGTGACCAACCATTACGGCGAGGTCTTTGTAGGCAAGAACATGGACAGCCCTGAGACGCACAAGGGCTTGGTTGTCATGGATGCAGCTGTCATACCTTCCGCACTTGGAGCAAATCCATTCGCGACCATCACGGCACTTGCTGAGCGTTCTATTGAAGCGTACTGTGCAAGCCGTAAACTGGAGATCGACCGCACGGAGAATGGTATCCTGGATCTCTTCGGCGAGCCAGCACACCACCCCAAAAGACGCCGCAGGAAGACTTTGGAGGAAAGGACGCTTGCTCTCTCCGAGATCGACGAAGTCAACGGCGCTGCCCATGTGATCAGCAGGGCAGATGCCCTCAAAGCTAGCGGTTTCGGCTTCACAGAGGTCATGTCTGGTTTCATTCACCACGACGAAGACGGGATGAAGGAGGACAAGAGGCCTAATTATGAATTGGCCTACCGCACAGCCAAGTCCCTGTGCGAGAGCGCTAGGTTCTTCTTGAGTGTCCAGGCATTTAACACCAAGACCATCATCCGCGACCCTGCGCACCGTGGCATGCTCACCGGTACCTTTGTCTGCCCGACGATCCCTGGATCTCCCTTTATGGTGCAAAGGGGAGAGTTCAACCTCTTCAAACTCGACCTCAAGGCACCAGGCACGCGCAACCTGACGTACGACTTCGACATGACGGGCATCAATGGCGAGCTACTTCATTTCCACGGTTACAAGGTTGTCGACTCTTCCGTGGCCCTCGCGCCATGGCAGTTCTGGCGGTCGACAACAACACTGTACTGCACCGTCAGCAAGCGAGTCCCGATGCGTTACGTCAATACTGATGAGCATGACGAGGATGCTTGGCGCAAGTTGCAAGTCGTGGCTAAGGGCATGATGCACATACAACCCGGTGACTTCTTATCGGAGATCATGACCATGACGCCTACAGGCGCGTCAATCCTGCAGAAGGTCTGGAGTGCGGCCAGCTTCATGACTTTCTTTACTCGCAGGTCCCTGTCCCTCTTCCTGGCTCCCTTGACAGCACTGCAGTACCCATCAACCACGTACAGCGGCTACATCAATGACACCGCGCCGAACAGATCTTTCAACATCTGGGCCTCGGACGGCGTCTGCACCAAGATGCACATGTGGAACGCGACATACACACCACCCGGAAAGGGCGTGATTGATCTCTTCATGATTCCCGGGGCGAGCGTCGACCATCAGATCTTTGCGCTCCCGACAATCCCTTACAACGCAATCAACTACTTCACGCGTGCAGGATATCGCGTGTTCGTGACTGTTCACAGGATAGGCCAGCTCATGGTTGCAGAGAGAGACTATACCACATTCAAGACGCGGCTAGACATCCAGGCGTGCCTCAAGCACATCCGCAAGCTCAAGTGCGAGGAGTACGCAGCCGAGGAAAAGGACCCGGTCAAGGTCAAGAACTATCAGCCGCCCAAGATCTACACCATCGCACACTGTATGGGCAGCGTCGCCTTCGCCTCGGGCCTTCTGGACGGTACGATACCGTCGTCGTGGATCAAGGGCGTGACGTGCTCGCAGGTGTTCATGAACCCGATCTGGAACACGATGAATATGATCAAGGCGACGGCGGGGCCCGTCCCCTTGGACAAGCTCTACCGCACCCTCGCGGGCAGCTGGTTCAGCTGCTCGACATCACGCGAGGACAGCCTCGTGCAGCGGCTGCTGAACCAGGCGCTGCGCTTCATGCCCGACGAGCGCCGCGAGATCTGCAACAGCGCCAGCTGCCACCGCATCAGCCTGACCTTTGGCCGCTGCTGGAACCACAAGAACCTCAACGAGGCTACGCACCGCCAGATCGACCGCTTCTTTGGGGGTGTCAACATGACGCTGCTGCACCTGCTCATGCGCATGGGCGCGGCGGGAACCGCTATGGGGGATCATCCGCTGTATGAGGTGCTCACCACGCGTGAGAACATTGCCCGGCTGCGCGGTGTGCCCTTCTTGCTCTTCGTTGGCCGTGACAATGCCGTGCTTAGCCCCGAGTCTACGGAGAGGACTTACGAGATTCTCTGCGATACCTTCGGGACGCGGGCTGGTGGGCTCGCCAACGGCGTCCAGGGCGAGGGCGGGCCGCACGACGGTGATGGCATTGAGTATCGCCGTCGCGTCGTCCCTGGCTATGGTCATCTCGACTGCTGGATGGGCCGCAACGCATGGAAGGATGTGTATCCCTTCGTCAGGGAGGAGGTGGACAGGGTGTGCCGGGGTGAAGATTACCGCTTCCACGAGCCGAATGATAAGTTCAAGAAGATGGTGGCTAGTGGCGAGCTGCTGTACTAGGAGTATGGTGTCGTCACAACTCGTTGTCTTCTCACTCTTCATCGAACATGTATTGCGTTGCTGGTCTCGTTTTCTTGGTTTGATGGATATATACTTGGCACGGAGCGTTTTACGGTAAAAGGAAGGGCATATGGGATGGCGTGGTGACTTAAATTATTCCTGCGGGAAAATGCGAGTCTTGGTTGGACACGGAATGGAGTCGTTACTGTCTAGATATTCACTGCGATTTAGTACTGGGATTCAGGCAATCCCCGTCAGTCTCTAGCGTATGCACGGAACTCTTTACAAGCCATAAGCAATTTACACGCTTTATCACACACAAGCTTGCCTCACTCTCGGTTTACGCTGTGCTTTGACTTTTATCGTGGGTGACATCTCGAGGTATGATGCTCACACGGTAGCCAAAGTGCTTCTGTGGACAGAATCCAAAGGCGTGAATGCCAAATAATACGCTGACGTTATGCAGTCTATACCAATACATCTAAACATTTCGCCGACACGCTGCAAAAATTAATTCCACCTCTGATCGGGAGCCTCCTGGTTGAATATAATCCCAACCTCGGGGCACCAATCTACGATCTCGGAATATCGCTCTGCTTGCCACCGGTGCGGCTGGTGATAACCCAGCGGGTGGTCAAAGTACCACGTCTCGACCGAGAATTGGCCCGCGACCTCGGGCGGCGGGATCTTCGCATTCAGGTCCGTCCGCTCGTCTATCCTCCACATGAACCAATGGTCCTCGAAACGCATGTTGTTGGGAAGTTCCTTGTACGGCCCCGAGGTGAGGTCGGCGGTGAAGTTCAAGTTAGGATCGCGAGCGATCTCAGCGAAGACGCGCGGATTGCGAATCGACAGGCCGCCGTTGAAGGATCTCGCATTCGGCCTCTTCGAATCCACAAACGCCGGCAGCACGGGCGCCCCGATAAAGTCCCACTCGAGGAAGTCGTCGACGCGGGCCTTGGAGTTGCTGCACAGGATGCTATCGGCCTGGAACATCAGGACGCGGTTGACACCCTCGAACGTCTCCCACAGCCAGCGGTCGGTCAGGAAGATTGACACGGACGGGTGCGTCGGGAAGGAGACCCCGTCCGGCAGGAAGCGCACCTTGATGCTGCCGTCGCTGAGGAGCTGCCGCAGCACCAGGCTGTCTGGGATCTTCCACCCCCTGCGCGTGAGGATGACGACCTCCCAGTGCGGGCCGAGCATCCCGCGGAAGTGTAGCAGGACCGAGGCGAAGTTCGAGATGGCCGTTGGGTCCTCCTCCATTAGCAGCGCGACATTTCCGTTGAATGACCCTGGGAAATCCACATCTTCTTTGTATCCGGAAATTTCGGGGACTGTTCCGACTGCGTCGCCTGGCTGGACAGTCTGGCCGGCGCCTGGCCTCTGGTTCGAGTATTGCAGCGCTGCGGTTTTCAGTTCTCGCTGGAGAAAGTTGTTAATGATACTGACCAAGCGAGGAAGAAGGGAAGCGAGATTGTGGTATAGCTTACTATAGATGCAGGGCCCAGAGTCCAGCAAAACAACAAGACTATCGCGAAGGCTACGGCGGTTGTTGTTCTTCGGTTCCAGAACTGCCGGATGGCCGAGGAGGAGGGCGACTTGCCCGCCATGCCGCGCGCTGTCTGTGCTTGTGGTGCTGAGTAGCTTGCGTTTGAAAAGACAAAGCGACTAAGCCCTACCCGTCAGATCATATGAGGATGCTCGAGTGCGGCTTTGTTCTCAAATAGGAGGAGTATTCGCTATGCAACAAAATGAAAAGTTGTAGAATTGGGGGAAAAGTCAACGCTGTCATTGTCTTGGGATTCGAGATGTGTCTTGGGGGCATGGGGGGATCAGACAGGAAGGTTAATTAGGACGGGGCGAAGATAAGCCGCCGAGCTTCCAAGACCCAAGACCGTGATGCTTTTGTTTGAATCAAACTCACTATGCCGTGCCAATAAAGTATGTTTGCGGCTAGGGGCGTTACTCGATTAGGCCGGATGTGGTGCGAGCCCACGCCCTCGAGGAACAAGGAGGCGAATGCCGCGGTGATAATCCTGGATCCTCCAGATCCTGCAACGTCTTGGGTTCTCGCCCATACTATTTCCAGGAATGCGTTCGCTTAAGATTTTACCGGCCCATCCGAGCATGTTTTTCTCCTTTCTTCAGCGAGTTAGTCGGGACGGGACGAGCATGACTGAAACATGATGTCTTTGAGATGCTATAGATTGTGCCATTCACAGCCCCTGCCAAGACCTCAGGTGAACCTTATACTGTCAGGTTCTCGAGTGACAGCCACACATGTGGCTTGTAACTTGGGCTGCTTATGCGGCTTACCATAATATTTAAGTTCTCCGTTTATCGTATTCAATCAGACGTGCTGACTACACTGTAACGTTTCCATGCTGCATCCAGTAGACAATGACTGGCTTGTAGGACCAGTCACCATGTACGCAACGGCCGATGATTTGCGAGACAGACTCAGTGGAGTGACCGGCAAAGTGGAACAACGAGTCAAGGAAATATTCAGGCAAGAGTGATTAGGTCTTATTTTGTATGACCCTGTGAGTCGACAGCTAACACTGCCCTTGTTCATATTTACATGAAACCAAATACCAACGCCGTTTCGCCATGCAACAGTTCAAAAACTGAATATCCCTCCTCAGTACCAAAGAGCCTTGTTCCAGAACGCAACCTTTGCGTTCTCCAAGTCAGAAGCCTGGGTGTACAGCCCGGACGTGTTGAAGACGAGGTCCTGGCCGCCCTCGCTGTACAAGGGCCACTCCAGCTTGTCCTCGGGCCACTGAGTGTTGGGGTTGCCAGTGAGGACGAAAGACAGGAGATACTTCTGCATCTTGATGGCAGTCGCAGTGTCCACCGAGGAACTACCCCCGAAGCCACCGCCGCCACCAGCAGAGCTAGAGGAGTTGGTAGTGGTAGTGGTGGTAGAGTCCGAGGAGAGGGTCCAGGTGCTGTACCAGTAGTAGCTCTGGTCGGTACCGTGAGTAGACTGGTCGATCTGCACCATGCCGTTCCAAGTCTGGTTGGACATAGCATGCGTGAAAGCCATGTTGTGGGCAGTAAGATCGAAGTGTTGCTTCATATCAGAGAAGCGCAGGCCAGGGCTCTCATAGTCGTCCTCGGGGTACAAGGCGAGAGCCTCCTCCACCTGGGCATCGGTGATGGCCGGGAAGAAAATGCGCAGGTAAGTCGACACGTCCTCGGTGGTGTTGACACCGGACCAAGCCTGGCCATTCGCCTCGTGCTCCTCGTGGGTGATGACGGCTGGGCCGGTGAAGTTGAAGCGGTTCTGGTAGAATTGGGCCTCGTATGTGTCGGCGACGAAGTCACCGTCGACACGGGGCTGCAGCTGGAAAGTGTATTCGTCAACCAGGGTGTCAGCCGCGTCCTGGAGGGTTGTGAAGTTGACGGAGCGCAGGCAGGCCAAGTCGCCGCCGTCACAGCCAACCGAAGAAGACACGTTGAGGAAGAAGGCCTCAGCGTGTTCGTGGCCAGCTCCGGGAACGAATCCTGGAGACATGACGTATGCCTGCTTGAAGAGCTGCTCCGCGTGGCCTGCGAACCGGGTCATCTCGAAAAGGACCTGGGAACCACCGGCGGAGAAGCCCATGGCTGTGATTTCGTCGGGGTTTCCACCGAAGTTGGAGATGTACTTGTTGACCCATTGGAAAGCATGCTGCACATCCCAGAGACCGGTGTTACTCGTACCGCCCTGGTGCAGCAGAGTCGGGCCGTTGGCGAGACCGGTGATGCCCAGCCTGTAGTTGTAGGAGACGAAGATGAAATCACCGCTCAGATCGAACTTAAAAACCGGCTGTCAGCTTATCTCACATATCTCGACTTCTTGCGAACTTACCAGGCCCTCAGGCGTATTCTCTGACTTGCTGCCGCCAGTGAAACCACCACCATATGTCCACACAAGCACAGGAAGAGACTTGTTCGCGGCGTTGGCAGGCACATAGATATCCATGTACAAGCAGTCTTCAGAGCTGGCACAATCGACATCAGAGTCGGCGAGCGATCCATCGTTCACCTCGGTCTCGACGGGAGGCCACTCCGGGGCGGCAAAGCGCAGATCACCAGTGGGGACAGCTGCGAAGCGAATGTTCTGGTACTTGTACAATCCTGCAGTCGTGTTGCTGGCGGCAGGAGTCAAAGTGCAGTAGTCGAGCGTCACAGTGGGTGCGCCAGATTCCTGCCGGACCACTTTCGAGGGCGGCAGGAGACCGGCTGAGGCTGCATGTGCCCCAGCAAGGAGGGCGGGGATGAACGAACGCATGGTGCAGTGATTATGCAACTTAAAAGAATGTGTGCGAAACACTCAGCGAATGAGGCGGATGCGGAGGACGTTTCAATCAATGCCATCTGAAGAGAAACAAATGCAATTCATATATACATTCCGCGTATCGGAAATCCGAGTGCACTGGCTTGTTGCTCCGAGCCGTGACGCGTCGTCAAGACCGTAATCAAATGCGCCGCCCACCAAGCCACGATCTTTTAGATAAAAGATCATCACTTCATGGTTCCGAACGGTGGAGTGACGCGCCGTTCGTTATGGGGATGCCTGTTTTAATTCTTAAAAAGTGGGTATGGCCCAGCCTTGCCAGGCTCTGGTGCCCGGTTAAACATTTTTGTCGCTAAAAGATGACTCGGTCGTGGCCAGCTTGCAATATTGCCCCAGAGATTTATTTAGAGTCGGTTGCATGACGTCTGCTTGTACAGTATGTAGTTTGGATGAACGATTTCAAATTCTACAGAAAAACCTGTCGTATGATACAATATGTATCTGGTCTTGATCGGTGGCGCAAACTTCCGAAAGCCTCTCTTTCATTCATCCTTTTTTTCCTCTTTCCTGCTCTCGCTATGCAGCTCTTAGTGCTCCGACTAACCCCTCTTCTAGTAATGAGCACGTTCTCACTGCTAACAGACTAGGCTTGCTAGGAGGACGGCAGTGCAGCACCTGAGCGTGCTGAGCACATGGTTTAGTCCCACCCGGGAGAGTGGGGGAGAATCAGTCCCGACCACAGCCCCTTTTCTTCTCGGAGGAGGCTCGGCTGTCGGGTCGAAGTCCAGGGGCATAACTAACCACAGGGCTAGGGACTTTACACTGTTGAATGCCGCGAGCAGCTTATGTTACAGGCACTCAACCTGACGGCCACTCGTGATGTTTAAGCAAGATACTTGTAACAGTCAGTTATCGCTCGCAAATTGCAAACTTGAGTCCATACCTGAAGAAGCCTTTCTCGTGCGCTCATCACATTCTCCACACCATCGGTCTCGAATGCCTGATGCATAACGGCGGCTTTTCTATCTTGGACTGTCAAGACGTACTGGAATGCTGTGAGTTTTGCATGTTTTTATACTGAATGTCGTCTGGGTCTTACCTCCTCGATGCTGTTCTTCACTATGTAGCGTGTGGCAATGACATCCTGCGTCTGTCCAAGTCGATGAACTCGATCTATAGCTTGATTTTCGGCCGTTTGAGTCCACTGAGGCTCGATGATATGTACCCGACTGGCGACAGTGAGATCAAGTCTACAAAAGCGTTGTCAGTAACAACAGCAACTTATGGAAATTCAAGTACACATTAAGCATTTCCTTTTTTCAGACTGGAGGAAGGTTTGGTACGACTTACCCAACACCAGCACTTCCAATTGTAGCCAAGAGAATTCCACAGTTAGGATCGCCTCTGAATCTTGCAATGGCTTCTCTGCGTGCTTTCTCTGTCTTACTGCCATCAATTCTTACGAAGCTCAGTCCTTGGATGGCCATGGCCTTTTGTATCAAATCGAGCATTTTGGTCCAACATGAGAACACAACGCTGTGAAAATTGTAAGCGACTCGGTGGATGAGAAGGCCAGCGAGGATGGGTTACCTCTTGATTGGTCGGTAGGGAGAATTCTGACGCTCGGAAATCAGGTTTCGAAGCAATGCCTGAACCTTTGACGACGGCACGTAATCGCTTGTGGTTGCGGTGGGATGTGTGAATGGGTAGGGGGTGGTTGAACCTGATCTTGAAGGATCTTGATCGCAGAGTTTGCATACAATGTCGACCGGTATCTCTTCACCTGCATTCTTTTTCTGGCACCCGGAACACAAATAATGTCCGCAGTCGAGAGAGTCCTGGTCCTGGCTGTCTCCGTTGACTGGGTTTTGACAGACAGCACAAGCTTCCAAAGCGTCGAAAAGACTCCATGAGGCCCTTCCCATAGTCATGGAGTCATCGAATAATTGGTGGACTTTCCTTGGCAGTAGATCGAGCCCATGATCACAGAATTGGCGTAGCCGCGCTATTGTCTGCATGATAGAAGCCGTAGAGCGACCGACAACATTCATCCCGTCGTCTTCGTGGAGAATAGATGCGTAGCTGGATTTGAGCACGTCGTAATTCTTCTGCTCTTCGTCAGTCATCTTGACTTCTTCTTGAACTATTTCACGGCCAGGAAGCCGCAATTCCTCATTGATCGAGTCTTTGGTTCTCCTCAAAGACGTGGCATGCACGAGTTTTCGCAGTGTCTCCAATCCGTTCGGCATCCCCTTGATCACGGGATTTGTAATTCGAGAGTTGAAATGGGAGGATGAGTCAAATGGATAAACCCCAATGAATCCCATCAGAGAGCCAAAGTCTTCGACCCGGTTGAAGATCGGTGTTCCTGTAAGACACCAACGAAAGCGAGCCTTCAGGGCATGGATTGCTCGAAAACGTTGTGTGGATCGATTCCGAATCACATGGGCTATATAGCAAAAATCAATTAAATTAGTGCTCATACCACACAATCTGACCGAATCCAGAAGCATTCAATGACGATCCTGGAGAATGCGGTCTTACCTTCATCAAGAATCACACGTAGCCACTCAATAGAGTCGATGCCGAGGTCTGCAAAGGTATCCCTATTCTTTTTCGACACATCTTTCGAAATCGTCTCGTAAGTTGTCAGGACAATATCGTATTTTGTGAGTGACGATACGTCGCCTTTTGAAACTCCATAATATGTGCAGTAGGACAGTTGCCCATGATGGACGTGGCTGGTATCTGGTTGGTGAGGTTTCAATTTCCCTGATATTTGGGTGACCTACTTGAGTAACTGTTCCTCCCACGTCTGAAGCACTTAGATTCTATTAGCTTGTTATCATGGTTTGAGAGTGCCGGCCACTTACGAGACAACGGCGTCACGACTAGAGTAGTTCGAGGCGATGAGAAATGCTCCGCGGCAAATTCGATTGAATCTTTCGATGTTGCGATGAGAGAGATAGCGGTGAGCGTCTTGCCCAGACCCATGTCCTGTCTGTTGTTTGAGCACATCCAGCGGTTTGTAGAACGGTGAAAAGACATACATCGGCAAGAATCCCGCCGTAACAGAGTTTTGGAAAGTCGGTCTGCACTGATCCAGTGACAGTGTTCTTGTACCTGACGACAAAAACACCTTTAGCTCAGCCTTTGTCGAAGAACGGTCCTGTTTAGGTGGCAAAAACAGCTCATACTTGATGCTGCCCCGTGAATTTATAGCTTTCCATACAGAGCCAAATACATTCTTGTCAATGTCCCCACTTTCCTTCTCGACCATCATTGAAAGTGCTTTAATTTGATGCCTGCCAGATTAGATATTAAAATTCTCGGTCTAGATTTATGGATCCAACTTACTGCTTAAGGCCGATGCGAATACGTGGGCTCTGTTGATTGGCGACAAAGAATTGAGGGCCGCATGCCGAGTCCATGACCTCTCGAACTCTTTGCTTCAGGGGATCCGCGTCACAAAAGCTTTTCTGTTGCTTGATAATTTTGATTGGAACTCCACCTGAAAGCTTGAGAGGTGGGCTCACTCCGTTATCGAGCGCCGGATTGTACAGGCGATGAGGGTTGAAATATGGCACAGAGTGGTCGCCTCTTACTCGGCCTGGCGGATCCTGAAGAAACATTTCCACACCATCCAATGCGTCACCGACGGCATCTTTTTGGCTCTCCATGCCATAGACAACTATGAATAGCTCGTAGATGGGTTTCTTCCGCGTCGACGCGTTGGTGCGGATAAGCCAAGCTCGGAGCGTTACATTGTGGTGCATATTTAGCTTTTCAAGGACAAGAGTCGATTGGTGTTGTCGCGCTAACAATCCTCCATATTCTTGGGTAATTATGTTGCGGGTGATGAGCTGGTTTCCCTCGAGGTTGAGTGAGATCTCGACGAAGTCCTCCCCATTAGCCCCCAGAGCATCTGGCTTCAAGCTTTTCGCCTCAACTCTGACCTGTTAAGGTCAATGAGTATGAATGAAATATGATTGCACGTTTGGAACACCATACTAACCATTCCAAAGCACACGTCAAGCCTGTGAGCAATTAGCTCGGTGGACTCTAGTAATGTGACCGTCAGTCCGCCCTTGTGCATCTCGCCATCGTTCACAAGAGATTGCTGGCCTGCGCATTCTTCTTGGCCCAACTTTCTCCTCTTGACCCTTGGACTTTCCATGCTCTTGCTTGCGTGAAAGGAATCAACACCAGCATTCCTTCTATCGAGGCGACAGACGTTTTTGTGACTCAATAAGTGACAATTTTGGAAATATCCTTTTTGTCGTTCATGCTTGCTGTTTGGCTCTTAGTAGTCCAACACCTACAATGTGATTGTAAGAAAACAATGAATGATTGAGAATTAGCAGATGTTTGCTAGTTTGCATGAAAGAAAAACACAAGTGCAGAGTTGAAACAGCAAAAAGTTTGTACTTACGCATGTTATCTTCATAGTGGCAGTGTTGATTGTGTTGCCGATGCATAAGCGCTACCAAGTGCACAGGCTTGGCTGCATGACTGGGTAGGAAATATTTTCATTGCTTCTGTCGCGAGACATGAGATGCAAGCAGGTCCAATGGCCTCTCTGCAATGCCAAATCTACCTAGGCAGCTCTGTCAGCCCAACAACGGTGCTGCACAGCCTGAAGTAACCATGTAGGGCTAGCCAAAGATGGCTACATAGGTATGTACGTGGCTCCATAGGCACAACTTTCAGCTGAAGACGGACACACAGGCGCAGCAATTGTGTAACACACCTACAGTGCCTCATACGCAATCATCAGGCTGTTGCAAGGCATACTCGGAAATTTCGAGCATTGTCGACGTCGCGTTATTTTTGAGCTTCTCCCCCTCATCTCAGTCTCTCTTCCCCCATCCCCTTCAATCAAGACCAAGATGGCCTCTCAAGCTCTCGCTGATGCGTTCGAAAGCGCCAAAAAAGAATTTCTTTCCCAATTTCCAAATGGAGCACCAGCTAATTTCCAAGAGTTCACCACAATCAACGATGTTTACAAGGCTGCCGAGGAAATCCAATCGGCGCAGGCAAAGACGAGAACGACCCGAAATCTTCGCAAGATTCAACCGTTCCTCGAGTGCTTGAGACACTATGGGGAAGTCATTGAGACCTTTGTCACAGTCAAAGCCGAGATACTGGCACTTATATGGGTATGTATAACGTTCCAGGCCGATTGGATATAGTCGCTGATTTGAATTTTGGTTAGGGCCCTATTAAGTTTCTCTTGCTTGTCAGTATTTCCTCATGCTTCGGTGTTTTGTGTGGCTAGCAAGCTAACATATCTCTGGACCTCTCAGACGTCGAGTACCTACATCAAAAGCTTTGACAAGCTAGTCGATGTGATGGCACAAATCGGTCTCTCCCTCCCCGCCTTCGAGAGGTACACAGAATTGTTTCCGGGCGATCGGTCAATTCAACAAGTGCTGTGTCTATTCTACCAGGATATTCTGGACTTCTACTCTACGCTTCTTGGTTTTTTCAAGCACAAAAGTATTTGATGCACTTGCCGACAAGCGATACCAGGGCAGTAGACTAATAATTAAATTCAACAGGATGGTCTGTATTCTTTGAGTCACTATGGCCAAAATCAGCCGGGCGCATCCAGGTGATCACGGAAAATGTCAAGCAGCATAGAATACTTATGGACTGCTCAATAACATTGACTCATGTCGTTGAAGCACAAGCAGCCCGGCAACGAGCGTTTGAGGAGTTCGAAAGACAGCATGAGTTTCAACATCGTCAGGATTTGGAGGCGGTCAAATCATCTCTTAGCCCAGTTCTTTACGACCGAGACCTACACCGTCTCAAGGCTCGTCGGATAATTCAACCAGGTCTCTGGTTACTGGATCAGGAAGAATACAATCACTGGATTGACATTTCTGATAAGGAATCAAGACTGCTATGGCTACAGGGAATACCTGGGGCTGGTATGACGCATTGATGTTCATATTCTTTAGTGACTTATGGGCGCTGACTCCTCGCGGTTCAGGCAAAACGTTCCTATCATCCTCGATCATTGAATATCTTGCAAATAGGGGTGATCCACTGGTGTTTGCGTTCCTAAATTACCAGTCCAGAGAGGGTATTTCTATGCTCGAGCTATTACACTCCTTCATTTGGCAGATGGCTCTTGACCATGAAACGTTGCAGGCCTCCTTGATCTTAGCTCACAGGCAAGAATACCGCCGTCTCAACAGCGACTTGGACTTCATCAAAGATCTCTTTGGACGGTTCTTGGATTCGATACCTACAATGTTCATCGTTATTGATGGACTCGACGAGATACAGCAGCTGGAGCGATATCAAGTTCTACGAACCATAATCGAAATCCTCCAAACGAAAAGCAATGTGAAGGTTTTGATAAGCAGCAGACCTGAGGATGATATTTCGAAAGTCATTTCGAACGAGGCCCAACCTCTTCGAGTCCATGATTGCAACAACCGTGACATCGAGGCATACGTCAACACTCGAGGTTCTTCGCTGGTATCAGATGCCAACCTTGCTGAATCTGGCATTGCAGAGGAGATCTCAAGCTTGATGAAAGCGATAACAATGAAAGCCGAAGGTGAATAAACCTCTCGCAAGCCACTCTTTCCTCTATCCACTTTCGGGAATGCAAAGCTCGTCAATCACGGCTTCACCGAAACGAGTTTCACATACATATCTGTGACTTATTCTTTCTCTTTGAAACAATCTCAACTGATCACGAACTTTCATCATTCAATTTTCAGGGATGTTTTTGTACGCACGACTTGTCTGCGATAGCATCGACCTGCTCGGGGATATCGACTCTATCAAAGAAGCTGTTGATAATCTTCCGGACGGGCTCAACGAAGCGTCAGTTGCTTCTGCCGACTACATCAGGCAAAGACTAATACGCCTAAAGCTACGACAGAATACTTTCTAGGATCACTGAAGCTCCACAAGCATGCCAGCGCGAGGATGCTCGGAAAATACTGGCGCTGGTCGCTTGCTGTGCCGTGCCGCTGAGCAAGAACGAAATCCAACTTGCAGTCCACACTGCCCGCGGAAGGGACCCATCAAAAGGATGTAGGGGACTATTCCTGAACATACTGGATAGGTGCGGTCCAATCATCGAAGAAATTGATGGAAAATTCCGCTTCGTTCATTTCAGTGCTCGGGAGTAAGCATCCTCACATGCTCAGTCTGGGCGTCAACGGGAAATCATTTTGACATTTTTGCACATACTAACATTCACGCAGATACCTTCTCAGTCACCAGAGCCAATATTATCTCACCGAATCCGCAGCACATTCTTGCGTAGCATCAATGTGCATCAAATATTTGAAGTCTGCTTGCTTCGATGTGGATACCGATGATGACACCTTGGGCCTATACATTGGATGTGGTGCCTTTGTACTCCTTCCATACGTCTTCAATTACTGGCTCTATCACATGGGTAAATTCGGAAAGGAAGACTCCCCTCAATTGATGAACGAGATTGAACACCTCATCCACACCAGAATCAACCCGAGCTTCGTGGGCGAGGCTGGTGTATCTGTGTCCCAAGAAGAGTGTTCCCAGTCTCTGAACTCGATCGCAGGGAAGACAAATCGCATGCTTCACAGCGCTTGTTCTTTTTCCAAAAAGCGTAAGAGAGATGTTAATCTCGATGATTGTAAGTGAGGATGGCCACTTAGCATACATCATTTGAAACCATGTTAATAAGTCTGGGCAGATGAAAATTGGAGTTGCATGGACCCGCTCACCCTCACAGGGACTGAAGCAAGATTCAGAAAATTGCTCGAATCTATGCTCTGCGAGACAATTGAGCATCGACCAAACTGTGCCTGTCAGGACCTGGAAAACATCTACGGAAGAAGCATTTACAAGTGCGGCATGCCGGGGTGCGTGTCGTATATTGTCGGGTTTGACACCAGAGCCAAGAAGAATCAGCACATGCAAAAACACACTCGACCCTTCAAATGCCAACACTCGGAATGTGCTTTTACCACCCTTGGGTTCGCTGAGGAGACTGACTTGAAGTCACATGTGGACAAGACTCATAGCCAGAGTTTGCACAACGTGCCCGGGGCTACGCAAAGGCGGACAAACGCTTCGAGCGAAGAAGAGTTGAAAGCAATTCTCATCGATGCAGTCCAAGAAAACGACTTGTCTATGATTCAATCAGAACAGAGTGCTGTACAAAAATTCGTATTCGACCTACTATTGAGCGCTTGTCAAGGAAGGTCATCCAACGCCATGATCCAGCATCTGCTTGGTGAAATTCCAGCAAGAACTTTCAAATTGCCAATGGATGACCCCCATAACAAATTACGCAGAGAGATAATCCAGGCGTCAGTTGAACATGGTAGCTATGAGATCATCCCGACTATTTGCGGCGTCTACGAGAACCCGCCAACATTCTGGAACATGGAAATGCTGCACTTGGTCGGGCGCACAAGATGCGCAGACGTCATTGAGAAAGTATCGTCTACCTATCCCAAGAATTCGTCATTTCGGGAATCGGATTTTCAAATGATCTTTGAAAAGATTATACCCGAGGAGCCCGACACGAAGACAGAGATCCTGGCACTGGAGTGTCTCAACAGCCTTCAACATCACATCTCCAGAAGATCGACGCTTTGCTCATTTTTACTCAATAAATTGAGCAGGAAGTGCTGCTCAATAGCTATCGCGGAGTTCTTATTAGCGAACGGTGCTACAATGGACTACGCTCGTGGAGGCCTGAGGCCACTCACTTTTGCTGCAAGGCAAACCAGCCGGGAGGCAGCCGAATTCATGGAGTATCTGGTGAGGAAGGGGGCGCGAACATCACTTATGTTCAACGGTCAAGCATTGGGTGAGCTGCCAGGACCAAGAAATATTCGAAGGTGGATAGGGATCACCTGGGAGGAATTAGTCAAGAAATATGACCCAACTGCCTGAGCGAGTAAAAGCGGTACACTGCGAATATTGGAAGATGTTCTAATATATCATTTCCCCGACATTTGAGTTTTGCAGTCATCGATTCGAAAAGCTCGGGCAATCAGTAATGTAACAACTGGTTGGATGAGACAAATGAAACAGACGTGCGAACTTTCTGATTTATTCAGCTGACATCACTGAGTGCGAAGTTGATCAGTGTCAGTCACGGGAACTGAATACACCCAAATCACAGCCAGTAATCAAAAATCTCTGGCTACATGCACGAAATTCATACAAGAAGGTGTGGGTGTATTGCTTTCCCTCTGTATTCTCGCCCAGTCTGAGAGACTGATTTGTAATGGATGTTGTCAAGTTCACAGTATATTCAATATAACCAGCACGATGCTGCTGTGAGAAGTGCACATGTGACTAAGTCACAGTCCTTGAGCTTAGCATAGCAATGGATCCCCCCATAAATGCGGCAGCACTCATGACCGATTAGTGATCCCAGTCAGCAAGTCATTCTGACATGTTAGCACTCCTGAGGAAATAAAAGTTGCTACCTTCCAGAGTTATGAATTGTAATATGTCGAAATATGCCAGTTATCTTTGTGGATTGTTGTTGTTCTGAAAGATCATCTATCAAATAGATTCGTAGAGGGCAAACGAAATGAGATGCGAGTAAGAGTGAGATGGTGAAGACTTCACGAGGATAATAGACGATGATTAATACCTGTACAACTCAGACTGCTCCGACACGGACTCATCCTCCTGCCAGCGAGGATATAGATAGCCTTCCTTTCTTTCTTCTGCAGAAGCCCCCAACTGAACGAATTGACTATTTTGATCTGATCCCCAGGCAGCTACCACATGCGGAGTACTTTATACACAATGCATTGTGCATTGTAATTGGGATCACCTTTGACAAGGGACTCCACGACGACGAAACATATGCTTGATCCCCATTTCTCTTAGTCTGCGCCAGATGCCACCTTCGCAGGACACTTTAGCACCCAGTGACAAAATTACCTTACCATGAACAAGATTGATTTAACTTTACAATTTTGAGAACTTATTTGCTTTCATGTTAATGATTATGTACAATAAGGGCGATTTTTGGCCAAATTTTAATAGGGTATTGCGTCTACCAGAGCTTTGCTCTCAGTTTTGGGTGAATCCACTTGAGTCAGCCGCAAAGCTGGTATGAGTACGAGTCCGAATTCGAGTCCGAATCCGAGATCGAGTTCGTGTCCGACCCCTGAGCTATGATACCTTTCGTTCGGGTTGTCGGAGCCACATTACTTTGTGGAACGGTTCAATCTGCTTAGAAACATAGGCCTGAAGTTTGGAAGGGCTGGCAGTCAAATGACTCCGCCCCCCTTGGGTCCTTTCTGCGCTATATAAAAATACTCGTCGGTTTTCTTGTTACCCCTCTTTTGAAAAAGCTGGGCAGCTAAGGAGACTGACCTTCACTGTAGAACGTATTCCACCTATCGTTATGACACCCCGTTCTTGAATGATTTTATGAGCTGCTTTGAAGTGCTGGTTCTTCTGCCTTACTTATATTCCTACAAGGTATCGCTTGTCGTTTCAGCCTTACATAAGCATCTCCAGCAGGTCATCGATCACCTACTGTGTAATTTTCTTGGAAAATCTCACCACATACAACGATGCGTACGACCAACGTCCTCGTCGTAATCGGTAGCGGCGGCATGGGTCTTCCCATTGCCCGCCGGCTGGGTATTGGGAAGCAGGTTCTGCTTGCAGACTTCTCAGCCGACAACCTCGCCACGGCTGAGAAAACGTTGACCAACGAGGGCTACTCCGTGCACACGGCGCTCGTAGACATCGCAAAATACGACTCCGTTGTCCACCTGGCTCAGAAAGCAGCCGAGATCGGTTTGGTAGAAACGATCGTTCACACGGCAGGAGTGGGACCCTCCGTCGGCTCGGCTCGTCGAGTGTACGAGGTCGACCTCGTCGGCACCGTCAACGTCATTGACGCATTCCTGGCGGTGGTGCAGGCCGGTTCCAACCTGGTGTGCATCTCGAGCATGGCGGGCTACCTCTTACCCCCTCTGGCCCCGGAGTTCGAACGCCATCTCGCTACTGCGCCCCGAGAAGAGGTCTTGGGCCATCCCGATTTGAGGATAAACGATCTTGCAGAAGGATACGAGGGTGCTGGCGCGGCGTACAGCATTTCAAAAAGGGCAAATCTGGTTCGCGTGCAGGCGTCTGCTGGTATATGGGGACGCAAGGGCGCCAGGATAAATTCCGTAAGTCCTGGGGTTGTCTCGACCGAGCTTGGTCGGAAGGAGCTTGAGGGACCTGCCGGGAAGTTTGTGGAATCATCACCTGCGGGTAGGGTTGGCGCGCCGGAAGACATAGTCAATGCTGTGGCGTTCCTGGTCAACCCTGCGTCCAGCTTCATCACCGGAAACGACATATTGGTAGACGGTGGCGTTGTATCATCGATGAAATGGAGATCGTAAGATCTCTTGAAGTTTACAGACAACGGAGAGACATGTGGAGCCTCACCTTCGAAATAACCGAACGGGTCACACAGTAGAGCATACAAGATCGCAGCTTCATCTGGGGCAATCTGAAGACTATTCAGTGGTGTGATAGTAATTGACTGTTCCTGTGGTGGACCATGTCCCGATAACTTTTCCATTGGCTCACACATACGCCAAGCTCGTTACTCGACCTACTTAAATTCTATACTTGTATAGCTGCTTTACCAGCTGTACCACTCAAGGTCCGGGAAAACCCATTGGGCCAGCTTCCAGGACCAAAGAATATTCAGAAGTGAATAGAGATTATTTGGAAGGAACTTGTCAAGCAAAATACCTTGTCTGACGAGGCAAGCCTTAGTTGCAAGGCGGATGTTGGAAAAACGACCCAGCTTATAATTGTACCAGCGCTTTACGGCGAGACGAAAACTGGATTGCCATAATGTTTGCGAAGCAAATAGAGCAAACGAGCTGGAGAAGAATTGCGATCCTGTTCATCTGACTGGCAAATCTCCAGTAAAGAAGATTGTGATCATTGTATTATATTGCTATTAAGTAAGGCCTTAGCCATAATGTTTTTTTAAATTAACTATTTTTTTTATTAGTCTATTTACTATCTACTTAGCTTAGTAACTCTTCCTCTATAAGCTTATATATAAAGTTACTAATAGCTTTATATATCTCTTAATAGTTCTCTAAGTTAGGTAGTTTCATTCTTAATCTATATATATATAAGGTTATATATAGTTCCTTTATATAGTAATAGATGCTTAAAGACTNNAAAATAGCTTTAGCCTATAGCTAAAAAAATATAATTAGCCTTATAATAATTATATAAATAAAACTAATAAGGACTACTTTTAGTATTATTATAAATTAAAAAGTTAGTAATTTAGTTATATAGTAAAGACTAAATTAGTCTTAATAAGATCCCTTTATAAATAAATCCTATAAATATAGTTCTAAATAGAATCTTTTGTCCTCTATATTAATACAGATCTTCCTAAATAATCTTAGAAGAAACTATAAGAATAAGCTCTTAAGAAACCTTTATTAGGTAAGCTAATATAGTAGCTAATAACTATATTTAATACTAATTTTAATAAAAGTTAAAATAAAAAACCTAAAATAATTTACCTTATATTTATTAGTCTTTTATAAGGATGTTTAAAATCTCTTTAAGAACTAAAAAGAGNTTTAAAAATAAATAAGAATAATATAAAAAAGTATAATTTTATTATACTATATTAGATTTAGGTAATTATTTCTAAAAATAATAGTCTTACTAGTAAAATTAATTGCTAAATAGTAAGTAAGAGTAAAGGGGGTTTAAAGATTTTTAACTATAAGGACTATTTATAAATATATAAAGCTATTAGTAACTTTATGCATAAGCTTATAAAGGAAGAGTTACTAAGCTAAGCAAATAGTAGATAGACTAATAAAAAAACAGTTAATTTAAAAAAACATTGTGGCTAAGGCCTTAGATAACTAAAATCCACCCTTTTTACTCTTTATATATATATATTTATTATATAAGTTTATAAAGCCTTAATCTTTTATAATAAAATAAAAGATTTAAATAAGTATAATATAATTATACTCTTTATTTTTAAGTATTTTATTATAAAGCATTTTCTTTTCTTTATTATTAAGATTTATAGCCTTAGTATTAAAAACTATTAGGTTTTTTAAAGTAAATTATTATTTTATTTTAACTTATTTTTAAGTTAGTATTAGATATAATTATTAGCTATTATACTACTATATAAGCTTACCTAATAAAGGTTTCTTAAAAGCTTATATAATTTTATAATTTCTTTTAAGATTATTTAGAAAGATTTATATTAATATAAAGGATAAGAGATTCTATTTAGGACTATATTTATAGGATTATTATATTTTATAAAGGAATCTTATTAAAACTAATTTAGTCTTTATTATATAACTAAATTACTAATTTTAGTCTTTAGGCTACTTATATTAATAGTTTATAATAGTACTAAAGGTAGTTNCTTATTTATATAATTATTATAAGGCTAACTATATTTTCTTAGCTATAGGCTAAAGCTATTTTTTAAAGCTATTATTATTAATATTGTTTTTTTTTTTAAATACTAGGTCTTTAAGTATTTATTACTATATAAAGGGACTGTATACTACCTTGTGTATATACGGATTAAGAACGAAACCACCTATTGAGTGACTGAATGCGTCCGCAAGACAACTAATATGCGTGACTACCTTTGCGTAGATATTGTCAGCTTTGTAGCAAGAGTCAGACTCACCAGCCTGATACAGTTTTGATAAATGACTAAACAGCAATTCCGACCTCAGCACAAGAACGAGTCACCTGATAAATGTGCCAAACACTGATGACTGACTATGGTTCCAGCCAGTTTGTGACTTTGACACTTTCAATGATCTACTTAACGTACTTCTGCTGCCCAAAGTTACATAATATGTCAAAACCTGCTAAGTAGCATCATTGATTGGTGTCAAAGTAAAGAACAAAACTGACTATGAATCAAACTCAGAGAAGTTGGAGAAAATAAAGCCGAAGAGTTCATGATGAAGAGAAAATACGATGATTACTTGCGCGACTCGGACTCCGACACAGACTCGATCACCTCGTCATCTTCGTTCTGGTCGGGTGAAGAGTGGGAGTGGACGTCTGATTCCTCAGATTGTTCCTGCTAGTTGAACAATATGGCGGCCAGGGACTTGGGCCAGGAAGAATCTTTTTGGTGAGACAGACAATATGAACGATTTCAGACTTGCGTTTTCTTAGATACCCAGGTAAGATGTAGTCCACGATTTTCACGACTAGATAACAGATAGCGCAATGAATAGAAATGCAAGATAAGTGTGTATTAGCATAGTTTCGCCGTAACTCAGCTTGGTATCAGCACTTGCGACCACTAGGACACGCGTCGAGGTCATCCTCGGGCTTGGCCCCCCACGGCTGGCAAGGTGATTATTGAACGGAGCCGGGTCTGCAAAGAAGGACACGATAAATCGAGAATGAGCTTATTACATTCAAGAGCGCAAGTCACTGTACATTCTCTTGCGCCTTATTATGCAGTACCGAAGCCTGCCCAGGTTGAAGCCCACCCTGCATCACGCCTATGCTTTCGCAGACCCGCGCCTAACAAAACCAACCACTAGCCACAAACCCATGATAGCTTCGGGCAAATAAACTCTACACTACCAGTAGATCCCGAATTGCTGGTTAGATCACAACAAAGATACTCCGCGGGGAAAATCTGGGGTAGCCGCCTCGGCCAACAAACCGAATGTCCGAGGATCCCGCAAGACACACACCCCGATCGGTGACCGAGGCACACACATACACAAAACCCCCTAGCTACCTAACTACCTAACTACCCTAGGCCATCCGAAAGGGTGTAAGTAGTCCGTCCGAGCAAGGCACTCACACCGGAGAGTGCCTGGCGACCTTTTCGGTGCATAGGGGAATGGAATGATGACTGTACTCCGCGGCGGCGCCAAGGTCCGGCCGGTGCGGACTGCGACGCGGGTATGTGTGTGTTTGCGTGTGTGTGTACGGACAGGGTCGGGATCGGGTGCATGTTGCCTAGATTCGTTGGGGAGAGAGAGAGAGGCGCCGATGGCTTTGTCGCATGCATGCATGACAGGGCGGGTTGGATCCCCAGCCTACAGGAGGGCTAGGCTTGGAATGGGCAGGCGTAAATGAAGGTAGCGTGGGAAAGTGTGCGCGCCTGGGAATACCGGCAGATCTGGTGTTGCAGTGGCTAGTGAGATGTGGGGGGCGGGTGGCATCCCAACGACAGCTCTAAAGCCTCCTACAAAGCATATGGTTTGACCATATGCCCCCAGTGGTCTGGCATGACAATCTCCTGCAATTAAAGATTGCACGACACTCAAGCTGGCCGTAAGTTCTGGTACGGACTCAGTGCATATCGTTGCTGTGTCAGGTCGATTATCGGAAGTCCTGCAGATGTGATATGCTGCAGTGGTAGGGCAGCTCATCAGCGCTAGTCAAGAAGTAGACTACAAGACGAGAAAGGCAGAGCACGAGCATGTGTCAACGAGTCGCGTTGAGCTAGGAAACGTTGAGACTGGCACGGAGCCCAAGGTTTCGCCTTTTGAGAAACCTAGCAAAGGATTCACACTATGGTAGATGCAGGCTAGCTCGAACGGCCCGCGGTTCGACGGCCGGCTACGCGGGAGACGGGATGGAGATCAGACGGCCCGTCAAGGTTGCGATATTGCCTACGGGATGGGTGTGTTTTGTTGATTTCCTCCAATTTTTTTCTTTTCATCACGGTATCGGTGTCAGTCAGGAGCACCGGTGATGAAACAGCACGGGATAAATCTGATGTAGTCGTCGCCCATGTGTGTAACGCCGCCCCCCGACGGGATGTCAATGCGCTCGATGCTCCCAAGCGAAGCTTTTCCAAGACCATGCCAAAAGCTTGGCCTGTGAAAATCGATCGTGGACGAGCGCCCGGGTCTGAGTGTTATCAGACCGACTGGCCAACGGAATCTGGATCGTTGGCGACCGTTTGAGACAAGTGGGGACTGGGGGTTGAGGGAACCACCGCCACCCGCCGCGCACATCAGACGCAGGTGAATCGTGATAAGAGTGCTGGTTTCAAGGCCTTCATGCTACCATATTGCTTGCACCCAGATTTGCTGCTTCTGCTGCTGCTGGCTGATACGAGCCGAGAGTAAGGAGAAGGAGGTGGCACAAGACGAAGAGAGAAAAAAAAATAATGCAATGTGTCGTGGTGCTCCATCAACCCCTCATCACTCGTCAACCTCCATCACATCTCACCCGCCCTCACCGTGCCCGGCGCCCGCTTTCGGTGAGCAAGAGGCTAGAGATTGCCGGTGATGGTGATTGAGCCCACAGTTGCAGTGGCTGAAGTGGTCAGTATGTAGACTAGCGAGGACCCTGAAACCGACCAAGCTGGACTTGGGCTGGCTGGGCGGCTCCACGGCCGGGCGCCCAATTTGATGGGGGGATGGGGAAACAGGGTGAGCTTTCCCGATCCAGAGCTAGACTCGGGAAGGCCTGGCGAGGCCGGCGTGGGCTGCAGCTTCAGGCGCTTGTTCCATGTCGCAGTCGGGAAGACTCGGAAGGCACGTCAGCGGGCCCCCCTGTAAGTACTACCTGGTACCCCGGCACCGCGTGCTTGCCAAGGCGATCAGAAAAAAAGTTCTGGAAGGAGCTCGGACGGTGACACTCTGGGTAGCAGCAGGAGGGAGGAAGGAGGTGACGGCAGAAACAGCAGACGAGAAGGTGATTTTTCGTGGTCTGTGAGGCTGATGAGGCTCAAAAAAAGAGGAGACCAGAGCGGGTGGACTCATGCGGCTATTTGATCGCTGAATACTCCTTGCGGTCTGATGTCGTGCAATATCATAGCGAGGCTGGCAGTTAGATGAGATATCTTCCCACCGAAGGGGGAAATCATGAGGTTGTGCCCGAATCTGATGTTGTCTGGAATTCTAAGGTTCGTCAGCACCCAGATCTTTTTCGTAAAGTGGGCTTCTTTCCTGCGGACTGGGACCGACAGACAAGCGGGGGGGACCCCTTGCTCATTCGCCATTCCCACTTGTCCACATATGTACTATTGATGTCGACAACATCCACACGTATTGATGAATTGAATGTGGGGGATCCATTGGCCGGGCGGAGACGCCACGAGCCGCGTCAAAGGTCACAGTGACCCCGAAACCGTGTTTCCATTTTTTTTTTTTCGTTCACTTCTGGGCTCGACACGGGAAAGTATGATGAGTGATGGATCATTACACGAGCCGCAATTGGCGGCGGTCTCCTGGCTATCTGCCCTTGTTGGAGCAGACTGCTCCGAACTGCCTGACTATCATTACTCACTTACACGTACTACGTAGAGCAAAGAGGCAAGTCCCGTCCCCAGTAACCCCTCCTCCTTCTCCTTGGCTCTCCCTGCCCTGTCTTTCCCCTGCTGCCGGCGGCCTCTACCTTTACTCTCTCTCTGCTGTCGGTTGGCACACCTGGTAAGGAGGTAGGGCACGTTCGGGAAATGAGAATAGATCGGGATTTCCTCAGCACTTGATCCAGCCCAGGCCGGCAGCTGCACCGATTTGCACGAGTTGAACGTGGGCGTCAGCACCAAAAGAAGGCATGCAGTCAAGAGTGGAGGAGTCCGGCCTGCGGGAAAGGAAAGGACTGGACAGCCCCCCCTGGGTCCTGCCTCCCGGTCCAGACTAGAAGGAGGAGGAGCGGCTCCCCGACATTGGCAAACCCTGACAGGGAAGCGGCGTGCCTCAAGTGCACCCCTGTCCCTGCCCATGCCCCTTGGCCCCTGCTCCCCTGCCCCCTGCCCCCCAGCCTTGGACCAGACCCATGCCCCCACTCGTTTTCGTGCAGAACCGGGGAGACGAGGATTGGATCGACAAAGCTGCTGAAGAGTTGAGTTCACTACACATTCAGTTGAGTTTTGTCGGCGAGCGAAAAGCCCCCAGTTCCCAACGATTTGGCTCGACAGCTCTGGGCGCAGGCGGCCAAGCTACCCCGAGAAACCCCCTCCATACCGTATCAATGTATCAGACACGGCTGTGGCTCCATGCATGTCTCTTTTTCTTTTTTTCGTGATCATGTTGATTGAGTGACTGTGACTGACCGACTGGCTGTGGCTCCCGTATTCGTGCCGACCATCGGCCACTACGACTCGTCAGCTTACCCATAAGAATTAAGGTTGGCCTGTAGTACGAGGAAAGCATATGAGGGAGAACAAAACCAGAAGCCATAGCCCATAATCCCAGAGGGACAGATATTCGATGGGAATTATTTTTGACAGATCTTTGCCCAAAAATACACAGCTCCGTGTGTGTGTGCCACTCGAATCCCCCAGGCCAGGTCCAGTCCGGCCCAGAGCAGAGCTGATCCGCCTCCCATCCCGACCAACACCCATCGAATCCTGTCCGTCCCGTCGGGCCCCCCTTCAATCCCCCTGATCGAGACTGAGTACCGGTATTATTCCTGCGCCAACTCTTGGGCACCAAGTCAAACCCGCCCCCCAGGTAACGCACACGACTCGGCCGGGCTTGTCACCCCGCCAGGTTTTACGTACAGCCTGTCAATCCTGTGGGTTGCCACGCGGGGAAAAGAGGAAAAAATCGTGAGTAATTGCGGAGGTTCTCGTCTTGGTCCGAGGCGCATCGGCCGCGCGTGGAGAAAGTCGCTGACTCTTTGGATTTGCATTCTTCCCAGAGGCGCGTGTCCAATATCCAAAAGGGAATAAGAGTGTGCCTGTCTCGGGGCGACGTGAGCCTGGGCCATCTCCTTTTGGGGTCTGTCTTGCTGGAACGCACGGCACAAGTTGAAACCGCCTGACACCTGGGCTGCACAACTTGTTACAGACCCTGCTCGGGCGTTTCCTCATTCTTCCGACCCTGCAAGGTCCAATCCTCCTCTATCCCTCTGGCAAAAAAGTCAAAGTCACTCTACATTCATGGCGCTGTCGATGGCCTTAAAAGGAGTATTTGTCTCCGCCCGAGGGATGCAGTTGTCTCCAGCAGTCCGTCGTCGTGTGGTCCCATTCTCAGCTAATCAAGCCCCATCCTGCTCGCGTGCTGCATCTGCTGCTTCTGCATCTGCCTCTGCCTCTGCTGCATCCAGCTGCCGCCTAGGTCGTATTCAGGCCCGATCTCCTAATAACACTAATACCGACAACCTTGCCAACCCTGTTCGTCCAGACCCGTCGCCGCAGTTGGTCATATCATCGTACCCGCTCTGTACCCGACTGCTCCATCAGCCCTCCTCGGAATCCTCGACCCCCAAGTCGGCCACACCCTCTCTCCCGCTTACAAAAGTTGCTGTCAACTTCGCCTTTTCTACCTTTTTCCTCCTCTCCTCGCTCACTCAAACTCTCCTCAGAGCGCTCCCTATGCCAATGGCTTCGGTTCCCTATCCTTACTCCTCCTCCAGTTCAGATATATCAACTCCTCGGTCTGCTTCTCCGTCCTCCTCAACTGGTCGCACATCCCTCACTTCTATTTCCAAGCGCATGTCAGTTTCCTCAAGAAGGATATCAATATTTAACCCAATGTCTTCCATCGATATCCAAGGCATCGAAGAGGCCATGAAGGCCCAGCAGCTCGACCAGCTGCGTGGCTACAGGCAAGACACATACGGGGAGGTCCAACAAACCCGTCAGACCGAGTACATCTCAGAGTACCAGGCCACTGGCTACCAGGTCCTCAGGGAGCCTCTGTGGAACAAGGGTCAGTAGTCATCCCCAGTACTGACTTGATCTCCATGCTAACCCACTTACAGGTCTGAACTTCTCACCAGAAGACCGTGCCAGGAAGAACCTCACTGGTCTGATACCCCACCAGATTGAGGACCTCCAGAAGGGATGCCAACGTGCTCTCCGCATGATTCGTTCCCGCCAGACCAATGTTGACAAGTACCTGTACCTGTCATCCGTCAAGGAGCAAAATGCCGACCTCTTCTACCGTCTGCTTATGGACCACGGCAAGGAGATGATGCCTCTCGTTTACACGCCTACCATTGGTGATGTTTGCCTGCAGTACTCCACCCTTTACACCCGCCCAGAGGCCTTGTACATTTCGATTAAGCAGCGAAAGTCCATCAAGACCATCCTGAAGAACTGGCCCTACCCAAACCCTGAGATCTGCGTCGTCACTGACGGCTCGCGTATCCTGGGTCTTGGTGACCTTGGTTTCAACGGTATTGGAATCCCAATTGGCAAGCTGGCTCTTTACACCGCGGCCGCCGGTATCCACCCCAGCAAGACCCTGCCTATCGTGCTGGACTGCGGTACCAACAACGAGAGCAACCTGAAGGATGAGCTCTACCTTGGTCTCCGCCAGAAGCGCCCGTCTGTTGCTGAGCAGCAGGCATTTGCCGACGAGTTCATGGCTGCTGCGAAGGAGGTCTACCCTGAGATGGTTGTGCAGTTCGAGGACTTTGAGTCTGAAAAGGCTTTCAACTACCTCGACCGGTACCGCGACCAGTACAGGTGCTTCAACGACGACATCCAGGGAACTGGTGCTGTCGTGCTGGCTGGGTAAGCTCTACCTTTCCTCCACCTATCTGGCAAAATTGTGACTAACGTGATTCTTCCAGATATATTGGTGCTGCAAGCCTCTCCGGAGTCCCATTAGAAGAGCAACGCCTCGTCTTCATGGGCGCTGGGTCTGCAGGTGTTGGTGTCGCCAAGCAGCTCGTTGAGTACTACACTCGCCGTGGTCTGTCAGAACAAGCCGCCAAGGAGAAGTTCTGGCTCGTCGACACCAAGGGCCTTGTCACCAAGGACCGTGGCGACAGGCTGGCTGAGCACAAGAAGTACTTCGCTCGTACTGACAACGGCGGCCACCAGTTCCGCACGCTCGAGGAGGTCATTGAGTACGTCAAGCCATCCGCCCTTGTTGGCCTGACTGCTACTTTCGGCGTCTTCACCGAGAGCGTGGTGCGTGCGCTCAAGGCGTCCGTCGACTCTGGCGGCCTCGGACGCAGGCCCATCCTGTTCCCTCTCTCCAACCCTCTCACCAAGGCGGAGTGCACATTTGAGCAGGCCATCAACTGGACCGAGGGCAGCGTCATCTTTGCCTCCGGCTCTCCCTTCAACTCGTACACCGTCAAGACTGCGGACCAGGCTGTCACATACCACCCCAACCAGGGTAACAACGTCTACGTCTTCCCTGGTATCGGTCTGGGTGCCATCCTGGCCAAGGCGACAAGGGTCACCGACACCATGATCTACGAGTCCGCCGCCGCCCTGGCTGGCTCCCTGAACGCCGAGGAGATCCACAAGGGTCTCATCTACCCACGCATTGAGCGCGTCCGCGAGGCCAGCGTCATCGTCGCCCGCGAGGTGATGAAGGCCGCCAGGCGGGAGGGCGTAAGCACCCTGCCCGAGGCGCAGTGGAACGAGTGGGAGGAGTGGGGCGACGTCGCCCTGACCAAGTACATCAAGAGCAAGATCTACGACCCCAGGGACTGAAGGCGGCCGACCCTTAGGAGACATACAATTCATTCTTGCTCTTGGTGGGAAGTGAAGCGCGAGGATCTGTCGGGTACGACACCATCACTACCACAACAAAATAAACGTCGGCGTTTCACCTTCTAAACAAACGCCTTGAACTCTCATCCTCTCTCTCTCGCTCTCTCAGCCAGAGATTCAAGGCACCACTTTTCTCTGCTTTCCTGTTCTGTTGCGTTGAGCGAACTTACAACGGCCTCAGACAATAAAGATGATTCCCCCTTGGGAGACGCCAGGTCGTCTCCCGCGTTTTCTGCATTTTTACAAATTCACCCTTTTCTTTTAACTAGTATCCGCGTTGGGTCTGGATAGAATTGGATGGGGAATGGATCAAGGAGCTTCTTTGTCTCCTGCTTTCTTTTTATTTTACAACTTTCTTTCCGCCGACGAAAGACTGAATAGATCAAAAACATGGTGTGGTACAGCGGACGGATGTGGGGGTTACCTGGGGCTTCCCCCCCTTTTGGGTTTCTTCTTCCATCGGTATTTTGGTAACCGATGGAGGATGATGAGTGATGCTTCACATTACACATTACACCTGGGAGTTAAAATGGATTCTGGTTTTCTCGGGGTCACCCACACACAAACATGACACACATGGGGTACTTGGCTACCTCCCTTTGCTTTTCGTTTTCCAATGTGATGTTCAGGATGCTGTGACTGGATGGGCGTTTGACTTTGAAAGATGCTTTTGACGCCATGCTCGACTTATACTTGGGACCCAGAACCAGATTGGTACTAGATTGGGACGTGCTTTAAAGACTATATGGAGGGTTTTGGGCTTAGCTCCTGAGGTATGGCTACAGAAAATGATGAGAGGAATCCTTGTCAAATGTGTCTCTGTGCTGGTGCATGTAAAATTCTTCATGACACGATCAATTAAATCTCAATGAACAAGCACATTTTCTTCTATGAGTTACGGTTTCCATATGGTAATACTGGCCAGGAGTAAGAGAAGTGATGCTCCAGAGACGGTATCAATAGTCTGCTATGCCAAACTAGTAGACTAAGGACGTAGACTAAGGACAATGGGTCCAGAGATGCTTCACTGCTTAATTTTGAAGTGACCAAATAAGTTTCTTGACGACGCTTTAACCAGGACACAAGCACTTGAAGTGCGCTGTGGAAAACTAGCTGCCTGTCCTGATTTTGATCTATTTGTCAACCTTGCCGTGCACCCTCGCAATCGCCTAGTCTGCTTCCTGGCCGCTTGATTCAGCCTCCCCATTCGGCTCACTTCTGCGATATACAGATGCAGTGGCCGCATCTCTCTTTTGCAGATAGATGGCGAGTGACAGTGTCAACGCCGCGCACACAATGAACGCGACAGTCGTGGAGTTCCCCACCAGGAAACGCGGTGCGTATGTGGTGTTGTATGTCAACAATGGGATCCATGCGTTAAAGGCGTATCTATGATTGGCGTCAGTGTCGTGCTGAAAGACCGTCGGGGTCAGGGCACGGAAAAATGCAGAGAGAATATCCACCTACGCGACTGAGTTGGTCGAACCGAGGATGATCTTTCTCTCCAGACTATCACCGGCACAGTGCTCGTTGACCATTGTCTTTCTTGGGAATTAGCTTCATGCATGAAATTTGACAGGGACATCGGGACGAGGAAGACACACCAGGAATACAGGGCCGGAGCCTTGTGCGAAGCTAGAATTCACTGTCAACTTCATCCTCGAGCAAACATCCAAATCTCACTACTGACCCGGTCAGGTAGAAAGACGCCCATTTGAGCCCGAATGGCACGCCGTCCCAAATGGCCAAGTTCATAGCCGCAAAGAAGCAGACCGCCAGTGAGAAGTAGACGATCGGCGCGCGGACCTGTAACGAGTCGCTGGTCCAGCCGTAGCATAGCGTGGTCACAATAGTGATTGCGTTTATGACCGTGGGATAGGTGTTGATCTCGGGCACGGTGTACCTGCAACAGTGTGAAAGTGAGAAACACCGTCGGAGATAATTTAGACTGGGACTTACCGGTCAAGACTCTTTAGCCACAAGTTCATATAGCTTCCAATGTTTTCGCTACAAATGAAGAACCTAGTTTATTCGTCAGAATCCGTCACCGAGTATTTTTGGAGCCTCTTCTCACGTGTAATAAGTCGTGTAGACCCAAAAATGCCACTTCTTGAGAATACGCTTCGCCCCTTGCCACGTGAAGGGCTCCTCGAGCTGCTTGCCCGCCCGCTTCATCCGGTCGAGAGCGAGTAGCTTCTCTTTGGCTGTCAGCCAGTGCACGCGAGTGTTGCTGGGGAGATCTGGTAACGCATAGTAGGCTGGACATATGTCAGTCACAATCTAGGAGATAACTCCGAGCAAGCCGATTCTGAAGACTTTACCCCATAGAGCCATTGGTAAAGTTATCACGCCATCGAATATAAATAGCCATCTCCAGCCTGACAGGCCATGCACACCGTCCATGCCAGTATAGAGAGCGGCTTGCTGCCTAATACGTCAGAGAAGATCTCGGACTGAAATGACGGGTACGGACCAGATATCCACTGAACATGGAGCCTACGAACGCGCTGGCGAAGAAGATGCAGGCTCTTTTCGCGAGTTCTTCTCAGACTCGTTAGCAATTTTCCCTTTCAAACAGATTGTTGTTCCTTGTACTATACCTTCTTTTGTGTACCAGCCTCCAAGTACCGTATGAACTGCTGGGTAGAACGTGCCCTCTGCGAGTCCGACCTGTTTGATTTTGGATCAGCATCGCGTCTGCTCAGTGTTAGGACAGGGAACTTACCAAGAAACGGCAGCCGTACAACTGACGGGTATTCTGGACGGCTGAAGTTGCGAAGGTGACGATAACCCAAAATACTTCAGAAGACGAGTGAGCTACTTTTCCGGGCACGCAGAACAATGCGTAAAAATGTTTTGACAGATTTAACTTCAATACCCCGGAGGAGACTCACACTCCCAGCTAGGACACCACAGCGAAAGCCGAACTATGAGCTTGTCAGTGGTATTAGTTCATGGGTGTGTGAGAAAGGTCGCTCACCTCTGGTGCAAATTATTTGAGACGGTATTTGTGACACAACGTAGCCTCTGTCATCGTCAATTGGCCGTACTGTTTTTCAATTGTCCGTGGTTGTGTAACTCACATGGTCCACATTGTGGTAAATCTATAAGGTGTTCAGCTTGACGTAGGAACATTGCTCGCCATTGGGGGTTTCCTCACGTTTGATATTCATTGCCAACAACGTTCAGTTCTTCTTTCATCCCGGAGACATACGCGTTGGCTGAGAGAGGTCAGTCTAGATTGACTCTGCCTTTCCGTATCCTTGCACTGACAGATATTGTTCGTGTTGAGATTCTTGCTGAAATAAGTGAAGCCCGCCCAGGTGAGAATGAAAAAGTCGATCTTCGCAATGAAATGGCGCTCTTCAGGACTTCTCTCAAAACTGTCCCAGACTACAGCCCGGATCCTCCTGCGCAGGGACTTTTTCTCCACGGGAGATTCCACATCGCTTAAGGAAGAGGACGCAGCTGGCGATTCCGACGCCGAAGCCACGATGAGCGGGTCACTAGTGTCTTTCATGGCGAATCGTGGGCAAGCTCTTCAGCGAGATGATCAAGGCAAAAAAAAAAAAAAAAGAACTGGCATGCCGAGGACCTTTCCGGACTCCAGTAACACAGCATGCGAAGACACGAGCTAGTATTTGAACGGACCGAAGCCCTGCCGATATGCAAGGACATGGCAAAATTCCATGTCCCGCCACGGGCATCTTTGTGATACCATCGATAAGAGGTCCTCGCTTCGAGATTCGACGTCAGTAGTTCGCAGGTCACACGGTAGGTCGGTGCCGTTGATTGGTGCGTTGCGCTCTCGACCTTGGCTCGTCTTTTGTGGAGGCCATGACACCATTTGAGGGGTTGCATTGGGATGTCAAGAGCTAGTGATCAACCACAACTATCGACTTTCAAGAATAGGACGCGGACGATTTGACTATTAGCTTGTAAAAAAACCCAAAAGGATTATTGTGAAAGTTAGGTCAAGTCGTCCACAATTTCATCATGTCGCCTGCCCGGACAGCAGAGGCGCTCCCTCCGTATGAGTATCCAAAGGAGACCGAGGAGAAACGTACGTATCTGTGTGCGAGGAATGTAATGAACACGTGAAAGACTAACTATTCTAATACTTGTTAGTGGATTATGCGGACCTAGAGGCACTCGATATTTCGAGGCTCAACCAGCCTGGGGGGAAGGAGGCTCTGGCCGAGCAGGTCCTAGGGTTCATCAACAAGAATGGTTCGCTGCAGAGAGATCTAGTGACCTAGGAGGATTCTTAATAACATTTCAATCACGACTAGGCTTTTTCTATGTCGTCGGCCACGGATTCACAGACGAAGAAGTCCGCCGGCAGTACGCCCTCTGCCAGGCAGTGCTGGACCTGCCACTAGAGGAGAAGCTCAGGTACCAGTGCAACACGGCCGCCGGCGACTTCAGGGGATACAAGCCACAGTCGACGGGCAAGCTGGCGGCGCGGGATAACGACGAGCGGTACAACATCCCCAAGTTCACCCCAGAGCACGAGCGGCCGCACCCACAGCCGATCCTCGACCACTGGGGTGAGATCCGCGGCTTCTCTCGCAGGGTTCACGATTCGCTGCTACTCCCGCTGCTGCGGCTGTTCGCGGCCGTGCTGGAGCTGGATGATGAGGACTTCTTCGTGCGGCGGCACCGCTACGAGGCCGAGGGGCTCGAGTATCTGCGGTATATGCGGTACTTCCCGCGCTCGAGGGACGAGGACGCCGCGGCGGGAAATATTTGGGCGAAGGGGCACACCGACTACAACACGCTAACGTTCCTGTTCCACCAGCCCGTTGCGGGCCTGCAGGTTCAGACGCCCGAGGGACAGTGGAAGTACGTCCGATCGCCGCGGGACGCGGTCATCGTCAATATTGCCGACGCGCTCGAGTTCCTCAGTGGCGGATACCTCAAGAGCACGGTACACCGTGTAGTACGCCCGCCTGAGGACCAGGCGGATCGACCGAGGCTTAGTCTGATATACTTTGCGAGGCCGGAGGCGAACATCATCCTTGAGCCGGTGGATAGCCCGCTGCTGAAACGAATCGGGCTTGGGGAGCGGAGTGAGAAGGAGAAGTTTGCGCGCAAGGTGACTGCTGAAGGTACGTAGTGACTGTATGGTTCCTTGACGGAATTTGTGATTGCTGACCAGGTATCCGTGGGCTGCAGAATGGGCGCGCGCACGCATCGCCAAAGACCATCGGTTCCGCACAGGAGTCGTGGATCAGCGGGAGAAGGAGATCATTGCTGGGGTAGCTCAGACGTATTACGACTAGGCTGACAAACACCCAGATGAAGAAGGGACCGAGTGCGTGTGAATATCGATAGAAGCTCCTATCCTACCACTATCACTATATTATCTCGGCCAAGAGTCGTTCTCAATCCTGTAGCAGTATCAGAGACAAGTGTTCATCAGGACCCATCCCATGCCTAAGCTCATCCAGGCCACTTTGAGTCGTTCTGAGACGGACCTCAGTGCCCGGTAACCTGTTCAACTTTTCTCGAGCCATCACCCTCTCCTCATCATTCACAAACCCCATGACCTCAATCACCAGCGGTGGTCGGGAAGCCCAGTCGAAATCGCTGAAGGCATTCATCTCTGTGTCTTCCGTTCCTGGTGGAGGCCCTTCACAGAGAAAGCGGTCCAAAATCCATTCGACCTTACGGCAGCACCCTATCGCGCAGTAGCACTCCTCAAAAGCCAAAACGAGGCGGTCCAGAGTCATGCGCTTGATGCTGTCGATACGCTCGGTCCAGTCAATCTCCAATTCGTAAGTCTTCCAGTTGTGGAGCACCTGCAGCGCGTCCCCCGGCGGGAGCGTGCGCGAGTCGATAGATTCCTTGATGTCGAGCAGCCTGTACAGGTTGGTGTAGTCGTCCACCCTCTGATCCCGCATGTCGAAGGTGTAGCTCACATCGCGGAAGAGCAGCGCGTTGTTCGTACGATTCTTCACGTCGCGGGCGAAGTCCTTCTTGCTGCACCGGCCATAAGTATCAAGCAGGTTGCAATATGAAGGACGATAGAATTGGCCAGCGGGGAAGATGAACTGGTTTTTGCCAAAGAAGATTCGCGTGGCCTCATCGTGCACTTGCCGGCTCACACCTTGGATCAGTCCGACATTGATTGCCGCAGGCTGACCCGTGTTCATCGCAAGAAGTTCCTGCTCGAGCCCTTTATATCGCAGGTAATAAAACCCATCATTTGTTTCGTAGTGCTTGATAGGTTCCAGGAATCGCGCCGCGCGCCTGCCGTTCCGAATGATGATCCTGCCTTTGCAGAGAGCGTAGCTGTAGATCAAGTCGCGGATCTCAGAGGGAAGGTCCATGAAACCACGGAATTCATCGTGCTCCGCTTGTCTGCACATCTTGGCCATGCTGCGAGGCTTGTAGGACTGGAGTGGCCGGACATGAAAATGTGACGTGCAAACGGGCGGGGTTGTGCTGCACATCCAGGGTGATGTTCAAGGGTTAAACCCTAAGTTGACTAGGAGGGAGCGGTAGCACAGCACAAGCCACATGTGAAGGAAAAAAATCTCAATTGCCTTATCCTAGTCCTTAATTTGCCTGCATGTGCCGTTTTCATCAGATCCTCAGTCCGACCCTCAATCGTGAACCAGCAGTTTGATACAGCTTGACCCTTGCAAATAAGCTTCAGCCAGACCCCGTTCCGCCACGTGCCTGTTCTGCCAGCTTGAGAGCTCTCATTCAGGCCTATAGCTCGCTACTGATACTTCCAGACCTTTCACGATAGTTCTGCCAGCGTTCTCTGTGATTGGAAGAGCTCGACGGGTGGGACACTGGAACCGAGGCTTCTCCTTTCATTGAGTTGACGCTGCCTTTCCCATTCTTGGTCGAACTTGAATTGAATGCGCGACCCTTTCCTCGAGATTCAGGGGTCGGTGATGGCGTCACGTTCGATGAGATGCTCGAAAATGGGCTTGCTCTTGCTGAGAAGTCTCCAAAGGATGATGCCTGTGTGCTGGTCATTGGTACTCAGAACAACGGTGCTGCCTCACTAGATGCTTACCTGCTGTGTGGATGGAGCTGAACGGTTGTTAATAATTGATTTGATGATCTTAAAACATAAGTAGAAAGATTACAACTCACCTGAACTTGGCGGCCTGTGTCGGTCGGGAGTAGACACATTGAGTAACGTTGAAGGCACCGCTTGTGCTGAGTCAGAAGTGAGCAAGGGGAAGACGGGAAGACAAAAACAAGAAAGGGAATATATGTACCTGTCAATCCCCTGCGTCTGTGTTGTTGGCATATCTTTAGGCCCTCCCCTAGCAGTCTGACTTGTTCTTGAAGGAACGCTCTCTTCGACAAGATATCATCAGACTCAGATGCCAAGTCTCGCAGCGTCTCTTCAGTCATTTGACTGACTGTCGTTGGTGTCAGGATTCTTGGAATGTCACCTATGAGGCAGTTCTCCACTGCAAGGTTTATGACATTCTCGGTAAAAGTGTGGCGTGACATCTGGGAAGCTGGCTTTAGCACACAAGTGAAAGGTCACGCAAGGGTCACAGAACTTACTTCGTAGTGAACCACCGTCATGTCAATAATCTTATCTGTGCCGAAATCACTTTGATACAGTTTCTCTGCTCTGATGATATTTTGTAAGACACCTTTGCGATACAACTTTTCCTTTCCTCTAAAAAGTTCGGGGCTTTCGATCATCAACGCCTGTCGAAATTTCTCAGTGCCAAGATGCGAGTTTCTTTTCCGAAAGTCTCTCTCAAGTGGAAGGCCATAGCCGGTCGTGTATGGTCGAAGAAGCTCTTGCAATTTTTCCACGAGCAAAGCGCTCTTCTTGTCGAAGAAGGGGTCCGCGCAACCTTTCAATATGGCTTCAGCGGTGTTCTGATCTCCACCGATGACACATCCAAAGAGATAGTCCACAAATGCTTTGCTGACGGCTTGGACTTGGTCCAAATGGAATTCAGCAATCTCCCTCCAGGGTTTGGCTTGTTTCTTGAAGAAGTGGAACCCAAGCTCCGCGTTTGGGACGCCAGGAAGCTCCTTGCCCTGGTTCAGAGACGCAAGGTTCTCAAGGTCATCTGTAAGAGCAGATCTCGAGATAGGAAGAGGATCTGAGAAGTTCCTTTGATATGATTCGATCAAGCGTTCCAAGACCTCGGAGAGTTCTTCGTCGTCATCTTCTGAGTTGTCATCGTCCGAATGGTCGTTGTCAGAACGGTCTTCATCTGAGTGATGGTCATCACCTGCATGGCTGTCTGAGTCGCTTTCGGTGTCCGGAACGATGTTGTAGGTAGCGCCCTTGTTCGACATGGTTTCATCAAAGGCACGATTCATATTCCGAAGCCGTGCCCGTAGCTTCTGGTCGACTGCAGACAGATCGCCAAAGAATTGGTCTCCATACCTTCCATCCACAGCATCGCGAGCCAAACGCTGAAAGTCTTCCGCAATGCCAAGCAAATACGATCGCATCTCTTCTGGAGTGGATCTAGGTTTTCCGAGCCGCTGCAGCTCCTCCTCACGCGCGCTGAGACTGTTCTCAATCTCTCGGATGAGGCCTGGCAAGCTTTCCCTAATGTGCTCAAGGAGCACTTTGCTGAGCTTATTCCGGAGGCTGTCGATACCCTTGTTCGCGGGAGGAAGGGAAGCCCAGACACCTTCCTGGAAGAAGCGTTGCTCTTTGCGGTCTCTGTCATGAGAGCTGCTGCGTCTTTCCTGTTCCGAGCTGTTGCGCAAGACATGCCAACCAAGTGATAGATCGTGGTCCGTCTCAAGTCCTCTGCAGAGATCCAGGTACTTTTTCCCATTGGCATAACCGTCCACTAGATCCGGTTTGGTGATCACGCCGACAACACGTTTGCTTTGTGGGTCGTGTAGCTTGGCTCGGCTCAAAACCGACTGGTTCGCTAGCTGGTTGTTTGCTGCGACCACCACCAGTATGATGCTTTTACTCGCTTGCATGTACTTTTCGATCAGCTCGTTGACAAGTTGCTTGTCTTCCAGCGACTGCTCTGAGGTTGAAGAGTGGAAGATGCCTGGAAGATCCACAAGAGTGAGATGGGGGGTGTTGGGCCCAGCAACTACCACGCGAAGGATGTCCCTGGAGAATCTTTTGGAGCCGCTCCTAGGTGCCGAACGCTCGGATCTTCTAACCCCCATGCGCTCTCGAGCCTCGTTGATAATCTCCGGCAGAGTTTCCTTGTCCAGGCTCGACTTATGAAAGGGAAGAGACTCCTGCTCATCATCGTGTCCAGGGACTGCTGGTCCTGTTGCTTTCTGGATGCTGACAGTGATTTTAGTTTCGGGATGCCTCCGCATAATGAGTTCTGTTGCAAATCGTGTACACAAGTCACCATGTACCGGGAAATTAATCCCAGAAATGGCCTCCAGAACGGAGCTTTTCCCAGAGGACTGGTCACCAACCACTATAATTTGTGGCAGCTGGATAATCTCGCCGACTCCGAGTTCTCGGAGACTGTCGATCGTGTCGAGCAAGACCTTGGCGTGTGGACTGTTGAGCTGCTCTATCACCTCTCTATCAAGAACGGCACTTCTAGAAGATGCCTCTCCAGTCGGCAGGGGAGGTGAATCGTCGCTCGCGAGACTCATGATGAAGTTTTGAAATATAATCGAAGGATATGAAGAAGAATCGTTAGAGTGTGAAGACGATAGGGTGCTGATTATAGATCTCAAGACCTGCAAGAGAAAATCATATAGTAGAATTGGGAATGTGATGACTACTGGCCTTTTGTCCAGTCCTAGGAAGAGTGATTTGATCTGCTCAAATGCGGTGTCGAAATTGTGGTCTAGGACTGTGCTTTCATTGATCCTTCGCGAGGTGGCCCCGCCCCGACCTTTTATGTTGTGAGCTTCTAGTCTTTCACGGCTCTTCAACTTCACCTTTTCATTCTCGTCTCTTCGATTCCCCGCTTCATCTTCAATTACTCCCAGACTCTAAATGCAGCATTTGGTCAAACCGGTTGGTGAGGTTTGAGGATCCTGGAAGCTGCAGCCAACAAGTCTTGCTTCAGTCTGATCAGACAGTGAATAAGTTGGGCATTATTCTGGACAGGATGGTTACAGTCCAGGGAAGATGACACGACAGTGTGGAATTCGAGACGTGTCAAGTGTTGTACAGCAGCCGTTTCTGCGACCTGGCCAAGCAGTGGTTGGCGTGTTCAGCGATGGGCCAGCCACTCATTGTCTCTGAAATCAATCGGAGTTCAGGTTTCCTGATGGGCATGCAGTTTTCCTTTCGAGATCTTTCGAGGCTGTGAGCGATGGCCAAAGTTTCATGTGCCAGGTGCCCCAAGGGTGCATGCTCCGCGCGTAAAATGGGCGGCTCTGGCTGGAGGATGGGACACCGCTTGCTGTGCCGCATCGCTGCATTTTTGCAGGCGCTATTGGAGTTGATAGGTTCACCGATTGAACTGAGCGTAGGAAAACCTCTCGGCAGGGGGACACATCGTAGTGTTACTTTTGTTCGCTTTGTCGTGATCGATTCAACTCAAGCATGGCACTGTGTAGCTTTGGAAGGAAAAAAAGCTTAATACTTGACAACACAGGCGTCCGAGTGTAGGTGAAACGCCATGCATCACGCTCATACTATGATAGGATGGATAGAATTTGCATTTGAGGACCATTGCCAAACCATGATGGTGCTAGAGGTCTTTTGGGCCAAGATCTCGAGCTAACTCAAGCAGCACTCTAGAAGCTTTTATAGGCACCACCCCAGGGCAGGCACTGTTCGCTTTAGTACAAAGTATTCAAAGCTGAAATAGCTTTGGATTCGCAATTCCACTTTCGATGATTTTCTTATTCCCCTTCTTAAGCAGTACTTTCATCAGTACTGCAGCGGCAATTGCCACACCGGAGAAGACCGTCATCAGTATGAAGGCCATGGTGTATCTTGGTGAATGAGCCTCGGGGAAGAAGTATGGACTGTAGATGTTACCTATCTGTCCAACCACATTAATGATCGCTGTTGAGCAAGCCCTCTTCTCTACTGTCTGACTGAGTGATGTAGCAGCCCAGCTAAAAATCAGTGCATTTGATGCGAACGCGCCACTGATATATAGGAAGGCAGCAACGTAGCGAGCAGTTTTGTTGACGGTTGCCACCGAGATGATAAATCCAATGCACGTTGCAATTTGAGGCAGAGAAATATGGTATCCTCGCTCCTTCAATTTGTCGCTTGAAATTGCGACAGCAACTGAAACAACTGCTGAGAGGATATACGGCGGTGAGGTCAAGACCAAAGTAATCGTGGTGCTGCCGAGATCGAATCCCTTGACAATGGTAGGAAAGAAGTCTAAACGAAAGCGTTAATGATAATCGACCATTTGACACCTCGCGAGATATTGACACATGACGTACTATAGCTTTGTTAGTCGGCAAATTATAAAAATTTCCAGGAGTAGAAACACACCTATTGAAGCCAAACGCGCTGTGGTTTGCCAGAGCCATGAGAGCCTATTATGATTGCGTCAGCCAATACTTGCGTTGAAGATGAATTGATGGATATAAAAACTGACGAAAATCCAAAGTTTGACATCTGTGACCGCCAGCTTGAGGCCCACCCATACCGTAGCCTCGCTGTCTGGTTGATCAACACGGTCCATGGCAATACGCTCTATTGCCACCTTTCTCTCCTTTTCCGTCAGGAGCCACTTTGCCACTCCTGTCTCCTGGCCAGGAAAGTCAGGGATCAGGACAAAGGCGACAATAGCGGCCACAAAGCTGGCCGAACCTTCGATGATAAACAGCCACTGCCATCCGGCAATACCTCGGGCGTTGTCAAGACCAGCGAAGATACCAGCCGCTAGAAGACCAGAGAATGCGGTGGCGAGCATGAGCCCACTGTACAAGATGGCGGCGCGTCGGGCGAGTTGTTTACGGGGATACTGTGGAGGAAGTTCAGAAAATTTATCGGTGAAACATGACCGAATGAATGAGTTCAACACATATCACAGTCAGTGGTTTTGAACTTACCCAGCAGCTCAGCAGATACATGGCACCGGGAAAGAACGGGGCTTCGGCTATACCCAAGAAGAATCGAATCGCGATGAGGTGGGAGTAACTACGCGCAGCCGCAGTTGAGGCTGAAATAACGGACCACAGTGCAACCCATGTGGGAATGTAGTACGAAGGTCGCGATCGA
>JACBFG010000011.1:3307778-3326185 GCA_013435955.1 Diaporthe sp. HANT25 | reverse complement strand
GGGGGGGGCGGGGGCGGGCTGGGGGTCAAGCGAACCTGGGCAGTTGCATGAGAACATAACCAACATTCAAAATCGAAACAGCCACGTTGAACTGATTGCCCACCAAACCTAGATCTTCTTCGAAGTTATCTAGTCGGGCCTGGCTACGTTTACGCGTTAGTATAATATGCTGAAGTATGAGTGAATGAGCAATACCCACGCTATGTTGTTGCGATCCAAGTAGTTGAACATATAAAGGAGCCAGACCATCGGCACCAAAGTGAGGTCAAGTTTGCGGGTGAGACTCTTCTCCGCCATTAACCACTCCTCGTCTTGAACAGGCTGCGGTGGTCCTTTTCTTTCAATGTGTTCCATTTCCAAGACTTTGTCTTGAACATCACTGCTAATTCGATCACCAGGAGAATTCATAATATCTAAAGGCAGTTTGAAGAGTTTGAATAGCCAGAGGCATACAAATTTGGGAGCGGGATTCTGTAGAGAGAACTCAATGTGATCCTCTTTCCAAAACCAGATACACACCGGGAACCTACCGACATTTATTTGGGATATTGCTCTAGAAGAGGCTCGGACTTCTGGGAACCCCCTGCCCCGTGATGGGCGTTGATATGCTAAAGCTAGCCGAGTCTGGGGAAATGCGGGGAGAATCTGGGGAAAGTGGTAGGCCTGGGGATGGACGAATAGATAGGCATGACAATCCACGTCAGCAAATTCGAAACGCATTATTGGTTGATTTTCTACAAAGCTCAAAAGGCAAGGTATTCGATTGGTGGCCGACCATGATGCCTCTAGCATAATTGCGGCGCTTTGATTCCCAACCATATCCGACCATATCCGCGCCTGTCATCACGATTCCGACCCCTCGTCATTGCGAGACTAGTCCCAGGGGGCAATTCCGAAGCCTCTTGTTGACAAGTGGCATTGAAAGCTATGACACGTAATGTTGAGGTGTGACGGTTGTTAAACAACAACAGTGGGGTGCTATCTCCTCGCTCTTCTTGCTCGTTTTCGCGAGTGGTTCACGTTTTTCATAGCAAAAAGAATGATCCCTCCATTCTAAGCAGAACCTTTCACACCAGCCCAAGGAAGTCTGTTTACTGTGGCTTGCAAACTGTGATTAAGGGTCGCTTTATTTGACCTATTAGCTCATAACATTTTCAGTCCCGTCTGTATCATGCATAACGTATTCCAGAAGCGCACTTTTCCAACTCATCATGTTTGCGGCACGACATTCGCTGCATTACGACGTCCTCTTAGCTGACCGCGGTCCAGTGCCCGAGATCAATGGATTGTTTTGGTCAGAGAGGGTAACCGACCCGCAGATTTCCGTGGTCGGATGTGGGGCACCGACGCCTGTTTCCGTGCTTCAAATCGTGGGATGCTCGAGTGACGTCTGTCATATTCTGATGTCTCCGTCTTTTATCAAAGTCCCGTGTGCTGGCAACGGACTGGTCATTACGTTCCAGAAATTTTCGGCCTGGCCACTTTACTACATCAGCCTCAAACACTATTTTCCAACAGAATATGGACGAGATTCATATCATCGCCACCTTCTATCCTGTCCCTGGCAAAGCCGAAAGGGTAACAATTCCAACTTATCTTGGTATTTGTACTTGACTAATACTGAACAACTTTTCCGTAAGATGAAAGAGCTTCTAACGGCGCAATGCTCGGCTGTGCATAAGCGAGAGGATTATGCCTTACGATTCATTCTCACTGAGCAAGTTGATTCATCAAACCCTGAATTTTGTCTGTTCGAGACGTATGGTAGATCCCGAGCCGCCTGTGCCCCCCATCTGCTTTTGTATCTTGCGATGTAATTCGAGCTGATTTGTTTTTCAGCTACGCATCGGCATCCGCCACCACTCGACACATGGAAGAGCCGCACTTCAAAGAGATGCTTAAAGCCATGCAAGATGAGGGACTCATGGAGCGACCACCCACTGTCTTGAAGACCAGGACCAAGGCTGGATTTGACCTAGATAGACGTTTGATTTCGTCCACATCATGTAGATTGGCGTGAATTTTGGAGCTGCGTTAAACTTCATATCATTTACCCTGTGGAGTAGGATTCAGATTCCAGATAAAATCCAAATCGCTATCTTCGAAACTTGAGAATCCCTGCACGTCCTCCCATCCGCTGCCTACATTGTTTACCTCAAATGGAAGACTGAACCAGTCCTCAGTATTCAGACCACCAGTGCCCGACGGAGTTTCCGGCAGCATCACGTCGGCTTGCATTGTGCCGGGAGGAACTGTTGACGTGACGAAACTTCCTTTCAATTGACTGAGATGCATCTCGAGCAGCGAGGCGTACTGCAGCCCAAGGTCCACCTCATCTACAGCGCTGGACCGGAGAGCAGTGATTGTGCGTTGCAAAAGGTCCAAAGAGGTATTTAGTCTTGCGGCTCCGGCACCGATGCTAACAGCTTTGAGTAAAAATATGGAAGCAGAAATGATCCGAGATGTTGTACGAGCTGGGGCGTACAGCAAAATTCGCTGCTCTGCTAATTGTATCGCCATCGTCAAAACTTGACTGCTATCTTCCATTACTGATTCAAGGAATTCGTAGTCGTTGGAATCGTATAGATCACTGAACCGAAACCCAGTTGAGTTTTGGCTCGTGTTCCGCGAGATGCTTCGCTCGATTATGGCTTGTATGCAGACCGAGTGACAATATAGTCTGGCGCTGCAATATTCGATCCACAAAAAAGTAACAAGGTTATCAGGACCTGCAAGCCCGTTAGTCATTTCATGAGGCCAGAGGCTCTAGCTTCAGCTTGTGCGTCACGAACCGATTGTGGCATCAGCGCCCAGGTATCTCTCCTTCCATGCGGAGAGCATTGGATGGAAATTCTCCACCAAGTTAACGTATCGGCCGCTGCGGAGAAGCTGCGATGTACTCGTTGGGGAAGAATAAAGGGTCTCCATCATCATTCTTGTTGTCCTAGTCAGATTGATCCAAGCATCAGTGAATAGTCCCATTTTCCTGATGCCAGTACCTGTATTAAGGTCACGCTGGACCTGATGACTGATACCTTGCGGCAACATCGACTGGCGGCCGTGCTGCAGGGCGACTTGTTCCGCATATAGGTAGAGCAAACGCTGAAGATGGATCCTCCGTTCCGTACTGACTCCGTTTTCCTCAGCCGCCTGCTTTGATGAAGAAGTGTCGCTCGAGTCAAACACTCCTAGCTCTATTGCTAGGGAAATAGCGCAGTTGACAAGCATCCACGACATGTGGCCAGTCCGTTTTGAAGGCCTGATAACATCTTCCAGCCACCTGCCTCTCGCCTCATTTATCTTCTCTACCGGAATGTGATCATTGTCCTCGGTCCAGTGAACCAGTAGATCTGAGTCCCAGCCGTCTATCGGCGGCGGAAAAGCAAGCGAGCGCGGGTGCCAATCGGTAAGCAGCAGTAGGGCTTCTATTGTACCAAGCGTTCGAGTCTTGCCCTTGGAATTCTTCTCTTGTCCGAGGAGAATACGTAGAATAAGATGTTGAACGTGGGTCCAAAGACGCTCATGTATGAAAAATCTTCTCATTGTGCCCCCGGCAGATGGTAGGGGGTGAAACCCGGCCGAGATGCAAAGGATTGTGCAGCATAGCAAAGGTTGTGATGACACAAGGTCATAGTGATTCCTATGCTCGGCATACCAATCGGTCAAGATCGGCGACATGGGCTGGAGGTTTTTGAAAAACCTACATATGAAGGCGGGCTTCGGTCAGTATTAATTATTAACGACATGGCGGGACCACCTACATATCGACGAGATAGATGGCCTCATCAGCCGAAAACCATCCCTGTTTGACGAAACGACAGGCATGCCATACGGTTTGCGCCGGTGATGTATTTGTTGTTCCCCTGAGCCTAGAGTGGCTACTAGGAAGCTGAGGCGGCAGATCAGTCTGCATTGCCATAGCGTCACCAGTGGTAACTCCCTGCCACTCTCCCGGATATCGACGAGGAGCCTCATGACGGACTGGGTCGAAAAGCACTTCCAGCGCATCATTGCCGCTCGATATCATGGTACGTATGACCGAGTCGGAGACAGTGCCATCGTGCCTAGCACTGCTGGTACTGGGAGTTCTTGCATTCACGGGGGTCTGCGGACTTTGGTCCTCTTCTGGACGACCTTGGCCGGCAATACTTGTCAACAGTGACCCCTGGCTGACTGACTGGGGTTCGGGGAGCTGGGCCTCCTGTGATGGAAATTGGGTACCGCTCTTAGCTGTGAGTCGCTCTGTGGGAAAAATGCAATTTTTCATTTGTCGATGACACCTCTTGCACGGCGCTCCAGGGACCCAATTATCACCCAACTCGCAGCGGCTTTTCCGCTGCCGGCAGGCCAGGCAGGCCTTGTAGGAACGACGATAGCTTGGCAGATGCTGATGCTCGTGCTCTTGGTAGTCATTCTCCATTGTTTTTGATCGGAGAGGTCGGGGGTGATATTCCGCAAGTAACCGCTCAGAACGGAAGAGCTCAGAGACTTGGATTAAGGTGTCGGCAGCGGAAGGCTTGCTTGAGGTTTCCCCAGATTCATGAATGGACCGACCGGTTCAGCGTTGCACAAAGCCCGACGAGTAAGGAAATGTTGATTCCAGCGTAAGGTCATGGAACGGAGCCGACGCCTGTGACCCCACATAATGTCGGGTATGCTCGGCCCTGACCCACGCGCTACGCCGGCGGGTGGCGTCCACTTATACCACCAACTTATTGTTCTGTGCCCTGCTACATGCCGTGTTGGTTTGAGTAAGTAGGCGCCTGACCACTCAACACTTGATTTGAAAACGCTCTATACCATGTCTAATAGAGACATCATCGATATATGCGGGGAGCTTGTTGCGTTCACAAGGTAAGCAGTTGGTCACTCGCTGAAACCAAGCTATCTTGCGCCGAGGACCTGGCTAAGACACCCTAAAGTTGTGACGTTGCAGATGCGCTCGTCAAGCTTGGCGTACCTGGCGGCGGACTTTTGCCGGACATAACGGTGTGGTCGCCGCAGCGAGATCATAGTCAGACGACAGTCGTCGGGCCGGCCTATACTGTGAGATATGGCTACATCGACCAGATCAAAGGGGCGATTAGCAACAGTAGCGCGCACTTTGTACGTTATGCTCAAAAGTCACGAGCTGTTCTCCGCCTGCCCCCTCTTTCAGAGCCTGCTGACGACTCCAACAGGTCGATGACGCTCCAGCCGGGTCGGTCATATTTATCTCCTGTCCTCGAGGAATGATTCATGCTTGTTGGGGAGGGCTGACAACTCGCCGAGCCAAAATTAATGGCGTTGCTGGAACGATTGTTGACGGCCGAGTCAGAGATCTTGAAGAATTGAGAGAGCTTGGTTTCCCTGTGAGTTCCGATGCTATACCGCGCCTATGAGCATTAATTTCTCCGTGGAAATCTTTTCTAATGCATCCTCAAGGTTTTTGCTCGCGGTGTTGCTTCGACTCCCCCTCATGCAGCAGCTAAAGTCACCACGGTGAGTAAATCATCGAGCCGACATGGGTTTCGACCTTGCCTTTTGATTACCTCTCACGGAGTAAAGAAGAGAATCTGACCATGAATCATACCAGATAAATGAGACAGTTACTTGCCAGCAAGGCGAGGGCGAGTTTATAGTCCGCGCAGGTGATCTCCTGGTAGGGGACTTGTGTGGTGTCGTTTGTGTTCCACGGGAAATGGCGGCCAGAACGCTAGAGGTTGTACGGTCCCTAGTCGAAGTAGAGCAGAAAATGACTACCGCCATCGATGGAGGCATGTCAATGACTGAGGCCTCTAAGATGAGACTTTGTTGAAGCTATCACTCGCCCGCGTCAACAGAGTCAGCGTAGTGGGTCACGAGTGCTCCCGCCTAATCTTAGAGGCAAAATTGATTGAGTAAGGAGGGAACATGATTTGATCTTTCGGGAGGAGCTATTTCATGGCTCTCGGCGGGTGAGCTAGTTATCATGTGTATCTGGCGAGGGATTTCCTCGCCTTGGCCAAGGTGTCTACCTTTTCGTCGGCTGGTATCAGGCTTGGCATCCATGAGGCCTCTGTCGCCCCGTTCAATGCGCCAAAGATTTGACACTCGAGGGAGAGGTTTTCCGAGAAGTCTGAAGGTATATTTTGGGGCCAATTTTGCAGCTGCATGTCACAGAAGCTAGGAGCAGCAAGCCTCTCTAAGACACCTTCTACCACGATGGCCTGAGTGGATTCGGACCTGTCAGGGTCCTTCACGGACCGGCACGCCGACTTGGCACCTCGCATAGCCGACCTCCATTACTTACCCCGCGGACGAGAATCATCGTGAACGAACTGTTTTTATGGTGTCCTAGTCTCTTTACTTCTGTAAGGTAGTTTTTTCATGTATTTTCAAAAATACTCAAGAACTTTGAACCATCTAGCATGTTTCTAGTCCATGATGGCCATCCGAAGGTCGAAATACTGAGCCGAGGACCGAATGTAATTCCGGCCGGGTATCAACGGCGCCCCACTCTGACCGACCTGCCTTCCGGGTCCCATCTACGATCTGAGGTGTATCAATGTTCGATTTGAGACGGGCACAGCAATGTAATGACGCTCAATATTTACACGGGGGCGTCCAGTATACATGTGGCATCGAATCAATCGGCATATTGCGCAGTCCCTTTCCAAAATCATAATCTAGGAAGAATAGACCCATTCTCAAGGTTCACCTTTCATTATCCAGACCACGTGCAAAACGCTTCGCAAAACTTCAACATGGTCGATCTGGGAGAAGCCAGAGGTTACCTACTTTCCAACGGTTGTCGCATCACGCATGGTCAAGGGGCCCTCGTGAAGAAGCCGTTCCCCGACATGGCGCTCACAATGCATGAGCTCACGGCCGGGAACGCCAAAGGGTTTTCGGGCCAGCTAGGCTTCATCGAGTTCGATACAACCTGTCGTTTACCGCGACATATTCACATGGACATGAAGAAGACCAAGCTTGCGGACGAGCGTATCTTGGTCCTGAACGGTGTAGGCATGGTAGAGATCGCTGGCAAGCTGTGGGTGGTCGCTCCCGGGTCCCTTGTTGATGCTGTTGGCGGCGTGCCGCACACGTGGACCGCGTGTCCGCCGGGGATAAAACTACCAAACGGGCAGTTTTCGGACGGCAGATTCACTATGGTATATGAATACGAGGAACCGACATCCTTTTTCCCCACGGCTTCTACGGTTCCTATCACGGATACGTCACAATATGTGCCATTTGATGGGGATCTCGACGAGATCAGGTTTCCGAAGCTCAGCGCAGAGGATGTAGCTATGAGAAGCCAAGTTGTCATCGACCAAGACGTGCAGAATGTTCAATTGGTAAAGAGGGCAATTTAAAGAAGCACAGACTGCACAAAGGAACGCGAACGAGAATCGAAACATTGCACCAACAAGACCAAATCAATATTTAGTTGCTTCAAAATCTGTCCATTCACACTGTACTTCGTACCAGAGTAAGATTGTCTTTGAACAGGTGATTCTGAACATGGAACCAGGTTCTGCGATCTAATTGCGCATCTCGTGGATTGCTGAACAGGAGTAATATCGCATGAGATTTCGAGAAAACAACAAGAGGAATGCAAGTTCTTACTACCTTACACACTTTTGTAGAGTTGGTGTTCTATGATACATTGAAGCCTAATGAACAACGAAGAAGAAAGATAATTCCCTTGTTCATAGCTTGGCGTGGGGCCACTTTGCGTATGGATGTTCAGAACCCACGGGTACGAGATGATCCACATCTCTGGTGTTCACCAATCCAGGATGTACTTCTGAGAGACTCTTGACGCCAATGAGCTTCATGGCGCTTTCCATCTCATCTTTCAGGCCTGGAAGTAGTTAGCCTCGGCACTATTGTGTAAGGGCAGACTTACTTACTCTGCACGAGGTGCTCAACACCTTCTGAGCCGTAGTGGAGGGAGTATAGAAACGTTCTCCCAACTCCGACAGCCCTGGCTCCCAAGCACAGTGCTTTGAGAATGTCCGAGCCGCGACGAAAGCCACCATCAATGTATATCTCCATCTTGTGAAATATCTCTGGGCAGTTTTTGTGAAGCTCCAAGAGCAGCAGAATTGATGGGGGAGTGAAGTCTAAATTGCGCCCGCCATGGTTGCTCAGCATGATTCCGTCAACCTTGTACTCCATGGCAATCCTGGCGTCGTCGGCGCAAGTGATGCCCTTCAGGATGATGGGGAGATTGGTCACGCCCCGGATCCAGTCGAGGTCTTTCCATGTCATGCCTTGGTCAATGTATCGACCCATTAGCCTCGTGAGCCCTGATCCAACCCTGTCAAGCTTTGCTTTTTCTCCCGTAACGGGATTGGTGATGAACTCTTCTGTGTCTACCTTGAGCCGCTCGTCGGACTCCCGCTTGCCTCTGCCTGCAGCATCAACGGTCACGAATACAGCCTTGATGCCAAGTTCCTGGGCTTTCAAGAGAGCCGCTTTGGACTTTTCCCTCTCTTTGTTCAGATAAAGTTGGAATAGGAACGGATGGTCGGGTGCTTCTTGGACAATATCTTCAAGAGGATACGCGGCACTCGACGAAACCTAAGAGAAGCTCAACAAGAGGCCCACAGCAAGGTGCAATCGGACGAACCTACAATTTGTAATATACCCGAAGCACTTGCACCTCGTGCCAAGCCCTTCTCAGCATCAGGGTTGATGAGCTTGGCGAGACCCATTGGACAAATGAAGAGTGGGAAGTTGAGTGGCGTTCCCAGAACAGAAGTTGTCATGTCGACATTTGACACGTCTTTCATCACCCTGGGACGGAACCAGATGCGCTTCAACATGCTCTCGTTTGCCCCACGGGTCCAACAGTCTGTATCAGCTGTGGAGTAAAAAGCATACGCCTTCTTTGGAGCTAGCTCGGCGGCGACCTTTTCAAAATCATAGCTAACATCACGATTGTGTAAGTAAACAGTTTTTGACTGCTACGGGCGAAAATCGCTCGTACCTATTCAAAATACTTTGAAGTGGTGGTTTCTCATCAGAGTTGTAAGCGGCTGCAGTGACTTTCTTGGCCTCGTTCGCAGTAATCCACTCCTTTGAGACGTTATCCACGTCAAGCCTGCCCTTCAGACAATCTTCGGACAGATTTTCCCGGAATAAGAGGGTCGAATGAACCTCTAAATACGCTTCAGTAGCGTCTCGACCCGCGTACTTCAGTATGACTATTTTTAGACCGCGTCAACATGTCCTGCTTGTATAGAATTGTGCAGACCGAACGCTTACCTGAAGCACCACCAGGGTGTTTTTTGACAAAGTTTGTGACATCCCAGATCTCATTTTCAACCATGATCCAACAGTCACTTGGTTTATCGTGCCTCAAAATCTCGTCAGAGGAGATCAGGTTCTGGCTAGCCATGGTATAGAATTTCCAAGCCAAACTCTCAATCAAATTTGTGTGTAGATTTGTGTGCTACACGCAGAAGCAGCAAAATGTTTGTCCCAGATCAGAGTGAACTGACAGATGTCGAGTGACACATTTCCAAAGACCATGAATCAGAGTGTGTCCTTACGTATAGTACATTTGATATTTTGAGTAAATTACTCCGAAACCGTGGAAATGAGAGCCAGTTTCCCGACACCAGTTACACTGGTCCGGGATTCATCGCAAGAAAGCGGAGACCGCCAACAAGCGACGGTGTCGGTATCCGACACCAAGGGCGGCAAGTGTCGGACAACTAGACACGCAATACTTTGATAACCATACTCACCCACGAAGAAGAATCAGTGACAAAAGTACACTGACGGCTGTCCAGTACTATGTTCATGAAATCAAATCATAGCCATTAACTTGAAAATGCAATTGGTCATTCACGCACCGACGTCAATGGGGAGCTGGCGGCCCCACAGTGAGACTGGGGCTTGGGCTCTTGCTTGACACTCAGGCAGCGATCCCGGGTGTCGGATATTTCAGGATATTGTCGGTCAGTCCCTACGTCTCCGACGAGCGTGACGAGCACTGCGGAACTGTGCCAGATGGAATCGAAAATACCGCGGCCGAAAGTCTACGTTGATGAAACAAGGACCTATATGTTTTCAATTATATGTTTTTTCACTAGTTATGTTGAGGTCCTGTGCACTAGACCTAGATTTTATTAGGATGAACGCTCAGCACCACGACCCAAGGAGCATCAAGTATTAGTTGTAAGAATAATGATGCAGTTCAATTAGGACCCTAGCTATCCTCATCTCAGAGGAGTTTGACGACTTTGACCTGTGTGTAATTAGACAGGGCATCTACAGAAGGTGATCACATAAGTTACGTTCAGTCACTCGGATCAACCAGTTGTTCTGTAACTAGGACGCACGTTGCCTGCGATGTTCCCTCAGAGGATGATCGCCATCGGGTTGCCGCCTCTTGAACGTTCCCAAAATTCCTTCAGCCTCCTGAGGTGACCCGCTAGGGGGTATCCAAAGGGTCGAGCAAATTGGATGAGCATTTCTTCGAGTGCAATCTGATGCTCGGATAAGGTTAAATATCGGCCACCTGCATAAATTTGAGCGTTAGGATAACCCTTCGGGCGTCATCAATATCGGCGAGATACTACGTACAGAATAGCATAAGGCCGATACTATTGAGTCTGACGGCCTGATTCTCAGTGGTAAAAGCCAACCCGCAGACCCGTATCGTAAGATCTTGTACCTCAACCAATGCAGAGTCGTCTTGCTCGCCAACTTTGGACAATATCAGCAGTATTTTTATCAATGCAGCATATTGATAACCGCAAACTAGACAAATTCATGATATCGTTAGCCCGTTTGCCTTTCCTTTGCGGTGTCTTTCCCCGTCGATTTTGCCCCTTCTCATGGAGGAAAGCTCCTGCCCCCAGAAAGCTTTTGATAGGCGTTACTTACCATGCCAAGGCTTTAAAAGCCAGATCGAAGGGAAGACATTTCCTGGTTTGCAAGCTGTAGAATAAGGTCGAAATGTTGGCGGCAAAGTCTCAGTCCAGTATTCAAGATCTGACATCAGCTCTGTCCATGCTTCTCCATGCCCCTCACCCACTTGTTTTCGGTTGCGGAAATCCACTGCTTCAACGCCTTCGCAATGATAATTCCATGTCTGAGCCAGCATATATATGATAATGTTGGTCCGCATATCGTCGCTGGTGCTGTCATCAGACATAAGGTCTTTGAGTCGCGGCAGCGTCTTGCCAAGACGGATCGGGCGCCGAGGAAAGGATATTAAAGCTATGAAAGTCTCTTCCCGCAGGTAGTTCCAAAAACCTGCCTGTCCCAAGTTCCATACTGAAAGATCAATGCTGATCGCGTTGAGGAACGAATATGCGCCGAGGAGATGACATGGAGAGTTTTGTGTCTTATCTGGAGCTCCAACACGGCCTATTGAAGAATATTATCCATAAGCATGTTGAAATCTAGTTGGAACAGAGGGGCTTACAATCCAGAATTTCATACAGCTGAAGCAGGCAAGCTGCAGCCAGGTACTCATCAGAAAAGGTAGGGCAGCTACCCACGGCTGTTATGAGATCTTCAACACAGGCTGCATGGAACGCAAAGCCAAACTCTTCGGACTGGTTGCTGATGACAGACAAGTGGCAGCACGCCAATGCAATCATGGCCCGGAACAAAACGGGAAAATCCAGAGCACGCACTGCCACCGTTGCACTGAAGGTACTGCGTGAATCGGTAAGATCATACCACGGCGCGACAAACTCAACGTAGTGAGAGAATGCATTAGCAATGATAGGGCTCAAAAGTGCTATTTGGGGAGACTGTTGTGATAGCCGGGTCGCCAGCTGCATTTCACAACGTTCCGTGTCAATTTCTGGGGCAGAGGCATGGGGTGTACGTCTTTCAGCAGCTTCAGGTATTGAGAGGGCTGCAGCAATTAGCATGTAGATCGACATAACGGCTGATTCCAGAGTCAATTTACTTGGATTAGACGGTATCGGCTGTTGACCGTAGAGTAGGAAGCGATAGTCCGTAGCTGGCTGTTCACAACGCAGTTGCAGCTTGTTGCAATTTCCACATGTAGGAGCTATTCCATCACCTGTAGTCGCCAATTATAAGCGGCTCATTCACAGTGCGTTTGGCGGTGAAGGGCCCCCAAAACCAAGCAGCATCAAAGGCGAACCTGAATTCTAAGCTATCATGTTCGAGCACTTACACTTCACCTTTCGCCGCCTACAAGTGTTACTATAGATACGATCATTAGCATTAGCCACGTACTCTGGTGCCACTTAATAGAGTCGAGACAAGGTTGGATACCAAGCTGCGAGAGACTCTGGTCAGCGAGCGGGATGGAGACCGAACAAGACGCCACTACGCACTATTAGGGTCTTTCCTGGCCATCCTGCGATCTCAGACGCCAAGGCAGGAACGACGTCGGCTAGATGAATGCAAGGAATGAGAGGAGCCGCATGGCTACCACGTAATTCACCCGGGCACGCGTGGGATGACTGAATGCCAAAGTTGGCCTCTTTTCCGATGAGGTTGGCAGGTCGAGATACGATGGCTTGCCTGAGAAAAGGTGGCCGCCTGAAAATCATGTCAGTGCATGCAGTTCGGAGAAAGGAAAGACGATCGGAAATCTAACCCAATGTAGTCATAGAGTCAACCAGCCGTCGAGAAGGAAAAAATCCCGAGTTTGGCCTTGATGACGTCTTGGCAGCTCCAAGCAGAGGGCAACGCTCACCCTGAGTGAGCTAACCGGAGATAGTTAGTTTACCGACAGCTCAACCCACACCAATACACCTTTTCAACAGTGGATGGATTGATGTGAATTTATAATGGACGACCACAGCCAAGGCCCACACTCAGGTACAGCTCGCATGTCGACAGTAGATATCGAGTCGACTACCTCAATTAGCTTTTTCTTTACTAATACTGGACGTAGCGCATGCTGTGACTCAATGTCGGGTGATGACCACGTCTTGGCCAGGCCTTTCTCTAGGGAGGATGCAGCTGTGGAGTCGAGAAACATATTTGAGCTGTCAGGGTCCAAAAGAGTTGGTCACACAAGGGAGGGAGACTGCTATATATAGGGCAGCATTCGAGACACATTTTGATCACATTAGAGATTGAATGATCCGTTTTTCCTCAAATGTAAGATTGTTGTTAATCAGACACGTCTGTACCAAGAACCATGCAGGCCGGATCTATCACGGGCACAATGCAACCAGCCGAGATGGCCTTCCCTGCCGCAACTGCGTCTTATTTTGATCGCATGATGGGCCGCCAGCCATCTAAAGTACCCGAACATCTTTCTCGTGTGCTATACATTCCTTGCCACGATACAAACACCCCCCACTTCCCCATCTACGAAGCTCGAGACCGATATCGCGATGCAGTCCAAGATACACTCATGGGCTCTACTCTGTTCACGACGAAGCTCGGATTCATGGAGACGCCTCAAGGCAACGATATGAAGGACCAAGTTTCTTATCTCGCTACCATGAAGACACCAGCGGAAACCTTCTCACAAATCCACCTGGAGAGAAGAGAACCAGGCATCCGGAGCTGTGGAGCTGATGTGTATGACTATTTACTCTAATCCCGGTGCACTGTAACTGAGGCTAAGATTCAGGTGACTAGATTCACATCCTCATGCTTCGAAAACACGTCGCCGGCCATTATGGTCCAGTCAGATGCGATGGAGGTGGCAATACACACTTCATATCCGATACCAGACTCGATCAGGGGCAAGGAGATCATAAGACACCCCCACTTCAAGTTCTCAACCCAGAGGGAAGAAGAAAAGAACCCCATGGATCTGGAATGGCGCGTAGATCCTAGAGATGGCATTCTCCGATACACACTTGTCCGCCTAGACGAAGGGACGGGTGAACATGTCTGCGCCATCTACCACCACCTGCACTGGGAGCTATCACTCGCGGTCCCGTACAGCGAGGGTGTGTTGTTGCTTCCCGAGACACAGTCCAGCTCAGACATGGAAGAGATTGTGATAGCTAGTCTCCTGGGAGTCCTTGCACGGCTGCGGATGTCAAGTAATCCTCCAAGAGAGTCGCAAGCAGAGGGCTGGTTCGGGAGAATGGTGCGATGCGCTACCCGCGTGCATCACACTAGCAAAGGTTACAGATCACTTTGCGTGTAATATTTCTCATCATGCAAAGCTACAGGCTGATACTAGGCAATAATGATGTTTATTTCTTTTGTCTTTCGACCACCAGTTTCGATTTCTCAGCGAGGCCGAGAAACCATATCTCACACATGCAACCTCCCCCGTTTGTCTAGAGCTCCCAATGGCAGTGTCACAAGTGATTTGGAAGGCTTTGATCTCACGAGGGGTGCGTCGATATCAAAAACACGAGAGCTCCGCCGGGCAACTCTACAGTGCGCCAAGTACAGAGTCTCACCTACTTCCGAAGCATTGGGAATCTGTCTGTCTGCTTCTTTGATGAAGCTCCATATCTGTACAGTAGCCTGTATGGTGAGTCGTCAGGGTCAGTAGAACCAGGTTCGACCCGGCTGACATTCCCTTCGTCGGCACGTTAGTCCTAACGAAGTTAGATTTCCGACGGCTGCCCGAGAATATGCAAGGCGGATGGACCCCTGCAAGTGTAAGCACATACTGGCCCACTGGCAACCGATTTCGACTACAGAACAATCAGTCACCGCTTTGTCGTGCAAACATTCGACTGATCCAACTGTGGTAATTCTGAGGCTTCCGAGCAGGATCCAAACGGAGTTCCACCAGAGTGGTAGCGAAAATCTCTTCTACTCCCACCGCTGTTCAGCCATGATAGGTTGGACGATTGTGATTCGTTCACTGTCGAGTAAATCACGCGAAGCCACTATTTACTGTACAAGACATTCGATAGCTGCAACGTGACTACCCCATCCTCAAAGCTGACCAAGTCCACGGATTCCAGATCATTCAGTACCCAGTCGGGACCTGCAGCGATGACTTCCTCGAGAGTATGGCTAGTGACCAACCCAATTGTTCTGCAGCCCGCGGCTTTTGCGGATTGTATTCCAGCTGGGCTGTCTTCGAAAGCCACCAACTCTGAGATTTCAGAAGCCAACTGCAGTCGCTCGAAGCCCAGCCTATAGCAAGCCGGGTCCGGCTTGCCATGCTCGACGGACTCAGCCGTGATCATATCTTTCGGCCGGGGAAACCCCATGACATCAAGCCAACATGTGGCCAGAGGGGCGGAACCGGAAGTAACTATTGCCCAGGGGACTTGGGCGTTGATAATTTTGTCGAGGAGCGTCCTCGCCCCCGGGATCTCTGTGGCTTCCTTTCCATACAATTTGGGGATCAGTGCATCCATCTGTCCAGCGCCTGCGACGGAATGTCAGTCATCGGTCCGGAGCATTTGTCTCAGGATGAGATCTCACTTTCCCAGTTCGCCTTCTCTGGACAGAAGATCTTCAAAGTGTCGATGGTCCTCCGTCCATGAGATGTTTGTAGAATGACCTTCGGATCAACCCCTATCTCAGTACCGATACTGCTGATGATCAGCTTTGTCTGTTTTGCCACACAGGGACTTGATATCTGGCCCCACCTGTTCCAGTGCTTGTTGACAGCGGAAGTGGAATCGACGAGGGTACCGTCTAGATCGAGAAGCAAGCCCGTGAAGTGGACAGGGTCTAATACCTTGGAGCCCATGATACAGAAAAGAAGTACAATCCCATAGGAGTGCAGAACACGGTGATTCGATTGAAAATTTGATCCATAAAATATAAGAGACGAGATGATACAGTGGATGGCAGAAGTTGGATGGCGGGGATGCACAATATATCAGCGCTGAGATAGCAGCAATGCGGCCCGAGCCCACTTGAGATTCGCCGACAGGTTATTGGAAAGGCTGCAGTAGTACTGTGTCTGCACGGTATGATTCCTGAACATGCTCTCTGGGGTAAAATTAGACTGCTAATTGCAACCCCCTGTTGCTCCTCTCCCGCGCCTGCTCGGCACACTGAATCGCGCCAAGCCCACAGTCTTCCCGGCACTTCCCACAGGGACCAAGGGCGGCTACACCTATTGTTTGTATGAGAACGGAAATCAGGTGCTGACTCTGTCACATATCTGGTTTCGTTCTTAATCCGTATACATATTAAAGGTGTACGGTCCCTTCATACAGTGGTAAACGCTCAAAGACCCAGCGTTAAAAAAAAAAAAAAAACAATATTAGAAGACTGAGCACCTGGCCTCAGCCTTGTGCCGCATAGACGAGGCTAGAAAGCACCGCTCCGGACGGCTGACCCCTCAATTGGCCTCTTGGAGGGGGTGTCTCCTGCCACTGCTAACGACTTGCATCCTCGCTGCCCCAATTTCCCTCGGCAGCGGGTCGGACCCGTCGTCCTCGTCGTCTAAGAGGCGGTCCAACCCTGTGGTCCTGGCGATCCTCACAGAGGTCGAAAGCCTCGACGAGTAGCTCGCCCCGCTGGTGTACATGGACTGCAGACCTGCCAAAGCAGCCGCGAGTGTGGCGACCACTGCCGTTCCGTACGCCGCCCACAGGACCCCGGGCTGATACTGGTAGGTCAGGGGGAATGCGGTGACGGCGACTGGGACATGGGAAGCCTGTGTCGAACCGAGACTGCAAGTGATAGTCATGAAGTTAGTCAAAGAAAAGGTGAAAGGTGAAAGCATAGTTAAGGTGGAGCCTTGTTAATGGTGCTGCGAGAAAGGGCATCTGGAACAGAGCGAAATGGTGGGCTACTCACAGTAATTTCGTGTTCGAAAACATGCTTAGCGTGATATTCTGAAATAAGATCTCGAGGTCCACCCGCATCTGGGTCGTATTAAACCAGTTGACGCTCGTACGCTGAAAAGATGGGGTGTACGCTGTCACGCCGGTTCCACCATCCGCTCCACCATAGTCTGCCTGGGCGTAGCCCACCAAGAGTTTCCCGAAGACATCCATCACCGCTTGGTATGAGATGTGGGCGCCGCCGTTGCTCACCTCTTGAAACTTTAGACATTTTGCGCTGTCGTCATCGTACAGATACCCCATCGCGGGTAGCTCTTCATTGATGTTCAGCTGCGAAACCACAGTAGAGGGTAGGCCGTCCTGCACGGCAAAATCGACACTGTATGTGGCATTGTGCAGAACGCACTCCGTCACCAGGTTATCAGGGCCCAAGCTATAATTCATCGCGGAGAGGATGAAGATGCGCGCCGCGTCCTCCGAGTACTGGTCCAATGTCTGCCACGTGAGCGCCCTGTCGCCGAACCTACCCTCAGGCAAAATGCCGTGGTCATCTTCACCCACCCACGAGGCGTAAGGAAAGTATCCTGACTTTCCTATAAACCTCTCGTAGAAGTTTTTTCCCGCATCCTGGTAGGAGTCATTGGCTAGTGAACACTCGATGGCTGGAGCGTGAAAACCGAGTGTGTACGTCTCGTTAGCGTACGGGTGTGGCGCGCTGACGACTTGGCCCGTGATGGCGGCATCGAATGCGGTATTTTCCACATCGGACGAGGGAGACCTGTAATTCTGCGCGCGGGTAGCGGGGGCTGGCAAAACGGACCAGGTGGATGCATTGTAGGACACCTGTGGCACCTGCAGCAAAGTGGTGTTGGTGACGGGAGCAGGCGCGACGATTAGGGTACCTGGGGGTATAAGGAGATGGAAAATCACGAGGGAAAATGTCAAGTGGGCTGTTGCCGTCCGTTGGTGCTGTGCAAGATAAGTTGGCCCTTTTCCAAATAAATTAGTGCCCATATGTTGGTTGTATTAGGTCATTTCGCAGGTACAAGCTGACAGGGTCCCGGTATGTTGTTGGTCATCGTTCAAAAGGTCCGGCACAGAACTTACTTATAACATCTCCTGCAAAATCACAGACGCGGCTATCTTTTCATAGCAAAGCCACGGCGATATCTGTAAACAGCAGAGCTTCAGTAACTTACAAATAAAGCAGGGATATGCGTGCAACGGAGTCATTTAACTTGGCTGGTAGGACTTTATCAAATCGCACAAGATGCAAAGAGCATGTTACCTGAGCAGCAAGCAAATGACAAAGTCACTGAACTACCCCGCCTAGATTTCTTTCCTACGGGTATTGTTTATCGAATTTACGTAAAGCCATTCGACAGATCCCGTCCAGCCTGAGCTTTTCTCCACGTCACGCCGCTCATTATGTGGCTTTTAAGGATCGAGGATATGGCCGGCTGTGCTCCAACATGAAGCTAGAACACCATGAGACTTATATGTAATACTGGTAGCACTAGCCTATCCATAGTTCTGGTGCATAAGCCTCGGTGCGTTGCTGGGCAGAATTGACCGCTACAGTAACATAGATAGGGAGACCAAAATAGAAGTTGATATGTAATTCAAGCATTAATTTTCCATGATTGAGTCCTGACTGAACGAAATACAAATACGGACAAATTGTTCAAAAAGCTCTTGGCCAACTTACTGAACTCGTCTGGCTTCGCAGAGGCCGTTCATGGCAAAGACTTGTGT
>JACBFG010000011.1:3240732-3307739 GCA_013435955.1 Diaporthe sp. HANT25 | reverse complement strand
AAAAAAAAAAAAAAAAAAAAAAAAAAAAAAAAAAGGCAGAGCAGTTTAGTGTATGTCAATTCTCCCTGATGGCTAGCCTGTTCAGGACAGTTAGGCCCCAATTGATCAAGCCACCTGTCAATTGAGTTTTTATTAGAGCCACTGGTCCCCTTCCACAACAACAACAACAACAACCCGCCACTCCTACTGCGTACTCCCAGCCTACGGCATTTACGTCTCTTCTCGAGGACCTACGGCAGCTGCTTATCGTGCTCACTTGACCTCTTCCAGAGATCATGGCCGTACTGCCACGAAAGACAGCGCAAGAGTCGAAACAAGTTTGCGTTTCTACTACCAGAAACGTTGAGTTGAATACTAAAGTGAATGGAGGTAACCAACGCAACTCTGTCATAAAACGAGGATTCCCTCTGCAATTCAACGTTGTAAAGGTACCGATTTCCGGCAGCAGACTCCATACTAGTACAAAGGTGTAAAACGGAACTTCACCAGCCCATCACATCCTTCCATACTCCACGCCGCTCCTGCCTGTCGCAGTGACTTTCTCAACATTCTCAGGCCCGTATTGACGGACTTGGAGACAGTTTTGGTGCCGGGTGGGTATAGACACGGTCTGGTTTTACGGGTTGCACCAAGTCTCGAAGTTCAGTGAAGTGGTCTGAATTGTCTCCGAGTCTTTCGCGGCTTGGTTTCCGGGATGCGCTTCTAGATTCCACGAAACCCGTGATTCGGCTTCGAATAGACGAGGTAGTCAATTGCAAGTACACCTTTGTCTTCAAGAAGAACGATGGCAGGCTAGTCGCACATGAGACCATAATAGCGGTGTTCATTTCAATCACGCTAAATGCAATTAAAATTAGCACTATAAAAGGACTGAGTCCAAAGATCGAGAAAATGTATTTGGTACTTACCTGACCTGAGAGTCAACAGCATGGTCCCATAGAACGTCTGTGCTATGATATCGAATGGCGAACTGTGCAAGACGTGCCAGGCTTGCCGCACATGAACTTCGATCGTCAGATTATCATTTTCATTTCAAAGAGGAGAATCACATACGCCAAACCAACTGCAAAGACAACAATTAGACCGATCTTGCGTGCCTTTGGAAGCTGTAATTTGATGATAAGGGGCATTGGCAAAATGAGGATCCAGAAATCCGTAACAACATTAAAGGCTGAGTTGAGTGCTTGGACTAGCCCGCCGGCGTTTTTACAGAATTGAGTCGTTGCCGCCTTTAAGCCAACGCATCTGACAAGTGAAGGTATCGAGACCGCTAGCATAGCAGTATAAAACAGGGCCATAATGAGCATTCCAATGTGAATGCTTATCCTCAGAGGCCTACTGATGCTGAATATTTGGAGGTAGAGGAGGAGGATTGAGGCTTTGGTGAAAAAGACGGTCACTGGGAAGATAATGCCGGTTGCGGACATAAGCTGATAAATATTAGTACCAGAAGTTGGATGGGAAAGGTGAATACTTACCCGAATGTTCTTATTATTGATAAGCCACGCCACAGGGATGTCCCACATGTGCCGCCCAAAGCCAACTTGGGTAGCTATACAGTGAATGAGTTTTATGAATTACAGTCTGCAATAAGAGAAGGACACTCACATTCGAAAACCATTACCATATGCGCTACTGATCCAAACTGTAGTCTTCAATGAGATTCGTTAAACCCTTCCGCGCAGAAGGAAGTAAACCTTACCGCAGCAATAACACAAGCATCTAAAGGCCTCAGTGTCAGAATACGGGTTTCAAAGAATAGGTATAAAGAGACACCAACAGTCACTCCATCCCCAGATTTTAGTCCATTTCAAGCGTACAAAGACACGAATGCAGACCGTGAGGAGCATTATGGAAACAAAAACAACTTCAGTCGTTCGGAGCTCTTGGCTTCTGGACGGAGGGTTAATCAAGTTGGATGTCTCTCCCTCGGGCGCCGGCTGTGCAGGAATATGGTACAATGGATTGTTAGAATTGCCTGAAGACATGTTGCTAATCAAATGGAAAGCCTTGAAATCGAAATGAAGCGACGCTGTTGTGAGTGTGAAAGCTAAAAGAAATGGAGGCAGTAGATCCACACAAGAATCAGGCTGAGAGCATGGGATCTATCAAATCTGTCAAGTCAGCAAATAAAAGATGCCCTCTTATACGGCTCTTCGAGAACCACATGGTGGGCCCACGATGATCAATGCTTCAACTCTGATGGCACCAATATGCAGGCTGAGATCTCAGCTTGACTGCCAAAATGGTTACAGTAGCGACCGACAGCCGACAGTGTTGGGGGTGGCCAGGAGGAGGCCCCGCACCCCCGAAGTGTTCCGCGAGAAGGCAAATTTAAGATATCTAGAAGCAGGCTGGCTGGGGTAACATATATTGGGGGCTAGGGGCGAGGGGTCGGGCGATTTCTGTTGTGCACCCCAAGAGCGTTGCAAAAACTCATCATGCGTCGTGTTCTTTGTTGTTGCGTTTTGTGTGACGCTGTCCGAGGTACTGTACTTCGGTACTTTGGAATGTGAAGACGACCAGCATTAGTCACCAGGCTTATCTGTCGGGCACATGCATAATATCCCACCCTACCGAGCCTTTTTGGTCGTGCCACACACCAGGCACGGAAGAGCCTTGCCTCTAGATTGGCCGTTGGGAGCTTCTACATGTCTTAGTCTGGTCTGTGCAACGCATACAACAACCCATTCCCGTGCGACCGGTCAGATTTACCCCCAGCTGCCTGAAACAGCCGACAGGGCTTGCTTTTCGCCTTTCTTTCTCCCCAACTCTCTTGGAAACTTCTCAACTCGTCTTTCGTTCCAGGGAGTCTACCATCCTTATATTTCAGACTTGCTCAATGACCTGTGGAGTTCGCTGCCACTCAATCAACATTCCCGACGCTCTCGTTACCAACGAATTCTTCTCACCAATTCAGCACACAACAATCATGGCAGCCAGCCGCACTTCGAAAACACTGAGCCCTATCCTCATCACCGGCGGATGTGGCTTCGTCGGCTCTCACTTGGTAGAGGCCCTCCTGAAAGAAGATGCCACTTACGAGATACACGTTATCGACATACACACTGAGCGCAACCGATTTCCAGGCGTTACATATCACAGCTGTGATATTGCGTCTCCCAATGAGGTTGATGCAGTCTTCTCTGAGACCAAACCGAGAACTGTATTCCATACCGCCTGTCCAGACTTCTTGGTCCTGAATCCCTCCAGGTTTCAAAGTGTTAACGTTGGTGGCACTCAGAACCTACTCGTCTCGGCTAAAAAGATCAATACTGTTCAAGCGTTCATCTACACTTCTTCATCATCAGTCATCCACGACAATATCAGCAACCTCATTGATGCTGACGACAATCTTCCGGTCCTTGAATACCCGGCACAGAAGCGTGTCTACACGTTGACCAAAGCTAGGGCTGAAGCTGAAGTCCTCGCAGCCAACCGAGAGAATGACTCGTCAATGCTGACAGCATCTATCCGCCCTGTTACAGCCTTTGGGGAGCGAGACTTCGGCTGCATGGGAAAGATCGTGGCTCAGTGTAGGGCTGGACGAGGAAACGTGCAGATTGGCTCCGGAGACAACCTATATGATTTCACCTACATCACGAACCTAGCAGATGCCCATATTCTAGCCGCTCACGCTCTTGTCGAAGCACACGGAAAGGCTCCTCTACCCCCGGAGATGCGTGTGGATGGGGAGACATTCATCATTACCAACGACGAGCCAATGTTATTCTGGGACTTTCAACGAGCAGTTGCTGCATCGGTCGATCTACCTATCCGGCGAGAACAAGTCCGAGTCGTTCCTCGCTGGCTGGCTATGCTGGTGGCAACCTTAACTGAATGGGCAACCTGGATAGGGTCTTTCGGGACGAAACAAGCCTCGATTACCCGGGAAGCCGTCCACTTGACTACTATCACGCGGACATTAAAGTGTGACAAAGCCAAACGGATTCTCGGTTATAACCCGAGGATCAGCATAGATGAAGGTCTGCAGAGGGCCGGGAAATGGTTTATTGATGAGGCAAGAAAGACGCAGGACGCGAAGAAGAGGACCTGACTCTAGGGGATCGATTCATCAGAACAGAATGTTTTAGCATAACCATGCTGAGGTCATGAGATGGATCTCTAGCCCATAATTTGTTTCGATGACGGGTAGTCTCAATTTCTATGTTTATTTGAAAGGGTTCATTTCTTGTTCCACTGTGTCAAATACATGCCGATTACGCAAAATACTCCTGCCGTTGTGACTTCCGTGCACAAGATGCGCAAGACCATACCGTCACATGCCACCTTGTCCCCATCACGCGCTGGTTCACATCCAAATCCAGAAGCACCGAGTGGACTTTCCTAGTTGTTTTACTGGGAAAGTTCTGGCCTGTATAAAAACTTCGCAAACGGAGGCAACTGGCTGTAGGCCAATCTCGTTCTCTATGCGATACTTGGCATATTGAATGTCTAAAAAGTCAGCTGTCTTGAACCTTCTTCAGAGCAGCCTCGTTGTCACTCCATTTGTATTTCGAGCTCCGGCGCTACAAGCTATTTAGTAGAATGTTGAGATAGCACTTATAGGCCTGCTGGCTGAATTGCCATCTCTGAACAAGTGGCTCTGAGGATGATTCTATTCATAAATCTAGGGAGAGGCGCTGGTCAATGCTCAAGTGAATATGTTCTCTGAGAGCAAATCTCAAGTGCTCTGTCAGTACAACCTCTAGGGACCCAAATGAACTATACTTAGCAATGAACCCGCTGTGTCTTCTTTGAGGAGGAGTCCATACCTCCGAGTCTGCCCTTGGAAGTGGTCTGAGAATCTGAGCTCCGTTACTGGATGGGGGCCCTCGGGCTTCCACAAGCACCTAGTCTCTAGATCTGGACATTGATGCCCAACCAGGAATCAGCCCGACTACCTGCTGAGCCTTTGAGTCACTTGCGCATCATTGAAACACAAATTGCAGATGCCCTATTTTATCCGAGATGTGCGTCCGTGGGGGCTCTTCCAAAATGCAATGCCACCACCCATCACATGTGCATCGGGTGTGGAGGGAGAGGTGTGTTAGCGTGATTTAGGCAGCTAAGTCACACACCAGTAATGGACCCCACGATATTCATGCTGTACCATACACTGCCCCGCAAATCAGACAGTGGCCACGCAGCATAGAGCCTTGCTACAAGCCTCAAAAATGGGTTGCCTTTTCACCCAGCACACAGTTGCTGTGCCTCGTGAACATTGTGTGCCCGCAATGCTTCTAAGAATAAACTCATACATCTTTGAGAAACCAGGTATTCAGCCATTGAAATGGGCTCAACGGGTATTAAGGTATAAGATCTAAGGGTGTATTGACAAAATTCTCCATGAATGCTCACACAAAATCACACCAGATTTGTGATTATTCACTTCCCCTTGAAACCCAGTCTCTGAAAAAAAAAAAAGGCTCTTGCTTAAGTGCTCATATCATCATGTTGATCCTCGGGGTCTTCTCTGTCCATGGCGTTATAGCCTACTTGTGCTTTGTCTGGGTGGTCCATCAACTCTATGTCCGGCGTTGGAAGTCGAAGGTTCTTTCCCTGCTAGCCTCTTCACAAAGTTGATCCTGACCATGCATAGCAGCAAAGAAACGGCGTTGCTGAGGCAAGATATCGCAGTTGGTTTGGGAAATGGTTTCCTGGTCTTACATATATGTGGTCTGGGCCTGATATAATTCTTGAAAATTATGTACGGAAAGATACTTCCTTCAGCTTGGCCCAGAGAGCATGTCTAATTTTCAACAGATTCCAGGCGTTCCGTTCATCCTGCAGACTCCGGAAGCTGTCTATGTGAACGTTTCGTCAGATCAACACATGAGTGAGCTGAGAACGTCGTCAAAGGAACAGATGTCACTCCATGCATTGGCAAATGATGTAAGTTATTACTATCCATTGGGTGGCTAATTCATATGTTGACAGCTCAAATTTTTAGATGTTCATGCCAGATCACACCATGGGTGGTTTGAAGGTTGACGACAATGGGAATGCGAATGGCACTTTGCATCACCGAGTACTTCGTGTGGTCCTCACTTCTTGCATTCCCCACCTCTACAAACCAGTCTCACGAATGATCTCAACTGCTTTTCAAGAAGAGCTGTCCAATGGTGCCAAAGTAAAGGGTGGTTGGACCAGAGTCTCGAGTTGGTCTGTGGCTAAGACAGTTATAACAGCCGCTAACGCTAGAACCTATTTCGGCGCGGACCTTGCCGACAACCCTATGTTCCATGGCGCCCTCCGGTCTTTCATAGAAGATCTTCTCTTCACGGCAGAGATACTGCGCTGGTCGCCAACATTCTTACGTCCCTTCGTCGGACCACTACTAATGCGAAATCACCGGGCGTCCCAGGCAATTATAAAGCATCTCACCCCGGTAGTCGAAGAGCGACTTAGTCAGGCGAGAAATTTTCCAAATGACAAGCCTCGTGCATCACGGCCAGTGGACTGTATCCAATTTTTTGTCGATGCCAACAGCCGCAAACGCCAATGGACAGCCAAGAGGATCGTTCAGGTACTGCTCGGTGTATGGTTTGCATCAGTGCATCAGCCCGCTCTCACCCTCGTGTACGCGCTGGAGAACCTATGTGAGCACCCAGAATACATTGAGCCCTTAAGAAAAGAGCTGTCCTCATCGATGGATGCGTCTGGCAGCACTGAGATCGGAAAGAAGAACCCCGCTGCTTCGCTCGAGGATATCGCTCTTCTCGATGCCTTTATGAAGGAGTCTTCGCGTTTACGCCCGTCAGATGCTATCTCCGTGCGCAGAAAAGTCATGTCAACTTTCAATTTCAAAGACGGCACGCAGATTCTGCCAGGAGACGTGGCCTGTGTGCCCATGAATGCAATTCTAAGGGATGAAGCTCACTATCTGAACGCCGAAGACTTCTCTCCATGGAGATTCTTGGATGAGAATGGACAACTACGAAATTCTAGCAGATTTACAGACGTGGTATTTTCCTACCCGCTTTGGGGTTTGGGCGGCCATGTTTGGTAAGTACTGTCCAGACTCGACTTGCTTTGGCTCGCTTGCTGATTTGGAGAGCAGTCCAGGAAGATTCTACGCGTCTTTTGTTATGAAACTCGCTATTGCACATGTTCTCCAAAATTATGATATGCAATTGGGTCCAGATACCGGCCCACGAAGATTTTACTTTCGGACTTCTACCATTCCACGCCGGACATCATACCTTCTTTTCCGGAAGATTGGGCAAGATAGTATGAACACTGGGTTAGGCATGACCTAAGATAGCCCGAGATGTGCGTCATGTAATCTAAATATTTGTTTCTGGGGGGGTTCATAAATCGATCAAGGTTTCTTCGAGTACAAATTATATTACTTCTTCAGATATCCAGGCAATTTCCTGCTTTCGCCTTCTCATGTCACCGATTCAAGAAGACGACGACCAAATCCTCTATCCATGCCGAGGACTATGACCAGTCGAAGTACTCAGTCGCTCCGCCAAGAAATTTCAGAACATCTGTACCCTTGCACCTTCAGCACTTCCTCGTCAAGAATACCATCAGCTTTCTTTTGAAGACCACCATCGAAAGATTCTCTGTCGACCCCAGACAGGGGTATCGGCTAAAGATTGCTGACGTTACTTGTGGCAATGTAATATGGCTGATTAGACTATATATCACACATCTCGGCCAGTATGGTTTCACAAACGCGAGCCTGCGCCGTTATGAGAAGAGAAGCCAGAATTACAGAGGCTGGACTGATTATTACCTGGTGGTCTGGGATAAGCTTGACATCTTCTTCCCGACAAGAGCACAGGACCTAAATGCACACCTAACACGTGAGGCATGGCTTGGCCACTTTGCAGCGGCAGTCAATGAGACGGAGAAAGGCTTTGTGATCCACTAAGGAGGATACATTATTGCTGTTGGCCGAAGGCCTCTATGGGGGAGGGCTTTTCTCTGGGGGGAGTGTTCTCTATCAACGACTCTCCACAAGACGTTCATTCCTTGAGAATGTAGACACCCGCCATTGGCTCCTCCAAGTCCACACAGGGTCAATAGACGTCAGCTCATTCCATTGTGACAGCCGGATTGATATCACAAATTGCCAACACCCAAAGACCATGCAGTGACTTCAGGGTGCTGGCAGGTCGGGGTCTGTTGGACGAGTACTGATCAAGGGCTAGCATTGTTATTCGGATGATTTGCCCCGCCTACCAATGATACTTGCAGGTAAATTCACACGGTCAGTGCCAACCCACGCATGTCTTTGGGGGCTGTGAGGGCATGTGCAACTGGAATGAAAGGCGCACAGACTGTTCTGTGAAACCTGACAAATCCAAGGTACCAATACATAGCTGTGGGACTTTGGAGATGGAGAATGTCACACACAACATGGGCCCATCAGAAGCTTGTCAGGCCTGCATCCCGCCATCCCTCCCGATCCTAAGCACCCTCAGTCCGTGCAATCCCACTTGTGCCTCAGCCTGATCTGGCCGCCTGTGTGTAAGCGATAGTCGTACAAATATCACATTGGAAGCCTTGAAGCAGGTTTGGTACCCACATTGAAGACCAAAAGCCGCAGATCACCTGCTGTACTCACATAACTTGCATTCATTCTATTGACGAGAGCAAATTTGCCTGAACTCTGCCTTGCTGCGATCCAGCTCACCTCTCAGCCCGCTTGAGCTACTTCTGCATAAAGGAGGGTGGCAGATTTGCGACATGTAGGAACATGTTGTTTGGTAACCACCGAATGGCAGCTGTTTGCAAATCACCTGCTGTGCTGCCATACTGCTTCTCGTTCTATCTTTGGCAGAAATATTGGCTTGCCCTATCACCTGCCTGACGCCCAGCCTGGGTGAACTGCAAGGTGATTCATGAGATTAAAGGCATTTTAACGAGCCATAACGTCCTCAGCTAAACGCCCTGAGCTGCAGACCACCTGCTGTGCTTCCGTGCCTACACAATGCTACCCTTGTGAACGACCATTGATGGCGACAACTCTGCTTGCTTCATGCTCGTTGGCCCTGGAACTTGGAAACTATGCCGATAACGATGATCTTTCGAGCCGAGCTGACCTTCCAACAATCATTGGCCTGCATCTCAGCCTGATGAGACTGTGTACTGCTTCATTCAAACCGAGTGACTCACACCACGAAATGTCGTATAACCGTTGCGACCGATCATTTGGCCCTGCAATACGCCAATGGCCATGTCTTGATCCGAAAAGACAACACTTTCAATTTCTTGGCGTTGCTAATTATGAAGACGCGGCCGGAAAGATGCGTGTCCTGTATTAAGTGGCAATCAAATCAGCTATCAGCACTTCACTTTTGAGCTCAGCCGTGTGAGAATATCCGCATCTCATTCTCAATCACATGCAAGCTGAAAAATGTCGCCTCTCGTTGCAAAGACCCTTTGTAGTGTACTGCTCACAGACTAATCAACAGGGGCCTGTCTCAGTCGCCCCATGACCGCCCCCACGCCCAACACGATGCGCTGGCGGGCTTGCAACAGCTGACACACTCCGAGATCTTCCCCCCTTGTTCTCTGAATGTCGTTAGGAACACAAGTCTCCTAGTCTCGCGTGCCCACGCTTTCAAAGTATTTAGCTTGGAGCTCCATCGAAGTTCTGCGCACAGCTTCTGCTGTGGCAAGCCACCTTTATGCAATGGACGACACGTGATATTCCACATCGTGGCAGCGTAAATGAGCTGGACTGTCATTCATTGATAAGTTCCTCCTTTGCAAATATTCACAGATGACAGAGATCGTGAAATGCTTGAATAACAAGTCAGCGTTGTACAAATCTCTACCTTGTACAAAGATGTGTGGGTGCCCAGTTTTCAGCCCGCAAGTTGCATTTGTCTCGCCAAATTTGGTCCCCTGCTAGTGCAGGTGCACCAATGCATGCACTGCAGACTTCGCACTGCGCCTCTCATTTTTGGCAGTAAAACCCGCAAGTTCACACTTCCTTGAATATCTTGCTCTACTGACCTTGAAGTTTCTTGTGTTGTTCCTGTCCCGCACCACTCACGCTCACAGCGGAGAGGCTATCTTATTTGTGAGAACAAATCTAAACGGTTCTGGCCAATACTATTATCAGACTATCAGACCACGCGAGAGCGAAAGCTCCAAATTCGAACATGCCAGGCGCTGACTGCCACGAGCCGTTGCCAGCGAGCCCGGAAGGCCTCGACAATTCTTCCCAACCCCTTCGATCATGGCGATTGGCTGTTGTTATTGGGAGCCTTTGCTTAGGAATTCTCTTGTTTGGTCTCGATATCAACATCCTTAACGTTGCTATCCCCCAAATTACGACAGACTTTGCCTCACTTGACACTGTATCGTGGTACGGCTCAGCATACTTGCTAACGGTAACCGCATTTCAACCGGGGTTCGGCACATTGTATTCCTATTTCAACCCCAAAATAACGTATTTAAGTTCTTTGATCATCTTTGAAGGTGAGTTTGATTTACTGGTGCACAATCTCTTTCCCCATTTGTCAATTGTCTGGCTGAAGCACCATGAACAACAGTTGGCTCCACCATTTGTGCCACTGCGCCATCATCAAATGTTCTCATTTTCGGGCGAGCCCTTCTTGGAGTTGGGGCAGCCGGTCTGCTTCAAGGTGCATTAGCCATCATATCGAATTCGGTGCCTTTGGGGAAAGTTCCAGTGTACCAAAGCATTGTCATCAGCGCCCTGGGCGTGAGCGTCTCAATAAGTCCGGTTATAGGCGGAGCCCTAACGCAGTACACCAGCTGGCGTAAGTAGCTTATCAAAATTTCCAATGGCTCGTATGGATGTCAAATGCTGAGCTGGCTTTTACAGGTTGGTGCTTTTGGATGTAAGTGAACCTGCAGGTCTACTCCGCAGGCGTGGCTAATCTATTACACCAAGCAATGTGCCATGCGGCTTCCTTGTGATTATCATGGTTTTTGTCTTCGTCCCCAAGAGACAGCAATCGAACGCACCGAACAGGAGTTTGCCTTTAGGAGAAAAGCTACGACATATGGACTTTATCGGCACAGTGCTGTTCTTGGGTCTTGTCTGTTGTGTCCTATTGGCTCTAACCTGGGGCGGGCAGCGATATAGCTGGAGTGACTCTAGGATCATTGGTTTATTCACTGGATTTGGTTTGCTGACAATAGTATTCTGCGCCTGGATGTGGCGACGGGGAGACTTTGCTCTCATCCCACCTCGAGTGGTTCGACAGCGCTCGATATCCGTAGGGGCCGTAGCGCTATTTGGAATCTATATGGCTGTGAATGTGGTGGGTATTTTCCACAAGACCCTTGGTTTACAGTTTACTCAACTACACATATTAACATCATAGGACATAGGACAGCTACTACTTCCCAATATTCTTTCAGTCTGCTCAAGGAGGTGAGCATGCTTACCAAAGCTTTTCGACGATCGATTCATAGACGACTTCTAGTTTCACGGCACTCATGTTCACGCGCAAGAACTTGAATCAAGAACTGACCTGTACCTGTTATAGTCTCTATTGTAACGAGCGGGGTTCGTTATCTGTCGTCGATTATACCTCAGATGGTAGCCCTCGCCGTTACAGGTGCTATTGTGACTAAATGGGGCTATTATGTAAGTATTTATAACGCCGTTCTTGTCAAGATGTAGCCACTAACACTCTCATCAGGTTCCTTACATGATAGCCGGTGTGGCGATCACATGTGTCGGGAGTGGTCTGCTCATAACCATTGATGTCTACTCGCCGACCGCTAAATGGGCTAGTTACCTCGCTATAACTGGTTTTGGATTCGGAATGTGTGGACAGATCCCCTACATGGCAGTGCAGGCTGTCCTTGAGTAAGTTGGACAGATCTTCACAACCTTCTAATTCTATGCTGCGCCGCGGATGAGCTAACAGCTGCTAGCCCGGTTGATGTGGCCACTGGCAATGGTATGCATCTATTAATTTCTTTCACTTGCCACTTCTGATGACCTTTCTGACCTGTGGTATGTAGCCATTGCGACCTTCGCCTCTCAATTCGCTGGGTAAGTCTGCCAGTCACTTTCCAGGCCTGGCATCCTTCTCGACAGCTCTATACAGTAACTGACGCTAGACAGGGCGCTCGGAATTGCGATAGGCCAAAATCTACTGATACGTGAGCTGTACAGCGCTGTGCCAAATTACACGGAGGCCGTGACACCTGATCAAGTAGCAGCGGCTGGAGCTACTGGTCTTGGAGCATTGTCCAACGGCTCGGCCGAAGTCCTTCTAGCTCTGCGTCAGGCTTATGCAAGCTCTGTCCGCAAAACCCTGATCCTATCGCTCGCCGCGGCTTGTATTGCATTTCCAGCATCGTGCGGGATGGAATGGTTCAATATCAAACATGTTGCTAAAGAAAGGGAACGTGTTGGATCTTGCCAAAAAGACCAAGAAGATGAGAAGTTACGGAACACTGAGCAAGCATAAAACCAAACACTAGCGTCAGAGAGCGATTTTGAATGGGAGGCCTAACGTATTTACTCTTCCTGAAGGCGCCCTTGGGAGGGTAGTAACATATCTATGTTTTTTATAAAAATAGGATAATAAGATTTCTATTGGTTTTATATATAAGGGCGAGAGTTTAACATAGTTTAAGAAGCCTCGTAATATGGAGGAATTTAAAGGATATGGCGGTAATGTAAGCGGTGCGTGTTCTGTACTAAGGCTTTTGTATAGGTACCTAGGTAGATTAAGCAGAGAGCTATTTAACGGCTACCTGGTGAAGCTCGGGAGGGCACAGGCACTAACATGGTACCTATGGACCTACCTAGGTACTTAGGTAACTACGCTAGGGGAGTGTTTCAAAAATGCTAGTTCATTCAGATGCCTAGCAGCTTCCCTTCGGTGGATTCAAGCTCGGTGGATTCAAGCTCGGTGGATTCAAGCTCACCTCGTCACAAACTAGCAGCTGCATTTTGATCAACTTTTGACCTTCAGCTCCCACGGCTAATATGTGGCCAGTTCTTGTCGATAAATATGATGGCGCCCTCTTTCTTGGGGAGGATCCGATCTAACTCTACGGCACTCCGCCCAACAGCATCAAATCACTTAAGTTACACTCTTGTAATCACTTACACTCTTGGAATCACTTTACATTCTTGGAATCACTCCACACTCTTAAAACATCTTCTTTCTCAATCCTACTCCTAACTTTTCATACTCACCGAAACAATGAGCATCCGTTTCCTCATTCTTTCTGACACCCACGACTCGGCGTTCCCCGACCCGGGTTCACTGCCGAGCGTGGACGTCGTTGTCCACTGCGGCGACCTGACTATGATCGGCGGCCAATCAAACTTCAGGAAAGCACTCGAGTCACTATCTGCATGTCCAGCCGAACTGAAACTCGTTATCCCAGGGAATCACGACGTGTCTCTCGACCCCACGTGGTGGGCCAAGAACCTGCACGAAGACGATGACCCGGCCGAGCCAGAACGAGCAAGGGAATTATTTGCCAATTTTGTGAGCAAGGGAGTCAGACTACTCGAGGAGGGCATGCACAAAATTTCACTGCAGGACGGACGTAGTCTGACTCTGTACGCCTCGCCATATACCCCCGAGTTCAATGGGTACGCCTTTGCCTACGCAGAGGACGAGGACCGGTTCAATACTGGAGCACGTGCAGTCCCTCCAGACGCCGATGTCGTCGTTACCCATGGCCCACCTTTGGTCACGGCGACAAATTATCGACTGGATCTGGGGCGAAACGGCGAGCATTGCGGCTGTTCAAAGCTATGGACGGCTATCCAGCGAACACGGCCTCGGCTGCATTGTTTTGGGCACATTCACGAAGGTTATGGGGCTCAAATTGTACGATGGGGGGAGACAGATCGAGTGATGATTGAGGATTTCTCCGTCACAAGTGACGATGAGCATACATGTTCAGTGGCCCCGACCACAGAAGGCACAACGCTGCTGCTAAACGCAGCGCTTACGTCACATGGTGGAGATAATAACAAGCCTTGGGTGGTCGATATGGCGCTCTGAGAACAATGTCGTCCTCCGAAGACACACTTACGAATACGGCGAGGAGTACCTAGGTACAGGCAAAAGGTCTTCATAGTTGGGCCAGATTCAACACCTAATATGAACGGACCGCAACAAGGTGATTGGAATAACAATGACGATAATGTTGGCCTCGTCGTCACAGGTCATTCATTGTCTTTCCAAATAATTAGAGGCACCCAAAGAATACAAATGATCTGCACAACTCGAGAGTACCTATGCAACACCATGCCAGCCTCCTTCTCCGGCACCCATGCAAGTGATTTCACTGCAACACTGTGTACATGATCAGGGAGGGCTTCGGGATTTCGCACCTGTCCACGTCCTTGCTCGGGTGATTTCCTCCAGAGATATATGCTCGTGCCTCGCGGTCAATTTCCTGTACAGTCCCCTTCAAATTCTATCATGATATTTGTACGTTTTCTTTGAATTTCACAGACGAGCTATCCGTGTGTGCTCTAAATGATTCGAGTCTGCTTCACTGCCTGCTGCCCAAAATCCAACGACTGACGTGGAAGTAGTAAGCACAGGGCTACTATGAAGCATAAGAAATTTTCAATGATAATCAACAGCCACAAGCCCATGAAGGCACATCTACTAGTACAAGGTGACCCAACCGCAACAACAAGATCCACGCTCCTAAGCCCCTAAACAGTTTTCTTGGTCTTTCCGGCCTCGGGGATCTCCTTGACGAACCAGGCACCCGTCTTCTGAATGGCTTCGGCCATAGACAGCTTTGGTTTGTATCCAAGGACCCTCTTGGCCTTGTCACATCTCAAGGTCCGGTTGATACAGCCGTACCGCACAGCCTGTCGGCTTAGAACTGAGTGTTTCTTTCCGAAAGACGTAAGCCAAACCACCCATTCAGCCACAAAACCCATGACCAAGCCCAACCACATCGGGATGACCTTGATGTCCTCGTTCTTCACGGGATATCCCACAGAAGCAGCGCCGGCTCGTTGGTAATCCCAGAAGCGCCAGTCCTCGTCATTAGTGATGAAGAATGCCTCACCATCTACGCGTAACTCAGCTGGCGGCGGTGGCTTCCCATAAGCACGAACAAGTGCTTCGGCGGCAAGGATATGGGCATCCACAAGGTTGCCAACATATGTAAAGGAGTAGAGGTTGGTACCGTCGCCGATTTGCAGGTTGGCTTGCCCAGATCTAGCCCTCTTGACAATAGACCAGAAGTTAAGAAAATCCCGTTCGCCAAAGACAGTTGCTGGGCGGATAATTGCCGTTAACAAGGAGGAATTACCACCTGCCCGATTGGCAGCACGAAGCTTATCCTCAGCTACAACTTTGGTCAAGGTATATGTATTTTTCTGCGCTGGGTATCGGAGAGCAGGTAGGCTTTCATCAGCATCTGTCATGTTATCTGTGTGATTGTGGACGGCGGATGAGGAGGAGGTGTATATGAAAGCCTGCGTGTGGACGGCTTTTGCGGCTTCAATCAGATTGTTCGTGCCATTGACATTGACCTGCTGGAAGAGGGCATCGTTGTGAGACAGGGGGTCCGGGGATACAACGTGGAAGACGACCTTTGGCTTGACCTCGAGGAAGACTGCTTTGACGTGATCCGTAGACGTGATGTCGCAGCTATGATAAGCAGCGCCGTCCATTCGGTTGCGGTCCGTTTGGATATCAATGGCGTGTACTCGGCATTGGGTGTCCTTGAGGAGAGTGTTGACTAGATGGGAACCAAGAAATCCACAGCCGCCGACGATCATGACGGGGCTGAGGGAGTGATTGAAGTTCTCGTCTGTCATTTTGCTTGGTTGCCCACTTGAACCTGTCAGGCTTGGAAGAATAGTGACTGTTGGTGAGGAATTGAGTGATTCAGAGAAGGGAAGCGAAGTTTGGCTGTTTGTTTTGGGCCCCCAAACGATCCATGAAGAGTTTGTTCAGACTGTATTGCCAGTGGCATCGGCGATTGTCGACAACTGGCTGAACAGGCTGGCAGGCTCATCAGCCTCAGGAACAATCAGGTTCCAATCCCTGACCTAAGAGCCCCCAACGACACGAGAAATTCCTTTTGTGGAACAAAGACGCACGGGTTCCTGCAAAGTACTTTTAAGCGAAGAATCGTTGGGTGGTCACCACTGAGTTGGTCGACGGCCGTGTGACTGGCCACTTGTCCGTGGCACATGTTGGTCGGACGTGACGCGCGCGGGCTCCCGTAGTACACATCAAAAGTGGGATTTCAACTATCTGATTTCAATATTGTACACTCTTTCAATTCGATTGGCTGTCAACAGATCTGCAAATGTGAGAGAAAGAACACGGTAAGTTACTGTCGTTGACATCCGTCAAATTTCGTTTCTACCTCTCCGATACACCACATAAGAATAATGGCTTGAAAGTCAGACATTCCAGACAGTCAATAGCGGTAGTGAAATCCGGAAAGAAAAGACAAAATTATGCAGATGGGCTCGGTTCCGAAAAATAGCAGATGATCTCGCAATATTCGTCTTAGAGACCGCCATTTTGTGGACATAGTGCACAATGGTCAAGTTTACGCAGCTGTCGGAACAGAAATGCGGCACGGCAGGGGATGGATGCATGGCTTACTCTCGGAGACTTTAGGCATCCAGGGGTGCCAACCAACGACTTCGTCCACCTACCGTATCTGGCTTGGCCTGCTACCAAGTGATGCCCGATCCTTCTAGCCACAATGAAAATGAAATAACTGCATTTCCGGGACAGCTCGCACGAGCACCTCCGCCGCGATTCGAAACGGACTCCAACATGACGAGCGCCGACGGCGAAGAGAGGCCTTTGCTGGGTCCCGGCCGCGGCGGCGGTGACGCTGACGCGGCCTACCAGCGCCGTGTTATCACCACGACCTTCATCATGGTGATCCTCGTGGATCTCGCCGGCTTCTTCCAGGAGGCGCCCCAGACGAAAATCCTGGAAGGCATCATCTGCAGCCGCCACTATGCGGCTGCCTCCACAGGCGAGCCCGACTGCACCGCCGGCCCGGTGCAGTCAGAGCTCGCGACCGTCACACAGCTGCTCAATACCTTCAATGGCCTGCCGGGCCTCATCGTCGCCATACCGTTTGGTATCCTCGCCGACAAGTACAGCCGCCGACTCGTCCTCCTGCTGGCGATACTCGGCTCCCTCTTGCAAGATTTCGTGTCCAAGATTATTCTCTTGCATCCGGGCCTGATCAATCCGCGTTATATCTGGTTGTCCTCGGCCGCTCTATTCATCGGCGGAGGCGGTTCTGTTGCTGGCTCGATGGTCTTTCTTATCGTGGCCGACGTTGCCCTTCCTGAGCAGAGAGCTAGCCTTTTCTTCATCGTGACAGCGTGCGGCCTCCTGTCGGAACTCGTGGCGACACCGTTGAGCGCCTTGCTAATGTCGAGAGACCCATGGATACCATACTTCATGTACAGTGGTTTGACGCTGCTCGGCGGTACCGTTCCTCTGCTGTTTTTGCCAGAGACTCTACCGAAGTCGCGACCTGAGGTGGACACTTCTTCACACGAACCAAATGGAGATGAGGATCAGGAACAACCAGCGCCTTCAGATACGGCTTCGTTACTATCCACTGGGGCTTCTTTTGCTTCGAGACTCCGACCCCTCATGAAGCGCAACGTGATCGCTGTTCTTTTGGCTTTCTTCGTTTCGGCCCTAGGGCGCCAGTCCACGAGTTTCCTCTTGCAGTTCATACGGAAGAGATTCAACTGGACATATGAAAGGGTAAAGCCGCTTCAACTTACCTAATAGCACGTGGCTCTTCAAACATGCTGACTTTTACGACATCAAACAGGCAAGCCTTCTAATCACGCTGCGAGCTGCCATCAACATCGCGCTGCTGCTGGTCGGTCTTCCCGCCCTCAACAGGTTTCTGACTAGGCACGGGATGAGCGCGGCCGGGAAAGACCTCCTCATCAGTCGTGTTTCATTGGCTCTCTTTACTGTAGGGTCTCTGGTCATCTCGGCGGCTCCTGTGGTGGTGTTGGCGGCGGTGGGAATTGCCACATTCGCACTGGGGTCTGGGTTTGGGCCAGCGGCGCGCAGTCTTGTGACCACCTTCTGCCACCAGGATGAAGCAGGGCTGCTTTATTCTGCCCTCGCTATTATGCAGTCGGTCGGAGTACTCATGGCCGGCCCGCTGCTCGCATCAACGTTCAGATGGGGTCTCAGCCTCGGAGACGAGTGGACGGGAATTCCCTTTGCCGCGGTGGCTGGCTTGTTCGCTTGTGCTTTCCTCGCGACATCGCTGGTACGGTTATGATTGAGGCTGGCCGGAATAGACTAGATGGGGTTTACCACGTTGTTCGCATGTACAGACAGACCTAGACACCTGGTTACTCACGTCGCAGCTTTGAGATTGCCCAGACCTTGAGCCATTGCCTTCCCGTATTGTTGCACAAACACATCCAGGGCATCGACCTATGCACCAAGGGAGGACGTAGAGTCATATATCAATCACGTTCAAGGAGAAACAATAAAGTTGAACCCATACGCTTGTGCCATGTTGATACTGGAGATCTGCTCTTCGTGCACGACTTTAGACAATTGAGTAATATCTCCTCAAAATTCCAATTCTTGAGCAAAGTGGACAAGCATACTGCTCCTGAATAACTGAACCAAGGCGCTGACAAGATTTGCTGCACATGCGTGGCTGGAACCGTGAAGCTCCTGGGCACTTTCAGCTGCTTCACCTCGGCTCAAGGTGGTCGGTCAGCAGCTTGTCGCTTGGGTCACCGCATGTCTTCTTGATTTACGAGGGTGTCGTACCTCGAAACGCTAAATGCATGGAATCTTTCTATCCACTCAGATAGATCAGACGTATTGAAATTCGGTTCGACAATTTGCGATATAAATATAGATCGCTGGTGCCACGTTTTCAGCTCGTGGAAAACCACAATTGCTGCAGGGCAACGACATCGGGTTCATCAGCTTCCCTCTATGTAAGTTTTCTGGGCCTACAACCTCATCAATGAATAGGTAGAAGATTATGTCACGTATGGGCCATTGTAATCATTCAAAAATGATCAATAAAATCTCCAATTTGCAAGCCCAGGGAGTCACGGGTCGGAGACCGACGGTTGTATCGCAAAGACCGAGCAGTTACTTAAGTACGGCGCACTCGTGTAGGCATCTTGATTAGTCTTTAGCCTCGATGATGCGCTGTAATTTCATCATCGTCCTCAGTAGACCGTGTTGTAATCATGCATACCCAGGCATACAAAACGCTACCACTGAGTTGCAACTAGGCCAATGCAGTGACCTTGACCTAAAGCTTCACAGGGACAATGGGTGTCGAATCATCGCGTAGTAACATGAATTCTAGCGTCAATCATGATGGCATGATCCAAGATCTTGTGGGTGAATTCCTGGCGGGTGCTGGGGGCTGATCTGAAGCAAGACGCCAACACCATCACTACCAGCGCCAACACCATCAAGCCCAGGCGAAGATTCGTATCGGGTTTCCAGATTCAGGTGGTCAATGGATGCCCTGATAGTGATGAAGTATTCGTGCACCAAAAATACTGCTTGCCCAGTATTGTGTGCTATCTCGTACTGACTGAGACTGTGCGGACAGCCGACTTCCAGGCAGTAAACGAAGTCAAGGTCTTCTCCCCGTGTTTTGAATCCCATCGTCCTGCAGGACGTGAGCATAGACCATCTGCCTGGCTAGTTGTTGCTCTGCGAGCCTCCGCACAATGGCAACGAAACAGGGAAGCCGCCCAGGAAGTGGTCAAAACGCGGGTGCCGGTCACCACTTGTCACCCTAGATCTTTCTGCAAACGATCGAGAATAGCGACAGGGAATCTAGGTCAGACGCTGCTGGGCAAGCACTGTTCTCACTGACCTTCATGTGTGGGCTACCCCAGACATACAATGGCGCACAGGCCTTGATCCAGTGTCAACTCGAAGAGGCATGAAGCAGCCGACAGGTTTGCTGTCAAATTCTCGAGATGACAGGCCACTCAGGCCTCGGTAGTTAATTTTCGAACGTACTCACAGCTGTATCCGTGATCCAGTTAGCCTGATCTACCACAGTAGTTACTGCCAGCGGCTTCTCCGGATGATAACTGCGTCACGTCGCCTGTGCCGTGGCTTAGTGCATGCATATGCCGCATGCTGTGGACGGAGTAAATGAATGCAAGGCACGGGGCACGGGCGAGGCAGACACGAAGTTTGGGACACCTTCGGAGGAGCATAAAGAAGAGACGCAGCTCTCACACCGGGCCCTCCGTCCCTCCGTCCTTCCCGACGGGCGGCGGTAGATTTCGATGGCCTCACATGATGCCAAACCCAACAACGGCCGATTGATTCTACATGCCATTTCTGGAAGCCAATGCCGTCGCCGGCATGTGTTTCTGGTCCAAATTCCTGACGGGACGGCTTTGAGATTATAAAACAAGAAGAAGCAATGGGCAGCCGCTCAATCCGTTCTGATGTTCGTACGTGCGAAGGGGGCTCGGAGGAGAGGCAGCTGTCGTATCGCAACGTTCAGATGAGACGGCAAGGCCCATGCCTGCACCCGTCAAAAAGCAAGCGCGCAAAGGAAGCAGGCCAGCCCGCGCGGGAGAGTCTGTTTCAATCGTGGTTTCTGGCCCGTGTGCCATTCCGAGTCAGAACCCCGCGAAACAACTGATCGCGCGCGGCTTTCGACAGCTCAGATATTGTGGATCTTTGTCATGCTGGTTGAGGCACGCACGGCAAGGCATCCGAGAAAAGTGCTCGAGTCCGTCTTTCTGCGTCTTGTTGGTGGATAAGGTTCCAACGCGCACGTGAATTTCGGGTCTATTCCCAATTTAGAAATATTATGTTGCCCGCGCCGGGTCTCCAGATTTAAGCGCCCGGGTTGTATGGGATCACGGCCAGTCCCTCGGGTGTCAGGGGTCTTCCTCTCTCGCACGTGTAGTATGTGGTGGTGATGAACCTGGTGGTGCGACAGGGGCCCTGCCAATGTTTTATACTCTGGGGTAATACCTAGATTCTGCAGTGTTTCTATGGGTGCTTGGCTATCGACCAAGGCACCCCAGCAAACTTCCGAAACAGAGTTTGACGGTCCGCGCCCTGATTCCAGCTAGTGCTTGTTTTTGACCTAGGCGATTTGTCCAGGTCAGTCGATCCTGTTTTACAGTTTAGGGGTAATATAACCATCAACGCAAGCCATCACTATCACGAAAGTTTCTAAATAAGTGAGAGTCAGTCTGGCCTGGTTGAAGAGAGGGGTTCAAATGACATAGCAAGCATTGATGCTTGAGAGGTAATTGGTCGGGGCTGATGATAAACATGACGTGCATCGAGCTTCACCGACGCGCGAATCTTCTGCATACGATGAGGCCAGTATACGCAGGATATTGCCATCAATGACTGCGATAAAAACAAGAAGGGTCGGTGCGTGCGGACAGATGCTCTCCCGCCGGGACTGCCGAGACTGAATTATCACACACCGGGAGGCAAGTCTGGATCAGGACGTGAAGCCGGAATAGTATGCGTTCTACCCACATTTGAACTCGCAACATGTTGTCTTGCCAGCAGCAACTGCAGCGCTCCTTCCGGTGGGTTTATCTCAGTCCAGAGCAAGTTGTGGCAAGTCGCTTGACTTGACGGATTGGGACAGTGGCCGTACTACACAATGTGGCGCATCGGCTTCCGGAAAGGGACAATCGGGGTGGCTCCGGCGTTTGAGATCTGCGCGAGGAGGGCCATGGCGCATTGACATGGCACGCAGTCGCACCTCATCTACCGCAAGTCAATCACATCGGACGGTTCAGTCGATTCATCGACTGGCAACCCATTGAAACCTTGATGCATCGAGGCCACCTGTTACCGAAACCACAGGAGGCGGGGTGAGTTCAGATGGAATCAGCTGTGTATACGCCAGGACAGCCCGTACGCACACTATTCTCTGCTTGCACTGCCTCCAGCCTCGGCTGAGAGTCGATTCCCTCTGAACTTCTGAAACTAAACGTCAGAGGCTCGACACCTTGGATACCTTGGGGCAATGGGATGGCAACCCAAGCGAGCTGGTCAATCATCCTTCAAAACCCTGCACCGCTCCAACTTTGATTGCTGGCTTTGAACTCAGTTCAGTTCATTCACTGACCTCTCAAGCACGCGGTTACGCTCCTTGAAAAACTACGACTCCTGGGGAGCTGGTTTCTACTTTTCTTTTTTCTTCTCTTCTACGATCGTGCGAGACACGAAGATTTCAGCAGCAGTTGAGTTACAAAAATGACGTCGAAGTACAGGATGCGCGACTCTATGGAGGAGGTCTTGGTGGATAGGGGCAACGGCGCCGAAGCCCAGGTGGTTGGATCGACACAACTTTTCAAGGATGGAAAGCTCCAGTGCATCCCGATGCCCACGCCTGATCCCAAGGACCCTCTCAACCTGCCCGAGTGGAGGAAATGGGCTGCCATCATCACGCTCTCATTATTCGGTGCGCTGGCTCTGTCGGCCGAGACCATCGTCGGCGCCCTGGTCCCCATCTTCGTCCTCGAGTACGCCGGCATCGACCCCAAGATCCTTGGCAAGATCGATCTCAGCACACTCAACCTCGGCTCGGTGGGTGGAAAGCCGGCAGACCCTATCCAGCTGCTGAACAGCCTGGGAGGGCCACCAATTTCCAAGGTCGACCTCATCTCGACGCTGCCCATCCTCGTCAACGGTATCGCATCGTACATCCTGGTTCCCCTCTCCATCGGTGTTGGTCGACGACCGGTGATCCTGTTCTCCGGAGTCATGGCATGGGCCGGAGGTCTGTGGGCAGGATTCAGCACCAGCCTGAACAGCCATATCGCCGCCAGAGTGTTCCAAGGATTCGGAGCAGGCGCCGTCGAGGCTCTGATTCCCCTGATCCTCCAGGACATGCTGTTCATCAACCAGCGTAACAAGGCCTTCTCACTCATCAGCGCTGGTCAGGGTCTGTTCGTTGTCAGCATCGGCTTGACCAGCCCTCTTATTATCATTAACCTCAGCTGGAGGTGGCTGTACTACATCACCGCGGGCGCCGGTATCATTGTGTGGATTGCGATGATCTTCTTCGTCCCCGAGACACGATGGGAGCGCTCTCAAGATGAACTCGGTACGTGAAATAACCCATTCACATTTATTATCCAATGGTCCTAACACAGATACAGCTGGACGTGCAGTCTACCCCCTCCGCCCCGGCGAGGTTCGGCCCCGTCTGGACCACGCCCGGTACGGTTACCGCACCAACAAGAACGACTTCGGCCTCTTCTCTGTTCCATTCAAGTGGCACCTGTGCAGGCGCTCTGTCGTCGAGACCGTGAAGGCCACCTTCTTCCCCAACGTCCTCTGGGTCATCGCCCTCAACTCCATCTTCATTGGTGCCCTCTCTGCCACGACACAGAACGCCGCGGCCATTATTCTGAGTCTCAAACTCAAGTTTACACAGCTGGGGCTGGTCGTCCTGCCTGTGGTTGCCGCCACGCCGTTCGTCTGGTTCTTCGGTGGGTACTTGGCCGACAAGATCAGCAACAAGTACGCCAAGCGCAACGGAGGAAAGCGAGAGCCTGAGGCACATTTGATCAGTCTTGTCTTCCCACTGTTGGCCGGTGTTGCCGGTCCGATCCTGTTCGGCTTTGCCGGTCAGAACACCGCATCGAGGCCACTCGTCCCGCTGCTGGTCGGATTCTTCCTTATCGGCTTCGGTGGTCTCACCATGAACTCGCTCGTGAGCGTGTATTTGGTTGAATGTTACCCGAACTTCGCTGGGTGCGTATTGAATATTCCCAAACTGAACACAAGAGACTAACAACTGTTGCAGACCCGTCCTCGTGACAATGTCATCCTTCCGTCTTATTGCCGGATTCCTGATCAGCTTCAAGTCTGCCGACTGGATCCTCGATATTGGATTCATCAAGACCTTCAGCATCTACAGCGGCATCATGCTGCTATTCACCCTCATGCTTCCTCTCGTCTTCTACTACGGCAAGCCCATGCGGCTGTGGAGCGCCGGTAAACTCGGCGAGAAGCCCGAGGAAGAAGATGCCAAGAGCATGAAGAGTATTGAGATGGACTGGGGTGTGCAGCAAGGTCGCAAGAACTAAGAGCAACTCGTCGGCACCCGGGATCCAGGACGGGAGAACCGGAGTGAAATGTATGGCAGCTCATCACAGAGATGTGGCGCTAGAGGTTTGTAAGTTGATGAATGGGTTTCTACCTTGGTGTAATTTAGCGCTTGGCCTGCATTATGAGACATCTGGACGGTGTATACGATTTTCAGGCTAGAATCGGCATCTTTTACTATGGGCCAGATTTCAATTTAGTTTTAGAGGTTAATTTCAACAACCTTATGATATCCAAGTTATCTCTCAACCACTTGCAGGCGTAATATTTAGCCCCTGCCAAGTGAGAGGGATTTTTTTCCCGGTCACTTGGACTGCATGAAAATACACTCTCATCATGTGCCTGTGCTGCTATCTTTCTACCTATCTGTTTAAAACATGGTCATGATAAATTCTTGACCGCATGTGGCGGAAATCCTGGTGGTACCGGCTGGTCGGACTCGGACACTTCATAGTGAAAATCCAGCGAAGCTCCCATATGTGTGGCAATTTCACAATCACCCATGCTCGACTTGGGCAGAATCGTGATCCGTCTAATGGTGACGACTGAGTGATCATCATCCGTCTTTCTCTTTGTCCAAAAATTTTCGAGGCAGGTATGAAATACTAAAAAGACATGGCTGGCTTATCTTCGAGCTCTATCTCGGGCGCAACCCCTGCCTGAGCTGAAAAGCCTAAGCCCTATGATCCCGCAAGTGGTGCAACCTCGGCACTGGTGAGGATCGAAGGATCAATCCGTCCTTGCGATACCCTCCACGCCGGTGCCATGCTTGCGTATCCCGCATATGATCATCCAAGCAATGGTTTCTTTTTTTCGTGATCAACTCAGGAATCAGCCCTAGAATGAGACATCAGTTGTGTAACAAAGGTATAGATATATTCCGCGCATCAAGCAACTCTCGAGTTTCGTGCAAGAAGCCAGTTCGACGGGAAAGGCCTCACCGCCACACGCGTGCAACAACTCCAATTTTGCGATTGCACAGGTGAAGGTCAAAACTTCAACATGACCTCGAGGGAAGGAGATGATGGTCAAGTCAGCCAGATAGGCTCCATTCAAGACACCAATGATATCCTTACGCCCGGCAGCGATGTATCCAAGCGTTTCCAGCCAGTTCGGTATGCAACCGAACAAGACTGGGCGATGCACAAGACCGAAATCCAGCGCTTATACATGGATGAGGAATTGCCTCTCAAGGAAGTCATGCAGACCATGAAGGAGAAACACAACCTCCATGCCACGTAAAGTCCCTCCCCACCCCTTAAGCCAAGCCTTCGAGTGTCTTATGAGAGACCATAATGCTGACAAGACAGTCCAGAGCTAAGATGTACAAAACAAGACTAAAATCATGGGGCTGTCGCAAGAATATCTCGCTCAGGGGTGGAGTAGACAGCGACACTGTACAACGAGCGCTTGACGCGAACCACAGCGGCCGGGTCCGGCTACCAAATGGCCAAATGGTAGACAGCAGCCGTCTCGCAGCACACATACGGCGCAGACTCCAAGGCAGAGGCGCCGCCATCGCAACCCACAGCCCAACACACCTGCCACACCTCCGAGCCGTGCAGCCGCCCAACACCTTCTACATCTCCGAGACCGTCCTCTTCAGCGTCCGCACGTACATCCTCGGCGAGTACCAGGACACCATCACCACGGCAGACGCGCTCGACTCGCTCCGGCGGCGCGGCAGCGAGGGGTCCTCCAAGTGGTCGCGCTTCACGTACGCCGTCAAGGCGGCCCTGAACGAGGACAAGGTCAACCACGCCCTGATCCTCATGCGGCAGGCGCCCGAGGAGCTGAACCTCCTGCTGCACGGGCGGCCGGCCAACCTGCTCAGCCAGCTCTTCATGTTCCTGGCGCACGTCACGCGGCGGCCGTTCTCGGACGACGGGCAGCGGGCGCAGTTCCTCGTCGTCGTGAGGTCCCTGGTCAGGTACGGCGAGTCGCTGGCCGCGCAGCTGCAGCTGCCGCTCAACCACCCCCTGCGCCAGCTGCTGCGGGCCCTGGCGCTTCCGAGCCTGGGGCGGCACGACCTCGGCCAGCTGGCGTCCCAGGCGTGGCGGCTGAGTCTGTCGACGTGGGACGACATCGTCACCGTGCCGGAGAGCACCAGCGCGCTCGGGGAGTGGATGAACTACAGCGCGATCGCCGGGCTGGGCGGGCTGCCCGCGGACTTTGGCGCGACCATCGAGCAAACGCTACAAAACCTCCAGGCCAAGCACGGGGAGCGCGATGAGCGGTGCATAAAGGCGCTGTGGATGTACGCCGAGTACCTGAGCACCGTCGACAGCGACCGCGGGCTTGACAAGCTGCTCGATGACAGGATCCGCGACATTTTTCAGGAGCTGCTTCGGCGCGGGGCCGAGGGCGCCCCGAGGCTCGTCGCGTATCGGCACATGGCCGACTCCCATAGGGTTCGCGGCGAGCGTGGCCTTGCCGAGGCGAATCTGCGCAGTTCTATTGATGTCATGCGCAGGTCGTTTGGCGAGGCGGAGCCGATGGTGCTGACTTACGTGTCTGACCTCGAGACGTGGCTGATAGAATGGGGCGAGACTGAGAAGGCGAATGAGGTGGGTATGTGGAGAGAGGAGCTCCAAAGGGCTGTCGACAAGAAAGGAATGGTCCCGGGAAAATAGGTCTCAAGGCGTCTTGACGAGACGATCTGGCAATGCTGGTGTCCCAAATTAAAGCACGTCGAGCACATCAGACTGTCCCCTCTCTGAAATCTCATGGCATGATCACGCCGACTCGATTGCGTTTCAGTGACGAGACCTCGGCCTGGAAGCAAGTTGAGGCTGGATTGGATGCGTTCGACAAATATGTACATTTTTAATTTCATACATCATTTCATGATGCCAGGTCTCTGTACCACGTTCATATTTTCAAGGCCAGACCAACCGAAAAAAGAGGTCAATCGCTCCAACCAAAACCACTCAAGACTGTTTTCGTCGATGGGGTATCATGTGTACGCCTTTCATAGCCGTCTTTTTGGAGCCCAGCAGAGAATAATCTGCCTGCCTATACTGCCATCGGCAGGGATCTCTTAGCCAAGTCCGTCCAATATGCATCACTTCTCACCGCGGCTCTCCTTTCCCTTCTGCACCATCTCCCCCACAGCCTCCGCCAGCTTGCCCTTCGAACCCTCGTCCAGCGCTGCATACCACGCTCTCAAGTCAACGAGGTAGGTCTTCTCCTTCTCGCTGAGCTCGACTGGCGGGCCACGAACCTGTGGTGTAGGGTCCTGTCCATCGGTGTCAAACACAGCCCAGCTGGACTCGTCATCCGTCCTCAGCCCGAAGCCCCTATCGGGCAGCGACGTCACGGTGAAGTGGCGCAGAAGGATAGAGTCGCCCGGCTTCACAACAGGCAGATAGTCTTTGTGAGCGCGGAAGAGCGAGACTTCGATCACGCCCTGAGGGGCTGTGGACGGGTCGGAAATGGTGAAAGATGACACGTATTGCCGTGCTTTGGTGCGCTGCGGAGTGTTGTTGGTGCTGGTCACAACGGCCGCGACGTCGAGGGTGTTCATGTTGTAAGACTTGAGGTCCTTGAGCGGAGCACAATCTGGCATTTCGGTGCTGAGACGCTTGATTAGGTCGTCCTTGGGCTTCGTCTTGGTCTTGACCTTATTCGCCGATGTGGCAGATGCCTTCCGTCTGGTTGGAGACCTGAGACCAGCGCGAGCGAACATGTCTTCCTGCTCATTAGTCGGGCTCTCAGTCTTCTGAAAGCTCATCGTCTGGCTACGCGTCGTGCGGGGGCTAGGCGACTGGTCGGATGGCACCCGTGATCCCCGCTTCGAGGCGCGAAGCGGCTTCGCGAACTGGATGCTGGACTCTTCACGAATCGCACGAATTCTAGAACTGCGTTTTGACTTGCGCACCGATGGAGACTCCGCCTCGTCTGTGTCCCTGGACTCGGAGGCCTGCGAGTTGGCTGTCACGAAGCTGGCGCGGTCGTCAAAGTGCGCCGCGCTGGGCGACTCGTCCATCTGAAGCAGCTCGGAAGCGTCATGAAAGTCTTCGTCATCACTGAGGGCGGGACCGACTTCTTTTTCGGTGTCGCCAGTCTTGTTTTCTTCTGCCCCCTCTGGATCGGCTGGCTGCGTCGGGGATGAGGCCGCATTAATTTCGTCCTCTAGCGGCTCTGATGCGGCTTCCGACATGGCGAGATCTTCGTTTTCGTCTAATCGAGCTTCGTCATGAGATGCCGCTCGTCCATTCTTAACACTTTCGGCATCACTTTCGAGCTCTCCAGAGGCCGTCACTGCTTCTTGTGCTGCCGTGGCAAGCTTCTCATCCGTTATCTTCATGTCCTTATTCTCTCCGGCCATAACAGGTTGCGAGAATACAACCTCCGTGTCTTGCGTCTGGATGATCGAGACATCCTTGTCTGTCACTTCCGTTTCGACATGACTTGAGACTGTTGTCATGGAGACGTCCATCGATCTCGTGATGCGACCTTCTCGATGCTGGGATTCAGGTGGAGACGGGGGCGCATCCTGTGGGTCATCTGAGAAGCCCTCGAAGCTCTTAGATTCCGAGGTCTCGTTTTGAACGTTTGGCGTTACGTCCATTTCATTTTCGTCTCCGCCTGCCGCCTCGTCGTCTGAAAGCCGATGCTCTAGGCCTGAAGGCTGTGCCGTTTCGTCCTCGGCCATCATTTCCGCGGATGCGTTCTCCCCAGACCCCGAGATCTGATCCTCATTTGTGTCCTCGGGGTGGCTGTCGTCCATGACAGTGTCCTCTGCCGCGTCCGGACTGGGTTCCTGTCGCTGTGGCGAAGATGAGCGATCGGGCGGAGGAGCCGGCTCCAGCACTTGTGACTGGAAGGATGCAGCTACGTCTCCCGTCTGAGTCTGAAATGACGCGTTCAAGTCGACCGGGTGCATATGTGAAGTCTCTGAGCTCCGTGTCGGAACCGGTGGTGACGAAGAAATGTCGCCTGCGGTCGAATCCATGACTTGCGTCTCGAAAGATGCAGCAACATCTCCCGATTGCGTCTGAAAGCTCGCGGCCAACTCAATTGGCTCCGGCTGACGGGATTCGACCATAGGAATCGCCTCGAGCCCGTCATCGCTCATCGCGTCACCTTCGCTACCAAGTACTTGGCTGGTCTCTTGCGCTTCGTGTGTCTTTCCAACCGTGATATCCTCCTTGGAAGGACTTCCTTCGTTGTCAGAGCCTTCATCGTCTTCGCTGTGACTGCGCGACCGGCCAGAGCTCGATTTCGCCTGCTCCACATCCGGTACACTGACGATTGAGCGATATGGGACCTCAATCTCGCTGGTCGGGTCCACGTCATTACTTGCTCCGGCATTGATCGGCTCGTCGACGTCCATATCGCCGTCGTCCTCACTTGCCTCATCATTTTCGGATCCGCTGCTTCCATCCTTGTCAACTGGCGGCTCGTCACCATCAAGCGATTCTCCCTCTCCGTCATCTTCTTCCTCTTCTTCTGCGGACTCGCCTGACTCATCAGACTCTCGCTCAGCCTCGACGGATGTTTGACCAAACTGAGCATCGGGAACAGGCGTCCTCGCTGCCAAATATCCTCTCTGGCCGCTCTCGGGCTCGGACTTAGCGATCCCATCCATTTGTTGGCGTCCAAGTTGGCTCCTGGGCGGCGGAGGCGCTGGTTCTTCGTCGTCGTCTGAATCCGAGAGCAAGTCGATGACAATAGGCTCTTTCTGGACCTGAGGTGGCGGCGCACTTTGTACTACTGGTTGTTGATAAGCATTTCCCTCTGCGTAGCCGTCTTCTTCATACTCCTCCTCGTCGTCATAGTCCTCTTCATCCTCATCAAAATCTTCGTCCTCTTCTAGCAGGTCCTCGTCGGGCAAAGGTCCACCTCTCTCGGCATCGAAGTCCTCCTCATCATCCGAGACACGATCATAGTTTCTCATGTCGTAGTCGTCGCCCTTCTCGTCTTCGTCGTAGTCTGCCTGCTCATCGCTGTCCATTGAGTCGTCATCCTCGTCCGCCGAGGATTCCCGACCATGCGGGAGGGCTTCCCGTGGAACACCTTGTTCAAAGACTGGCTGGGATAGGATACCTTGCTCCCTCATCTCATCCTGATTTCTCGTTCCGTCTTCTACTCCGGGAGGAATCATACCCTGAGGTGTGCCCACTGGCGCAGTACTATCCGAGAGCAGATCCTCAGGGTTATTAGCGTGGATGCCCGAATGCCATTGACCCGGCGATTGGGACCATAGCTGCGCCCCATTGTTGCTCATGTGGGACCCAGGTGCGTGGGTGTGAGTCTCGTCAAGGGCGTGGTGGGATTGAGAATGCTGTACGGCATGCTCGCTGGAGTGATGCGAGGGTGGTGTCGCGGTAGCCGATGGTTGCTGGGGATCAGGATATGCCTCTTGTTGAAGATGTGCCTCATGATGACCGAAAGGTGGTTGTGAGGATGCGTGTGGCATACCACCGATTCTGGATTGCGGTTGCTCACCGAATCCAAACCTCAGTGACTCCACAGAGGGCCCTCCTGCCAAGGCACCGAACACATTAGCTACACTCGAAGGTTGGCCGAATCCAGAACCATAGTTAGACGGTTGACCGAAAATAGTCTGGCCAAATGTAGGCTGGCCAAAAACAGACTGGGAATGAGCGGGCTGGCCGAGCCCGGGCTGATTTGGCGCTGTGTTTTCCCCAAATGTGAGTGGCGGCTGTGTCTGCTGGTCACTTTGCGCAGGAGGCACGGTTTGAGGCATTCCAAAACCCGCTTGAAAGCTTGAATTAAACTCAGGGAATCCGGAGTGGCCAGGTACTGAACCGAATGGGTTGGTGGCGGTTCGTTCAGCCGTAACGGCGGACCGCTGTTGGGTTGGAGCTCCAGCCTCAATACTCGACGTCGACGCCTGGACGCCAGTGTCCGTCGTGGCGCCCATGTATGTCCCTGGAAACCTGCCATCCGAGGGTGGGGATGAAGATTCTGTCCTGCTGAGAGCCTTGGACGGTGTATTTGCTGCACTCTGTCTTGGTGGTGGAAGTTCCAGCTCGGAAGTTTGGCAAGCCCCATCGGCCATCTGAGGCTTCGATGGCGTGTCCTGCATCACGACATCACCATCCTGTGCCGAAGCAGGAGAGGATGAGTGTTGTAATATCTCAGGCTCAGGACTGCTACTGTCTTCTCGGTATCGCCATCTGCCATTCTGCACAGAGTATCTAGGCCGCTTGCGACCCTTGCCTCTTCTGCCTCCATCCGCCTCCAGTTCTTCGTCGAGATCGAATTCGAAGAGGGGAGCATAAGAAGCTCTCGACCTTTTCATAAATATCGGTGACGCGTACTCGTTTAATACAGGTTTGGCGTTATTCTGAATCAGGGGCTCGTCGTCAAAAAGGGTCGTGTCTATCTCGGCGTACGGGATGGGCTCGAACACTTCTTCTGGCTCGGATGGGACAGGCTGGTCGACTTTGATGAATCTGGTTTCTTGGGACTCGCCAAGGGTGATCTGGAATGCATCGTGAGAAGAGTAGTTTTAACCAGGGCGAAAACGTCCCACCTTGAGCGCAAGCTTCCCCGCGAACTTCAGCTGCCAGTCCGACCGAGAGCCCGGTGGTCGCGCAGGTTCCTCGTCACTGGCCCACTCGACACCGTCCAGATCCAAGGTGACCTCATCACCGCTCCCAAGGTCCAGGCCCCCGACGGCCTCGGCGCTGGGGCCATTGAGCTGTATGCGCACCTGGCCCTTGTCGCGTCGCAGTCGGAAGTCTGGCTCGGCGAGTAGGAAGGCGACGCTCTTGCTGACAGAGCTGAACGGCCAGGTGATGGTGACTTCTCCATGAACTTTTCGCGTCGCCTGATCGGGGAGTTCGGGGGCCAACTGTGCGATTGGCGTCGCGGTCTTTGTCGCGAGCGAGTGCTCGACGTCTCCATCTGCAGTTGCCATCGTGGAGGAGGCGATGTCGTACTGCGATGGAAAGGATCGACGGCTAGGTCATCGCTCAGGAGGGTGGAGGAAGCCGAGATTTGTCGGCCATCTGTCGCACGTCTCGAAGTTTTAAATGAATCGTCGCGCCGGTTCCGTCATTCGACGTCGAAAACAGTGCGGCTTGTGATAGATGTCTCGGTTCGTGACCAGGAGCAGAGCTAAGGGAGCTTGTCGCGTAGGTACTTTGGTACCTTGGTACGTGGGTCCTTGTGCACCGAGAAAACAGACCCTGAGCTCGGCTTAAAGGAGAAGGCGGTAGGGTGGGGTCCGGTAAGCGCTGCCGAAGAGAACTGGATCCACACCTCCGGCCCGGCTGAGTCGCGACAGTCCGATACGGCGAGCACGTCAACGAAATCGTCACGCCACGCCTCCGATATGATCACCTAGAAGCATTACTAAATCTCTCGCTTCGCTTTTGACTTTTCTCATAACTCCTCTTTCGACTAGTCCATATATCTCTTCCAGCTCCGTCCTTGTGGTCTCTCGATCTGTCTGCATTCCTGCTTGGAAACAAACCTGGCGCTCTTCGGACCAGCAGCAGCCGTTTCTTCTTGCCTGCATATTCATTCCTCGCACTTATCGAGCTACATCAGGCGCGCAGTGATAAGACGACGATCCCTCCTGCTCGTACAACGCGGATTTCTGAGCTCTATCTACCGCCCGACCAGGCCATACTCCACCATGGGTTCTGTTGATTCCGGGACGTTCGACGTCAAGAAAATCGCCATCATTGGCGCTGGTCCATGTGGTCTCTCGGCAGCCAAGTACCTCATCGCACAACAGGCTTTCGACTCAGTAGTCGTCTTTGAACAGAACCCTGAAGTGGGAGGCGTGTGGTATTACAGTCGAAAGCCTACATCCAGCCAACATGTCCCTCAAGTGAGCCCTTTCTGCCCTCCGGACGCTCCCGTCAAAGGCCCAGATAGCGATGCGCCGGTGTTCGCTTCGCCGATGTATGAGCTACTCAACACCAACATCCCTTGGACCATCAGTATGGACTCTCCCACTACCTCCTTGTTTCCTTTCTGTCTCTTGAAAACTTGTTCGAATGACCGAATGCGACGACAACCACTGTCTCTCAAGTAAAGATGGTGTCTGAAGACAGCTGCTCCGAAAATGTACTGACCCACCACGTGAAGTGAGATACGGAGATCAGGATTTCCCGCACGACGGATTGATCTTCCCATCGCGTCAGGTCGTTCAGGAGTACCTCGTGCAGTATTCTCAAGATGTGCGCCACCTCATCCACTTCTCAACCCAGGTTAAGAACGTCTCGCTTCGACGGGAAGCGAGCCACGACCGCTGGGATGTTGAGACCGAGAACTTGGTCGATGGTCAGAAATCGAAGGACACTTTTGACGCCGTCGTGGTGGCGAACGGACACTACGCAACACCCTTCATCCCAGACGTCAAGAACATCAAGGAGTTCGATGCCGCGCATCCCGGAGTGATCTCCCACGCGAAGACGTATCGCGTGCCCGAGGACTACGCCGGGAAGAAGGTGCTTGTCGTGGGTAATGCGTCGTCAGGCTTGGACATCGCCTCCCAGATCAGCCGGCACAGCAAGAGCCCCCTATTGTTGTCTGTACACGAGGGTACCCCGGATGAGAACTTGGAGCACGTCCAGGCCGAGGAGGTGCCTGCGATAGAAGAGTTCCTCGTAGAGGAGAAGGGTGTGAGGTTCACCGATGGGCGTGTGGAGAAAGATCTCGACGCCATATTGTACTGCACGGGGTACCTCTTCAGCTTCCCCTTCTTGGAGAGCCTGATCCCTGGGCTGGTGTCGAACGGGACCAGGGTGTACGGCCTGTACAAACACTTGTTCAACATCGACCATCCTACTCTCGTCTTCCCCGGCCTGCCCATCAGAGTCGTCCCCTTCCCGGTTTCTGAAGCACATGCCGCAGCGTTCGCCAGGGTCTGGTCGAACTCCTTGGCATTGCCTTCGGTGAAAGAGATGTCGCAGTGGGAGGAGGAGGAAGCCAAGAGGCACGGCAAGTCCTACCATGTTTTCCCCAAGCTTGGCGATGCCGACCTTCTTGATGAGTTCCACGACTGGGTCAAGAAGTCCAGCAGTAGCAAGGGCAAAGTACCACCAGTGTGGAACGCCGAGCAGAAGTGGGCACGCGGGATTTACGTCGAGGCGAAGCTCAAGTTTGAGACCACGGGCCGGACGGCGAAGTCCCTCGAGGAACTTGGGTTCACGTATGAACCTGAAAGCGAAGTCAATAAGCAGGATATTGTATAGAAAGATATAGAACTATTAGTAGTAAATAGAGGTACAGGTAGATTCCAGCTGCAAAAGGGTATCATACCATGTGCTGTTCCAATAGTATTGCTATTTCGCTAACATCTCTGCCGCACCGGTTCCTCATCACAGCAAGGTTCCAAATATAATGCTGAAAGCAAACATGATTTTTAGTTACAGGGAATTATCGTGCACTGAGACCGATTTGTATCTCTGCAACCTCCGTGTCTTGCTCTACGACTATCCGTCGTCGCTGAGTAAGGGTGTCAAGATATCAATCAGGAGTAGGGTTTACGAACATTTTCCCATAACCTTCCAAATAACTTAACTGTAAGTTTTATGAAGACAATCGAGAAGGGAAAAAATGTGTGCACGTGCGCGAAGAGCGGCAAAAATGGTAAAAATGNNTCTCCGGAGCGTGACTTGAACACGCGACCTGTGGATGGCAGATTTAACAATTACAGTCCATCGCTCTTCCAGCTGAGCTATCCAGAGGTGATTGACCCCGCAAATATTTTCCAACCTATAACCACAATACGTCTGCGGCAATTGGAACAGAACGTTCTGCACCATTTTTTTTACGATGGAAAATGGTGGTATTCCAGGCTCATAGATGTACGCCGACACAACGGCGACGAGGTAACTAGTCTCAAGTCTGCTCAAATCGCACGGCGACTACGTGACTAAGCTAGCTCCTGTACTGGCGCCAAAGGAGAATCGATGTTGATGCACATCCTTCCAGTCGGAGCAGATAGTTCGTCAGGGGATTACCTGTTGTGAGACGGTGCCGTAGAGGTAGTGCTTTCACAGCGAGCTGCAAAGTATCGATATTGCCGAAAGGCTGATCCGCGCGTACATAACTAGGTTAGATACATGAAGACCACTTCAGTCCCTCCACACATTGGCCGTCCTCAGCCAGTCGCTCTTTGTCAATATACTTCAACGCTCTTCTTGTGCAAGCATTTGGTGAAAGATGTGTCAATACTTGTACGATTATCCTTGGTTTTTGTGAATGTGTGCATCATACAAAGCTTCCAAATAAGCTGTACGCTCGAAAGTTCAGACTGTAAGCGTTCGTGCCGTGATCCGCAGGTCCTCACTTCGATCCAAGAGTCAGTACTTTCTATCTTTGGTGCTTAGAGGGTTGATTAGGCTGATAGAGCGTTCGAATGTGACTGTTGAACCTCGTCAAAAGGTCGTCTGCTCAGCTCATGTTTACATATAAATTCCAGCTCTCCTTCGAAGAAACGTATAGGGAGATTCAGGAGAAGGTGCAAGTCTCTCTTGATTTTAAACATATTAATGCTACCTCAAGAGCTTTCTTGCTCATGTTGAATCCAGTACATGCACACAATCGAATAGAGTCTGTAGTGATCTGCTCCAAAAGCCTTCTTTTTCACTAAGTCCTTCGAAATATGAGTCCTATGATCTGTCTAATACGAATTCGTATTGTCAAGCGCGCGTAAAATTTGTCTGATTTAGATTTAGGAGAATCAGCTAACATTAAGAGTGTTTATTCAGATAAATTCAAACTTACACGTGTCCTTGGATCTATTGCCNGAAATGGCAGTGAAATGGCAGTGAAATGGCAGTGAAATGGCAGTGAAATGGCAGTGAAATGGCAGTGAAATATCAATGAAATGTCTGAAATGCCAGTGAAATTTCAATGAAAAGTTAGTGAAACGCCTGAAATTTCAGTGAAATATCAGTGCAATGTGTGAAATGTCAGTGAAATATCAGTGAAATCCCTGAAATGTTGGTGAAAAAAATCAGCTGATTATGTGCAAGTGTAAGTGAACAGTTCTAAGCTTTAAAATAAATACTTAACCATTCAGAAAATTACTCTGGCAGGTCTGTAACTCGAGTTTTATTCGAGGCACTTGTTAACAACAAATGCGAAAATCATGAGTCTAGCAAAATGATGGAAAAGCTCAGCTCAGACTTTCAATACTGGTCTTCCCTGACGATGAGGAATCTGATACTGAGTCGTGCCTTGACACTATTCTCATTTTTCTGTACATTAGTTAACTAGATATAATACTCGGCGCCGCCGAACATGAAAATGTTTCGGCGCGCATATTCCGAATTGTCTTTATCGCCCCATTGTGAAAGCATGTGATCGAGACGGGTCATACGAAGGACCACCGAGTGCAGATCCTCTTTCTGTTGGGATTTACACATGGCTTCTTTCACCAGCTCATCCAGGTAGAGCTCCAGACAAGGCTTCAACCCAGTCGCCTCGTAGGCACACGTCAGGTACTTTTGGCTCTTGAACATGGCTCTTGCTTGCGCCGTCGTATCTTTATGTTTGAGGACCTCCTTTTCCTTTTGGAGTCGGTATAAACTGGTCGCAGATTAGTTAGCAATGGGCTGGTACGTCCTGAGACAATTATATCGCGAGGAGCTCATCGTGATGCCAGGGTCAGAGATTTATAACAAGAGAAGTTCTCACCGTGTTCTGCTTTTATCAATACCCAGACGCTCATATGCAGGTACAAGAGGCTTCGACGACTTGTGCGATTCCTCGCTTTGCTCTGCGGTGCTCTTAAAATTCCGTGGGAGGCTGAAGGATGAAATGACGCAAGAACCACCAGCTGTCTCGTCTCCAGGTGGTCTTGACATATTCAAAAAATAACTCCAACACTTGATAGTCACCTCCGCTAAATCACTCTGATTCTCCATCCGAGAGAACCCTTGCAAAATCCGGCGCAGCGGGTACGTCTCGGGCCAGGCGAGCGAGGGGTCCGCCGCAAAGGCAGCAATGTACGTCAGGAGGGCCCTGATGATGGCATTCTCGGTCTCGGAGTCCTCCCCGTCCCAGTTCATCTTGATGATGGCGAAGAAGAGCCCGTGCAGGGCGTGGTGGGGCTCGTCCCGGAGCAGCACCTGTATCTTGGCCGGCAGGCGGCGCAGCTCGGAGAAGGCCTCCGCCACCTGGTGCTCGCCCAGCAGCTCGCGGCAGACCTCGACCGAGTTTATGAAGTCCGCGGCCGACCTGGAGAAGGTCTCGATGTCCAGGCCCGACTTGGCGTTTGAGAAGATGGCGTCGAGGGTCTCGCGGCAGATTCTGTGTTCGGTGTGCTTATCTGTTTGTACGGGCAATCTACCCTGGCATTGGATGGCCTTCCGGGGACTCTGGGTTTCGTTTCTTTGCGTGATATAATCTTGGATACCGAGAAGTATGGTTTCTGGAGTGCGGAAAATTTCTGGTGATTCGATGATCAATCCCAAGGCTGACCAGGAAATCAAATAATGCTTAGGACGCGCATTTGTCCGGATGTACTTCGAGCAACCCCAAGATCTCAAGCGTTTCTTGTACATTGATTGGCTAAGCATGCCGTAAGTAAACAGGACTAAGAAATGAGATACAGGACCTGTGGAGGGCAGGGATGGTGACCTACGTTGCATTGAAAGAGTGTTTGGTTCGCATTATATCCTGAACGTCCCATAGAGGCCTGTTTTCTGTGAGATATAGTCGCTTGATTGTAGCTTTGTGATGACTCCAATCTGCGTTCGTAGCCCATCTGGACTTTTGGCATTTGGTGCCTAGGGTGGCTTGCATGGCGTCGAGATTTTGGCTCTCTCCCAGACAGGGCGGTGACGCCCTCCTCACTTTGGCTTTTCCTCGCATATTTCACGCAGTCAGCCTCTCTGTCCGAATGGTTGTGTCAATTGTTGTCGATTTAGAGTCTGAGAACGGATGTGAAGATAGAATCCAAGAGGAAGCAGGCTGATTAAGTGATCCTCCAGGCGGTCAGGAAATAAATCTGAGGTGCCGGCAATATCGCGTCTATTTGATAGTCGACTTACCCCTGGTCGCCGTTGGCTCTAGTGCTTACATGCCACGCTCGGGCGGACCGATTCTTGCCAACACCGGCGTAACGCTGTGGAGCCCTGTGGGAGCCTCCAAGGCTTAATGCAGAACGTCATGTTAACCGTTCAGGCATGCGCTACACAGAGACGCAGCCTCGCACTTTCTTGCCACTGCGTGCTGGGCGGCACAGGCACCCCAGCACCACGGGCACAACAATTCATCTGGAAGGATCTCAAATTCCCCTACTAGTGATTTGATAGAACATCACATAAGCACGGTGGCTGGCTTGGAATAAAATCAGTAGTAGGATGAGATGGAAGAGGGAAATATTTGGCGAGGGGAGTAGATACTAAGTCATTGGGAGCTGTCACTGCAACACGCTGTGGCCTAAGCTGGGTGCAGCATCGCCGTTGCATTACCATGGAGTGGCCGATAGGCATCAAAGGTGACTTTAATCCCGACGTTGCAGATCAGTCCGATCTTGTGGTACAAAGTGAATAATTCTTTTGGCAACTGACCGTTAAATCTGTAGGTATGACGACACAGAGAGATGGAGAAATCCGAAGTTTGGGTGATGAAGCTGAAGCTGAAGACGAACTCAGGCCGCTTTAAGCTTGACCTGCCTAGAGCCCTTCCAGATGTCGGTTGACAGCGCACACGGGACTGGCCATCCGCGAATAAGTAAAAGCCCAGCCCAGCCAATGGCAGTCAATGTCTCCAATAAAGACGTTTCCTGGCGTCTACACATGGCCCCGAGTCAGGAGGTAGTGTGTAGTCGCCGCGGTGGTGTTCGTCAGATGGGGAAACTATGGCGGCATGAGGAGTGGGAGTTGTGTGCTGGGGCGTAGGCCCGCATGCCGTACCTACCACAGAAGCAGAGTCTGAAGGAACTTTGACTTGAAGGCTGCAATCGACGTGTTGATTTTTTTGAGGTGAAGGTGAAATAATTCTCGATGAGTAAAAATCATGAATTGCCAAAATTCGTTGATTCCGGCTGAATGGCCTCACATCAAGGGGAAAGGAAATGTTGACTTTGTACGCCTGGTTGTAAGCGAAGTAGACTAGGTATGCCAGCACACACATAGATTGAGAGCACATGATGATGTGCTCTAAGAGTCCTTTTGATTCCGAGTGTGTTTGCCATGGTTTCTCACATTCTCGTCGTAGTCATCTGCTGATTACTGTATGGTTAGGTGAGAAACGAATAACACAGGCAGAAAATATATATATCAATGATAGTCGACGACAACGTCAAACTCGAGTGCGGCTCGTCGGAGGCAATGGTTCCTGACGAACGGCTATCGGCCCCCAGTAAGACGGGACATTCTCCCCGCAATGCGTCGATAAGGACCGTGGGACAAGGGCACGTCCCGTAACGGGTAGCTTCCTTATCAGTAATGGTGTGCTTTTGCGTTAGCTGCCGGACAGGAAGCTTCAGGTGAATTTGTAATCTACAAGAATACTGCTGTCATTGATCCGCTCGCTTCCAGACGCAGACATGTCTTTCTCTCCCTCTCTATCAATGGCCGATTGCTGCACGCCTAGCCTACCGTACCACCCGAAAGTTCCCTGAATATAATACCAGATCGACGGACGTGAACTGCCTGCGTGAACCCCCAACGGCGGACCGAGATAGCTCGCGCCCACCTCACCCCAAACCTCAACCGTCGCGATGGAGTCGAGCTCCGCGGCAGCCGCCGGTTCGGCTGCGATGGCTAGCAAGCCAAAGCCCAAGGACTTTAGCCACTACTACTCGGTCACGACGGCACATCGGGTACCCAGTGCTATGAAGGCTTACTACAAGTTCTTCCAAATCCCGGGCATTGGAAACTTGGCCGGTGGTAAGCAGTTCGCCTCCATCACGAAATCGCCCATAGATAGATAGCTAGACTATAAGGTTGGATGCTCTGAAACTCTATCGGTCACTCGTGCGATAAGCTTTCTGGACCTTGCATTTCTTTATAGCTCTTGAACCGGTTCCCAAATCACAAATTCAATGCTGATCAACAGCACCCAGGCCTCCCGAATCTGCGATTCTTCCCCTACGATACCCTCGAGGCGCAAACCGCCAAACCAGAGCGATGGACGCCCTCACCCAACAAGCCCAACGCTACGGACGACCTCTCCGAGTCCACCGCCTCGCTAAAGATCAGCAATGGCTCGTCCGGCGGATCTGACCCGGCGGCAGCGTCGCACATCACCGTCCCGAAGGCGCTATCCCCCGACACGGACCCGCGCAAGAAGATCGACCTCGCCACGGCGCTGCAGTACGGCCAGGCCCAGGGGTACCCGCCACTGTACTCGTTCCTGCGGCAGTTCGCCCGCGAGAACCTGCACCCCAACGTCCCCTACGAGGGCGGTGTGGATGTCTGCCTGACCGTAGGGTCGACGGACGGCATGGCCAAGGCGCTTGAGCTGTTCATCGACCCCTGGAGTCCCGAGACGGGCGACGTCCGCGAAAGGCCCGGCTTGTTGTGCGAGACCTTCGTGTACGGGAACGTGCTGAGCCAGGCGCAGCCCAAGGGTGTCCAAATCGTGCCTGTCAAGGCTGACGGGGGTGGCATGGTGGCCACGGGGCCAGGGAGTCTGGATGATGTGCTCACAAATTGGGACTACTCCAAGGGCCGGAGACCGCATCTGCTGTACACTGTGACGTAAGTACCGCTGTCCCCATGTTCTACGACGGCGACGCAGCAGCGACTAACTGAGCTCCAGAATGGGACACAACCCCACCGGTATCCTCCTCTCCCTCGAGCGCCGCAAGGAACTCTACGCCGTAGCCTCCAAGTTCGACGTCCTCATCATCGAGGACGACCCCTACTGGTACCTGCAGTTCCCCTCCGCCGCCGTCGAGGAGGGCAAGTCCCGCAACAGGCCGCCCGTCGCCGACGGCCTGTCCACGCCCTACGAGCCCGAGAAGTCCACCGGCTACCCCTTCCTCGACTCCCTCGTCCCTTCCTTCCTCGCCGTCGACACGGACGGCCGCGTCATCCGCCTCGACACCTTCTCCAAGACGGTCGCGCCGGGGTGCCGGCTGGGCTTCGTCACCGCGCAGCCGGACCTGGTCGAGCGCTTCGTGCGCGTGGCCGAGTCCTCGACGCAGCAGCCCTCGGGCTTCGTGCAGAGCATGATCGCCGAGCTCATCATCGGCACGCAGCCGCCCGAGGTCGAGCGCTCGTGGCTGTCCCTCCGCAAGGCCTCGGAGCGCGCCACCTTCAGCGGCTGGGACACGGACGGCTGGGTGCGGTGGATCGAGGGCCTGCGCGGCGAGTACGAGCGCCGCATGAACCGCATGTGCCGGATCCTGGACGAGGGGTCCGCGTACGTCAAGCAGGGCACGCCGCGGTCCCCGACCGACGCGGACGTCTGCGTCCTCACCAAGACGCAGCTGTACGACTTCTCCTGGCCGCGGGGAGGCATGTTCGTCTGGGTGCGCGTCTACTTCGAGCAGCACCCGCTGTTCGGGGCAGCCAGCTCCGACGGCAAGGACATCGTCGACGGCACCGCGCTGGCCACGGGCCTGCTCATCCACCTGACCAAGAAGCCCTACAAGGTCCTCGTCAGCCCCGGTATGATGTTCTCGGCCACCGAGGAGATCCGCAGGAGCGTCGGCTGGCAGTACTTCCGGATGTGCTTCGCCGCCGAGACAGAGGAGAACGTCGACCTGTGCTCGGAGCGTTTCGTCAAGGGCGTGAGGAAGTACTGGAGCATCAAGAAGGTCAAGGACCTGGAGGATCTCATCAAGGAGTCGCCTGTGGCCGCGCAAGATGCTGACGTCGACGACGACGAGGATGAAGGCATTGGGAATCTGGGATTATACATGGGGTGTTAGGTTGATGTAAAGAGGGTGGTATTGTCTCTTGCTCTAGCGTTTCTACTACTCCCAGGATATAAAGCTGGCGTCAATTTCTCACGACTTACGATGATCATTGTGTCTCCGGGTACGGCGAGTGAGTGGGCGCAGAATGCAAATCATTTAGCTTCCGGATGCTGTCAGAATCTACAACAATTTTAAAAATCGTGCCCAATATGGCCTCGCTCTACTCTCAAATGTCGAGTTCTCCCTTAGTCATATAAGCTTCCAATTCGCTCACCAGACACAGTTGAAACTACACACTGTCCATGGACGTGGTCACCGAGAGTCTGAGGTACAGTAGCTAAGTCCCAGGCCTGTCGAGAAGATATTCCTGCCCGTCACGTTAGGTTGGCGTGCCGAATCACTATCACAGAGCTGTAAATCTTTCTCTTTGCTCAGCTGGTCTCTACCCCGTTGTCGTCGATTGCACTTATTGACGCCCGACAGTCTCTGGATGTGCCAGAGAACATGCTTAAAGCAGATTACGATCGCTCACACCTCTGTAATTACGACTGAAAATTATCGGTCTAGATGTGATTGGATTCAATTTCTCGATAGCGAATCTCGCAGCAAGCATGATCTGACAGCCTCCACCACAACATGCCCTCTGCGCTATCACAGCAAGAGGGCCAAACATGATCACAGTATCGGACAGGCGTCATATTGTGTGTGAAAAGTCATTAAAGAATTCCATGTTCTTTTTCGATTTGGCAAATGTGCTACCGTGGCTCACACATTCCTGACCAACGCCAAAACCATCAATTTATCATGCAGTCCGTTTCAATTCCCTATTCCCAGAAACCAAAGAAACCCTCCCCTCGCTTACTCGGCCAGGGTGAGCTTGAAGGCCTCAGACACAGGCTTGGGCTTGCCGCCCTCGACCTTCTTCTCGCCGAGCTTCTCCTTCTGGAAAGCAGAGGCGTAAGGGTTGAGGCGCAGCAGGACCTGCTTGTTCTTGAGAGGGTTCTTCTTCTGCACGTTGCCGCGCTTCGTCCTGGCCTCGCCCTTGGGAGCACGCAGAACGCTCTGGATTTCGGAGGAGTTGATCAGACGGGTAAGGTCGGCCTGGGCGACGACGTTGGAAGGCAGCAGGAAGTCCTTCTTCAGGGCCGAGGGCTCGGTGGTGGTGCCGTAGACCTTGTCGAGGGCCTTGAAGGCGGCGGACGACCAGATGACGAATCGGCCGAGGTGACCACCGGGGGCCAGCTGCAGCAGGTTCAGGGAGTAGACGGAGGAGGTCTCGACACCGGGGATGTTGCGGAAACCCTTGACGAGCTCCTTGCCGTCGACCTCGGGGTCGTAGATGACCAGAGGTCCGCGGCGCTGGCGGTGGCGGCGGCCACGGAGCTTGCCCTTACCGGCGCGGAGCTTCTTGGAGCCCTTGACCTTCTCCAGGTCGGGGCCGGCACCGACGGCCTTCAGCAGACCAAGAGCGGCGGAAGTCTTGGCGGCGGCAGCGCCCTCGAAGGCGGCGGAGTCGACGACGAGAGGGACCTCAGGAACGGCCGAGATCTGGTGACCACGGGCGAACAGCAGGGAGGGGACGGCAGAAGCAGCCAGAGCAGAGGCGGTAGCGAAACGCCTGGGATTTGTTAGGATTTGTGTTGACAATCGCTTGGGAATCTCCCTCGACTCACTTCTGGTTCTGGTTGATCTTGACGTGCCACTTGCGCCAGGTCTTGGTAGGGGCGAACATGCGACCGGAACGGCACATGTTACCGAAAGCAGCCTGACCAGCACGGTGGGTACCACCACCAGAGACACGGGGGATACGGGCGACGGCACGACCTGTACGTCTCGTTGTCAGCTTCAGCTCGTCCAGCGGTGATGCTTCCAGCCATGTGTGAAATATTTTGCTCCAATCCTCCCTCCACTCAGCAGCCGATTGTCGTCGTCGAAATTCACAGTGCTCGTCCATCGATTGCCCTCCTCTTGGTCTCGTCGTAGATTTTGCCAAACCCCCCCTGCAATTCCTCGTCCTCTACCTCCTCCTATGGTGTTGTTGAAAAAGTTCGAAAAGTACTAACCAGTTCCCCAGGACTCGGCAGAGGTCTGGTGACCGGCCTTCTCGCTCACGGCATAGGGCTGGCGCTTGTTCTTGGCGATTCCCTTGTGCACCTCCTGGACGATATCAGGACGGATGGGGGCGGTGAAGACGGTAGGGAAGGTGTGGGTGGCCTGAGTGGCCTTGCCATCGGCACCCAGGATCGTGACGGTAGGTCGGGATGCCATTTTGCCCAAGAATCGGCCTGCTTCAATCGGGGAAATGTCAGTATTTTGGGAGGGAGGTTTCGCTTTTCTTCCAATTGACGCAGAGGTCCTCGATGGAGAAATTGTCGTCGTGGAGGGGGTGGTCGCGGACTGACCTGGGAGAGTCGATGGCTGTTGGTTGTGTCGGAGGTTTGGTTGAGGGAAAGAGGTCTTCGACTGCGAAGGCCGAAAGGCTGCCAAATTCGAGAAATTTTGGTTTTGGTGGGTTTGCGAGTTTGCAGTGAGCTGGGCGCACAGTGCCGTGTGCAGTCCGTGCGTCACCCAGGTTGCGCTAGTCCATTTTCAGCAAGCGAGCGAAATCACGTGCACCCTCGGATTCCAATCTCTTCCCCCCTGAGCCTGGTTCTGCATTTCCATGGCCGAATTCGATTTATAATTTGAAGAAGAACCCGAATTGTCGCAATGCATGGTTCAGAGGCACGCCTTCTGATTTTCTACCCTTCTTGTTCGAATTTTGGAAGTCGGTACAAACCATCGAATATAGTGTTGTCGTCGGACGAGGAACCCTTGGAAGCTCGAGGGGTTCAAGGCCCAAACCAGCTGCAGCTGTTGCTAAGTTGTCTTCTAAAATGCTTTTTGCAGTGGCCGTTTCTGCTGGGCAATTGAGATAGCCGAGTGGCCATAATGATTGAAAAATTAACGTTGCAAGCCCAAGGAACTCTCTATGTCTTTTCTTCCCTGAACATCATGAACGGCACCACCGACTGTGTGTGAATTCCTCGCTTGAGTGGATAAGTTCAAGTTATGCAAGCGTAAAATGCGCCGTGTCCGCCTACCGGACTATGCTTCTACACGTTTTACACACTGGGTAGTAATACAACATCAGATCAGAGCCACTGAATCACGAGTCCTTTTCCTTTTCCTTTCCCTTGTCCTGCTCCTGCTCCTGCTCCTGGACCTTGTCCTGATTCTGCTGGTCTTTCTCCCTCCACTCCCGGAACGAGGCCGAGCCCTTCTCGGCCACCTCTTCCACCACCGACGGCTCCTTCTTCGTCGTCGCTGTTTCCTCTTCCGCAAGAGACAGCCTCCTCGCACCAGAGAATTTCTTTTTGAACGCATTGTGCTTACTTACGAATGCAGCCACCTCATCGGGCCTATGCCGCGGGGGGATGAACTTCTCACCCAGGTCAAACGGCGTCTTCCCCTCCGCGATCAGCTTCTTCATGCGCTCATCTTGCTGCAGTTGTTTCTGCTCTTTGGCTACTTCTTCGAAGGGCATGATCTTCTGCCGGTTCTTGATCGCGGGCTTCTTGGAGGTGGCAAGGCCGCCGGGGCCGGTGCCGGTGTCGGGCAACGACGCCGGCTGGTCCTGCCCTACGACGTGCACCGGCAGATCCCGCGCGAGCTTCGTCTCCTGCTTCCTGAACTCACGGCCCGCCTGGCTGTAGCGCTTGAGGCGGCCGTCGAACGCCGCCAGGAAGCGATCCTTGGCGGGGTCCTTGTAGTGGGCGGCGTGTCGCCGCCTCTTGAGCGCGTGGTAGACGCCCTGAACCCTGATATCGCTTATCTCCTCGATGCTGTACTCCACGTGCCACTTGTCACTGTAGGTCAGCTTCTCCGGTCGCTGCACATACTTGTCGTTGACCTTGTTGCGGATGGTGAGGATCAGGCCGAGCACCGGCTTGGCCGTGGGCTCCTTGTCACCGCCGCTGGCCGCTGGCGTATCCTCGGGGGTTGCCTTCTCCTGGTCGCTGGTCGCTGCGGCACCCTCTTCCGCTTTTGCGTCCTCGGATGCCTCCTGAGTCTTGGGTATCATCTCCGACAGAATGCTCTCGAAGTTCCGCAGCTTGGCTTGGTCCTCCGACAGCTCTTCGGTGGCCTTCTGAGCGTCGTTGGAAGATCCGATGCGTGTGGTCAATTTTATGAGGAGTTCCTTCAGGCTGTCATCCGGCTTCTCGTCTGCAGCTTTACTTTCTGCGGCAGCTGACTCTGGAGCATCATCCTTGGACGCTGAGTCTTGCTCAAGCGACGTGCTGGTGTTCTGCTCTGGCTCTGCGTTAGACGATGCATCTTGCTTGGCCGCTGCATCTGGCTCCTTGGTGCCGGAGCCAAACCACTTGGAAAGGAAGCCGAAACGGGACGGTTTCGGCGCCGGAGGGTTGCTGTCACCCTGGTTGACGGGATCGGTTTTCTCAGCGGCGCGCACGTCTTGGGCTTGCTTTTGTTCCCCAGAGGCCTTGTTCTCGGTACCGGGTGCACCTGCCGCAGCCTCCTCGTCGGTCGAGATCCTCTCGGCGTCAACATCGACAATCGCCTTCAGGAGTGCCTCCACATATTGCTCAGCCTCCTCTGAGGACCTTGCATGTAGGAGTCCGCTCTGCTCGAGGGCGTCCTCAATGGCATCGCGGATCGCCGAGATCCCTTGAGCGTCACTCTCCATAGTCTGTTCGACGACCTCCATCATATCCTCCCACACGTCTTCGCTGTCCTCCTCTTCCATCTCTTGGGCGTCCTCCTCGGCCTCTTTTGCTTCTTCGACAGCCTCCTCCTTGGACGCTGCGTCATCCTCGGCTGTGTCGACCTCCCCGGCTGAAGCTTGCTCGGCCTGGTCTAGTTCTGCCCTCGCCTCTTCCACGGCTGCGTTTTGCTTGGGTTTGATACCTAGCACTCTTTCCTGAAATTTCTCAGCTTCCTCCTTGTTTTGTTCCTGAATAGCCTTGATCTCGTCGTCGTTGACTGGCTCGGCGAAGAAGTACATGAATGGTACGACTTGTGACGGCCTTGTTTCAACGTGAATCCTAAGCGACTGATTGGGGAACCTCTCTGTTGCCTTCTTCAGCATATCCTCCCACAGCTGGAGACTGGCCATGAACTCCCGATTGCCGATCGACAGATCCGTCGTGCCATGAAGAGACAGGTCCATCTCCTCGAGAGGGATATACTGGAAGCCGAATATGCGCTGAGTGTTGTGATACGCAACAAATATACCGTCCATACGACCCATGCGCACTTGCAAAGAGTACTTGAGGAATGCGAGGCGGATCATATCATAGTACTCCCGCTCGAACGACTCCCATTGTCCCTGGCGCTGTCGAATCTCGTACCCGACACCCTTCTCGTGATTTTGAGCATCCATACGGATGCTCACGACAGCCCTTGTTTTGAGGTCGAATACTCCGGTTCCGGGAAGCCGCGGGTCGTAGGCATCCAACTGGGACCGCATCATGAAATCACCAAACGTCGTGTAATGGTACGACTCATCCGCGTTCCGCTCCTCCTCCGTGAGCTGGTGCGAGTTGGACCGGCGGTACTTCTCGTACTCTGCCTTGGGAGCCGTGAGGAGCTTCTCCATAGACTTTCCCAGCATACTGAGGATAGTGTCTGTGTCGTACTCCTTGTCCGCATCAATGGCATAGGTGCCGTCTTTGTAATGCAGGAACGTCGCCGCGGGTGCCCTCAGGATTTGGCCGAAGTTCTCGCTGTCGGGTACATAGCCTTTGGAGATACGCTCAGGATTTATGGGCCTCCATGACGAGAGCAGGTAGTGAAAATGAGCCAATGTCGAGGTCATGCTGGAAGTGGATCCCGTGAACTTCTTGTTGTTCTTCTTGGCTACTCCGATTAAAGTCGTGTCTTTGGAAGATGTGACATATTGCTTCAAGGCTTCAAAGTCGAATTCGTCGACAGGCATGATGGTGGCGAGGTAAGGATCGAAATTGAATACCCTCGTGCGAGGGTCCTGCAGCACATAGACACCTTCATTGAACAGGACACGGTCGAGGCCGTATTCCACACGAGGTACCGGCGCTGTGTCGACGTGGATAGGTTCGAGCCCATTATTTTTCGTCTTTATTTTTTTGACATTCCTGGCTGTCTTCGTGGGCCCCCAACCCGCATCACTGCCACTGTCTTGTCCAGAATTTTGCTTCAAGCCCTTGGGCGGGAGCGGGGTCTTCTCCCGAGCAGCGGCCTTCTTCGCTTGGGTTTTCTCTACTAAAGCAGCAAAGCCTTGCGCCACAGCAGCCTCAGAAGTTTTTGGTCCCTTCGTCGTCGATTTCTGGTCGACTTCTTTTGCGTCCTTGTTCTCGGTCGTCTTGCGCTCGGGCTTCGTCGTGGAACTGGGGGTCTTTGTAGTTTCGGCCGTCTTGCTCGCTTTGCTTCGCAGCTCGGCCTCGTTCGTTAAGACGTTCTTAAGCACGTCCAGGGTCCCCTCTAGCAGCTTGGCCTGTCTCTCAATGGCCTTTTTGGACGGAGTACTTTGTATTGGGGGGAAATGCGATTTCAAAGACCGTTTCTTGTCTGCGTCGCCCTTCTGGCCGCCCGCTCCCTTCGAAGTATTTTGACCTGACAGTTGCCCCTCCGCGGCATCTTGTGTCTGTTGGAGGCTCTTGAGAACATCGAGTGTTTCCTGCCACAGTTTGACCGTCTCATCGGATTTGTTCGGGTGGTCGGCGGCTGGCGCAGTTTCGTCCTTGGTGGGCTTGGATGGACTCGGCGTTTTCTTCTTTTTTCGCTGGGCTGGTTTCTCGCCGTCTTCAGCCTTGACGTTCTGCGCTTTTGTGGTTTTCGCTTTGGAGACCTTCAGGGGCTTTGCTGGTTTTGCGTCGCCCGTGGCGTCAGAAGACTTGACATCCTCTGGAGCCTCCGCAGCTGGTGGAGCTGCTGCCTTCTTCTTGGTCGCATACGTTCGGCTCACGGCGCCCCCTCGACTGAGGGCGCTTGTGCCCTGGGAGACATGAGCGCAACATGACGAGCAGACATAGCGTGTGCGGATGCTACGAGTGCCTCTCAGCCTCAGAGGAAGCATCGTTCACGCAATTGTCGAGCAAATGCTGTGGCAGGTCTGGATGACGCGTGCGAAAGTAGGAGCGCCTGGAAAAATTCCCCAAGGATACGCGACCCGATAAGATACCTGCCCGCCACTGCAGGGATCTTAGCTGTTGGGTGGATCCGGGCGACTCCGGGCTCGCCCCAAACTCACGCGATGCCATGCTTTTTGTTGCAGGGCTTACATAGAATCCAACAGAAACAGATTTTGAACTCTTTAGTCGAGTTCTTACTTAGAGCCCATAGCTACAGAAGGGGTATATCTCGAACCCAGCCCAACAAGCACCCGCAGATCAATACATCATCATCACATGCCAAACCCGCTCCAGGGTGATCGAACGCCCACATGCTGACCAGATGCTCCCCTCAAATCATGCAACATTACTTTTTGGATCCATGATGCGCAAGTCAAGACCGTGCCGTCCTCTATGGCATCTCCTTCGTAGCAAGTCTTGATCACAGTCGTTGGGAAATGCCAAGCCACTGCACGTGGGCCATCATGCCCGCGGACCAGCAAAGGACTCGCATCTTCTCAATCCCCGTCAGGCTTTATGAAAGCCTGATTCGCAGACTGCGTCCCGTCCTGGCGTAGTCGTTCCGCCTCGTCCACCTGCCCCTGCATCTCTTCTGTCTGCGCCAACATGCCGTCGGCTACGCTCATCCATAGCAGGTTGCCCGCCTTGTGGGCCTGCTGTCGCCCCGCCTTGGCGCTCTTGACAGCCTGGTCACCCACGACGTTCTCAAAGAGCACCGACCGCATCAGGTTCAGAGCCACGGCAAGGAGCTGTGTGTTGTTCGCACCCTGCGCCCACTTGAGGCCGACCTGGATGTGTTTCTTGACCGTCTGCATCGATTGGCGAGGTTCCGTCTCAAGTGCCGCTAGCATGAGATTGAAGGCGGTGCGGATGTCGACATCTGCGTGGTCCGAGCAGTGCGGCGTAATCTTCTCAATAAGGTCGGTGAGCTCTCCGTCATTTCTGTGGGATGGGTCTTGCATGATCCATATCTTGTTCATGGCTGCGAGTAGGGCTACCTCGGGAGGCGGTGTCCCTGCTTTGCTATCGTCCGTGCCGGCTGCTGGGATAGCAAAGCGCTGGTCGCTGAATACCTGGAGCGCTTTCTCAATGTCTCCAGTGCCCTGATGGTACACTCCTGTCACGTAGAGCACAAGTAGACCAAGCCGGCCACCCTCAGGCTTCGGGCTCAGCGCTTCGATCTTCTGAATGCAATCATGCACCCTGTTCCACTGTGTACGTGTGGCTGATATCAATGCGATCAGCGCGTAGACGTAGCGCTTCACCTCCGCTTGCCATCTGGCCTGTTCTATGGCCATCGGCAGGGAGTGAGCGGGTGGTCGGGCATGGGGAGGTGCTAACATGTCCACTAGAAGTTAGAAGTGAAATCAACAAGAAAATTTGGGCACACTGCTTACTTTTCCCGAGCATGTTCAAGGCCTCGGACCAGTATTCCATGACCTTTTCGCTCTTAGCTCCTTGGTACAACAATGCTAGGCCGCTCAAGACGTATCTAGAAGACAGTTAGCTACATCTGTTCCGATTGAGGATCCTGCGAGACTTACGCCAGAACAAATGCGTGAACTTTGGTGACAAATGACAAAACGATAAAGTTGTGTTCTCCGTCCCCGGGAAGAATGATAGTCCTTGTATCACCAGTGACCGATGAACTCGAGTTGGCCTGTCTCTTCAGGGGAAGATGGAGAACGTCCAGCATCTTGTCCCAGTCGTGTGCCTGGACAAGCTCATCCATGCGGGCCTGCAGTGCCTTGAGCTTCTGCATAGCAATCTGCGGCGCCTTTTGCTGCAGAGTGCAGGCCAGGTCCAGGAGGAGGGTGAGCACTTCGACTTGGGGGATTTGAACAGACGGATCGAGCTGATATCTTGATGCTTGTGCTATACACGTTTGCACCCGTACGATCGAGTCTTCTTTCCTGGCCTTGAGGTGCACTATGCCCTCAAGGAGAGACGACACTACAGCTATCGCAGGGTCGCCGCGTTTGCTCGCAAGAGTCGTGATTCCACGGAGGTTTTCGAGGGCCTGTGCATCAGCTGGGTTGCTGGAGTGAAGATAGAGGGAAGCCTTCAGGAACCGGAACGCGTACACCCAGTCGACAGCCTTGTACGTCATCGCATCATTTATGTTCTTGTCTATCTCGACGAAGGCGGCCTTGCGATTTCTCCTGAACAAGACCTTGAGCAGTTGAAATTGCATGCAATATTTCAGATCCGTGAATCGATTCTTCTCGCAGACTGCGATGCCCTTGGTCAAGGCGGTCTCTGCTTCCATCAAATTGTCGGTTTCCTCGCTCAGCGCTGTCGCATACCGCAAACGAATGTTCGCCTCAGCCCGGGGGGCCAGCTTGTTCAGGTTGAGTGCGGCATCGAGACAACCAAGGCCTGTCGCAATGAGCTTGTAGTATTCGTCCACGCGTTGCTTGTCCAGCGACGTCGCGATGTCCTGTACAGCCGCATGTGCAGTCTGAAAGCAGTCATCTGCGACGCAGGTCAGGACAGCAGGTGTGTCGAAGTGGCTGGTTGGCGTTTGCACGTTCGGCATGCTCGGTGATTTGGTCGATATGCTTGGCGATCTCGCGACAGGCGCTGGCAAAGACTTCCTCGTCGGCGCTGGGGGCTCGCGCTTCAACATGAGCTGGGTGGGATCAATGCTGTCAGATACATGCCGCTGTGCCTGTGGCTGGGTTGCTGGAGCGGGTTGTTTGCGTTCTGGAGGTTGTTGTGGCTGAAACGCAGGCTGCTTTGGTGCTGGCGGTGGCACTGGTGACTCGACCTTGACAGGTTTTGGTGCGCTCGGTGCTGGTTGCGCGTGAACTACTGGCGATTGTTGAGTTTTGACCCGTGGGGACTGTAGTTTCGGTGCTGACTGCAGCCGTGGCGATGGGATGTGCGAAGTCGTCACTTGTGGAGACTGCAACTGCTGTGGCAATGGTGGTTTCGCTGCGGGCATGTGCGCACCGCTCACTCGAGGCGATTGGTATGACTGATTTGCCTGTAGCTGTGCAGGTTGTATGTGTGGACTGGTCACTCCGGGAGATTGGTACGGTTGGTTTGTCTGTAGTTGTGACGGCTGTATGTGCGGACTAGTCACCCGGGGAGACTGATACGGCTGTGCTGCCTGTAATTGTGATGGTTGTATGTGTGGACTGGTCACCCGAGGAGACTGGTACGGCTGTGATGCTTGTAGTTGCGCTGGCTGAATGTGTGGACTGTTCACTCGCGGAGACTGATACGATTGCGCGGCTTGCAGTTGCGCCGGTTGAATGTGTGGACTGTTCACGCGTGGGGATTGGTACGGTTGTGCTGCCTGTAGCTGGCCTGGCTGTACGTGCGGGCTGCTCACGCGCGGAGATTGTAGTTGTTGCGATGGCTGCAGCTGGCCTGGTGGCATATGCGGGCTGTTCGTCCGTGGGGATTGCAGTTGTTGCACGGATCGTCGCTTCTGGGGGATGAGCTGCTGCGGGTGGTGTATCGCTGGTTGTTGTTGAGGTTGTAAGGGCTGCTGTAGCGTCTGCGCAGATTGCGAGGGAATTCGCTGTTGTATCGGTCTCGGAGACGGGGTCGCTACTTGTGGTGTGTAGTTGTGGTGGGAAAGGTATTGAGGGTGCGGTTGAAGTTGAGGTTGAGCCTGTGGTTGGGGCTGCAGCTGGGGCACTGGCGCATGGTGCTGGTATGCGCCATTACTGAAAGGTTGCTGATGCTGCTGGTGTGGCTGCCTTTGCTGTTGGTGGTGGTGCTGCTGCTGCTGCTGTTGCGCATGGAAGTTGTTGCTCATGGCGGCAGGGTGGGCGTGTGCCTGGTGTGCCTGAGGGGCGACTTGGGCGTGGCCATATTGCGGCATCGGCTGCATCTGGGAGTGCTGGGCAGGTGCAGGCAGGAAGTGCGCGCCTGCCTGGTATTGCTGGTTGCCCATATATGCCATCGAGTTCCCGGATCCATATTGTTGTTGCTGGTGCGAGTGCTGCTGGTGCTGGTGCTGATGCTGATTCTGCTGATGCTGCTGCGGCTGCTGGAACTGCTGCTGTTGAAACTGCGGCTGGTGTTGCTGTTGATGCTGCGGATATCCAGGCTGAGGGGGCATCTGTTGATAGCCATGGCCGTTGTAGGCCTGCCCATGGCCCGGAGGCTGCTGGCCCCAATTGTTCATGGCGGCATCTGCCCACTCTTCGCGCGCACACTGCCGATACGACCTCTCCCTCTACAGCTTATTTCATCCACCAGTCTTCCAATGTCGTAGTCATCTAATCGTTACGGCAATCATCGTTGGTTCGAGTCGTCTCCGGAGAGCATGGCATGGGATGGGATCGGGAGGCAAGGGGCAGAGACACACAGCACCTCGTGTCAAAGCAGGGCGGGACAGGGACAAGTTACAAAGGACGTCGAGGTTGAAGATGCCGATCCCTGGCCAGATGCGGCTTCCAGGAAGTTGGAAGCCGCGACCGCCACGTGCGCCCGATGGTCCGTGCAGATGCACCTGTCATCGGCGCCGTGCTCGGCCACCCTGTCCGACAAGCCGAGGCAGCAATTGGGATGGGGACCTTGGAATCTGAGATCTAGAATCTACGTATCTGGGATCTCGTCACAAGGCAAATCCAAGGGGCCCCACCGAGTCTGCCGATGACAGTTCGCATGTTGCTGCAGGTCTGATGCACAAGCTCCTGAAATAAAGAAGGTTATCTTGCATACGGAGATCCCGCGCTCGCCCTCGTTCTTGGACTATCTCACTTTTGAAAATCCTACCTGTCTACCGGTATCGAGTCTCATTGGCTTCTCTGATCTCTCACCTACACAATCACTTCCATCTTCTGCATTCCTGCGCCAGAGGGTCCAAATCAGTGACACTGTCCCGCTCACTCGTCCTTCGAGCCTTGCGGTCACCAATGGATTGGCTAGGCCGCGCCAAGATAAAATACACTCACCATGTATCCCCTCTTGCGCTCAAGGAGAAGGACGGTAGCCAGACCGATTTGCTAAAGGTCTGCGAGAAGATCACACCGCCATGCCAGCTGAACCCACTGCTCTTCAACGGCCATCTGCAGACCATGTGGACGGCGGCGGGCAAGGCTGCACCTCATGTTTTCTACAAGCGGAAGATCTTCAATGCGGATCACCACACTTACACCGGCACGTTCGCCGTGGACTTCGTGACGCCCCCACACCAGGAGCAAGACAGTGCCCTGCCGCCCCGGACGTCCTACTTCCAAGACGCCGAGTTCGAAGCCCTAGCCTCGGACGACAGCAAGCCCATGCTCATCGTGCTGCACGGCCTGTCCGGTGGCTCGTACGAGGTCTACCTCCGGCACTGCATCGAGCCGCTCATCGCAGACGGCGGCGGCTGGGAGTGCTGCGTCGTCAACGCGCGGGGTTGCGCCAACAGCGAGGTCACCAGCGGGGTGCTCTTCAACGCGCGGGCGACGTGGGACGTGAGGCAGGTCGTGAGGTGGGCGCGGAGGACGTTCCCGAACCGGCCCCTGTTCGGCCTGGGCTTCTCGCTCGGCGCCAACATCCTGACCAACTTCGTGGGCGAGGAGGGCTCCGGCTGCCTCCTCAGCGCCGCCGTCGTCGTCGGCAACCCGTTCAACCTCGAGGTGTCCAACATCCTGCTCCAGAGCTCTCTGCTCGGGAAGGAGGTTTACCAGAGGGTCATGGGGGGTTCGTGCAAACAGGTGCGGTCAATTTCTATTTTTGTGCTACCTGCTAACGGCTGGCTTCCTAGCTAACTTGAGGAAGCTTATACTGCGTCACAAAGAGTCAATAATCAAGCATACGAAGCTCGACTTCGACGCTATTCAGAACGTCACCTATCTTTACGAGTTTGATAGGGAAGTCCAGTAAGCAGATTCGAATCTGGAATGTAAAAAAAGCTTACGCTAAGGATGTTCAGGTGTATATCTTGGGGTTATCCCACAGAATCAGCGTACTACCGTGACGCTTCCTCGAGCGACTCGGTGCTTGCGATTCGGATACCATACCTTGCGATTCAGGCCGCAGACGACCCTGTGAGTCACCGGCTGGGGTCCAATCGTTGCGAGAATTGATCATTGACAGTACGCAGATCGCTGTGGAGAAGGCTATTCCCTACGAAGAATTCAAGAAGAACCCGCATACCGTCTGCCTGACCACGTCTCTTGGTGGTCACCTCGCCTTCTTCGAGATGGGTGGTGGTCGATGGCATGCGAAGCCTGTATGTCTGGCCTAGAACTGAGATTCTCTCAACATGCGAGCTCTGCTGACCACTTTAGGTGTCCAACTTCCTGAAACACATGGCGACCAATATTGATCTTAAGTCTATCAACAACCAGGCAAATGGCGCTACTGTTATCAAACCACAATACGGATCAAGCTTCGACCCGATGCGCCGGAAGATGGAGGTCAAGATAACGGAGTAGATCACCCGGACATGCACAATACACAAGACTCTGATGACTTTCACAGCGGAGAAAAGACATTATAGACAGGGATAGACTGGCAGAAATTAGAGCAGACAGACAGAGTCAAGGCACATTATGGCCTGGGGTATATGATTTTTCTCTAGGCAAATATTACACTAGAAAGTGATCCTTGATCGGGTCCCTAATCCCTACAGCTCAGGACATATAAGTGAGCCTGTGATAGACGGTGACCGCGAAACGTACTGGCCCAAGCCATCCAAGCTGAATGAAACCCCGGCTTGCCTCAAGGCCTGTATCGTCCCGAAAACCGCGATGATGAATAACGCCTCAAGGGTTGCTCAGCAGTCATCCTTCGGCAGGTCGACCTTAGATAGGATAACCGTCGAAGACGATCCTGTGCCAGCGTGTTCAAATTGGGCCTCGCCACCAGACGTAGAGGCGAAGCCATCCACCAAAGAGCTCTTGAAGCCGACTTTTTATAATCCGTTACCCCCTCCGCCCAGAAACTCCAAAAACGCCATGCAATGAATCCACCCTCCGTATGCATGCCCGCAAAGCGGCTCGGCTGAATTTCTTCTTTCTCACCGGGATCACTCCCCGCCACCCCTCACTCGATAAACGACACGCGCTTCTTCTTCTTGGGCTTGGCGGCCTTGGTGCCCTGCAGCTCGACATTCTTCATGGACCGCTCGGCGGCCTTGTCGTCGTCGGCGGGGCGGCGCTCCGGCCTCTTGCGCTTCTTGCGCAGCGACTCCTTGGTCTCGTCCAGCCTCTCCTTGCGCTCGGCCGCCTTCTTCTCGGCCTCCTGCTTGCGCGCCTCGCGGATCGCCTCCATGTGCCGCGCCTTCATCATCTTAGACTCGATCTGGCCGTCCTTCTCGGCCTGGACCATGGACAGGATCGTGTTCATGCTTTCCTATTGAAGTGACTCCTCGTCAGAAACCATACTCCTGTGCGCGGGACCTTGGGCCCTTGGCTGGGGGTTGGGGCTGGGCGGTCTCTTACCCGGTCGTCGACAAACACCTTGCCCTTCTTCTTGCCCTTGGGCTTCTCCACCCCGATTGGCGTCACCATGTTGAGCTCCGGTATCCCCAGCTCCTTCTCGCTGTAGACCTTCTTCTTGCGCTTCTTCTGCAGCTCCTTGGCCAGCTGGCCCGGTTTTACGGGCGCTTTCCTGCCTTCCTTGTGCTTCTTCGCCTTGACGACGGGGTCATTCTCGATCTTGCTGGCCGCCTTGCTGTTCTTGATGCCGGAACCGCGCGTGGCGTGCTTGTTCTTGACCGTCTTTGTCCGTACGGCTCCCATTTTCGGCTGCGGTTATGGTGCGCGCGGCTGTTGGTTGCAGGTGGGATCTTGAAAAGGGTCCAGGTCCTGTCGCGAAACTTTTTGGCGGGAGATCTAGAGAGCGGCGATAAGAACCCTTATCGCAAATCGTGCGACCACCCCCTTCCCCAGGGTTGATCTTTCCAGTGACAGGTGCTTGAGGATTAAAAGTCTTCAGGTGAATCTCGTGAGTTCAGAATGCAATCTGAGGGACCTTGCAATCCGGGACTGGAGTATCTGAAGAACGGCGTTTGGAATTAATATGAATCATATTATCGCTTCCAACACAGTCTTCTACTCAATTCAATATTCCAGATTTTAGCTTTGGGTCAGGCTAAGATCTGCCTGATATTGCTCCCATCTACCTGAGGATGACTTTTGGGTTCTCCGACAAAGTTTCGATTAGAAAGGCTCTTCTCGATTTCAACAGTAGCTCAAACTGAAGTGGGACGGACACCGTGGTTGACAGTTGGAGCTTGTACTTTTGCGGATTGTACCACGCACCCGTTCTACAGCTCAGCCACCGACCTCGTAACCAGTCGGCAGTGAACGACTACGGACAAGACCATTGATTCTCGCTTGTTCGCACGACACCACCATTGGATCGTCCCGATTGGTGGCGGCGGATCGTAGGATGTTCACTCGTGTACCCACCACTCAATCGGTCATGGCAGCCCACCTCTGGGCGGCTGGCTTCCGATCAGCAGAAGTGGCATAGCCATTAGGTGATGTCCTAGTGTCGGCTGTTAGTCCTTAGATGCGGCCGCGATGTGATTCCTGCCGGTTTTAAGTTGGGTGGTGCAGCCGCTTCATCCAAAGCGGTCGGCCAGCCGGCCTGGTAAGCTGTCACTTCTGGTGCAAATTAAAAACGCGGCGGATGTCAATTGGGAGCTGAGGGTTTGACAGCCGCGGTGTGGCGTCCGAGTGGAGGCCTCTAAGCACAAAGACGCGCACAATCGCACGTTCTCGGATGGCGTAGAGAACAGACCGTGACACGGATTTGTGATGCCGTCTTGAATGTGAAAGAGATTCACACTAATCCATGAAGTGATCGTATCTGAAGACTTTGCTAGCCGTAGTGGTGCAAAGTGACACGGCGAATACTGAAACTGGAGATGCTAGAGAAAAGCCGTTGAAGACAGCAGGGAATGGGTTGGTTTCTAAAAACAGCAACCAAGACTCGTCCCGTCAAGGGCGGTTGGGATTCTGACAGTGCACTAACAACTTGGCAGCCACCCACAAAGACATTGCTGATGGGATAGTAACGGAGGTCCGTCTTGGGGACTGGGATGACGCCACAGCAAACTTCGTAACGCTGTCGTGCGCAGGTCGATCGTCCCATAATAATAATCTGTAGAATATGGGGATGGTGGCTCCAGAGGTTGCCCTGTCAGTGGCCACGGCACTGGCTCTTGGGGGTGAGTTGGGGTGAACAACGCAGCCCGCCTGGGCAGACCCAGCCAGCCTGGCAACGCCAGCCCAGCCCACCCCTGGTCTCTCTTCCAAGTCTCTGCGGGCAGAACCCACTTGTTGCCCCGTCTGCTGCGGGCAGGTCAACGTCAGCTCTGCTGCTAGCACTTGGTTTGCGATCAACAAGAAAGGACGAGATGGATGGACAGAAAGACACCTCGGCTGCCTTGACGACCTGCAGACAATCATTACCCTGAACATCAGTAAACAGTCATCAGTCAACATAGTCAAGCTGGGCATATCACTGCCGCTACTGCCGTTTGAGCCTGCGCTGACGTCCTTCCTGCACATGGTCGGTCATTTGCATTTATTTGGCTTTATTATCTTTCACACACATCATTGTCATCTGCAGTGTGTGGGGCACAAGGACTGGTAAGCCACAACAATCATCAGTGTGTTTTGGCAAATGAATCTGGACTCAGCCTTCCTCTCAAGCTGGCGTGACGGAGACTTTCTGCAAGTGCTACGGTACAGCCTTCTTTGCTTGGGTCCAGACAGGGATAGCCACAGCTGCATCAAAGCGGCAGCGCATTTTCAAGATTCGGGTCCCTGAAACCAAAACCTCCTGAGAACCCGATCCTGCTCCCACCCCAACTCCATTCAACAACTCTCTACCCTCCGCCCGTCTTGGCCCCCCATTCCTTCCTAAACACTATCTCCATCTCCGTCTCCGCGCATAGTCTTTTTTCTTTTCTTGTATTTTCTCCGACTCGACACCTACGACGACACTCACACTCGTTCAGCATCGTTCTGCCGTTTGACTGTCGCTCGCTCCCTCGCTTATTCGGGTTGCTTTGCCGACTGTTACGTTGACATTCGGAGGAGGATCAAGATTAAGATTTAGTGTCTGGTCGTACGCGAGCTGAGCTGAGCGCGGCTCTCGCAACCCACCGTTTCGTCATGGCTTCCCACGACTACTACAGCGAGGACCACCTCAACAAGCCTCTACCCCCACCGCTGACTTCCTCGCCTGCTCCCATGGATGCTCCCCATCGCCAGGACACGATCGGCTCCTACGCCAGCTCGCATTACTCCCAGCGAGGCAACACCATCCCCGCCCACCAAGCATATCCTGCGAGATCCGACACCTACGCCTCAACTGTCCCATCGCTGCCCTCCATCCCACCACAGCACAGGCAGGACACATACAGCTCGTCGGTATACACTGCGCCGACGGCAGTGCCATATGGGGCTCCGTCTCCCGCGCCGGCACCCTCTTTGTACTCGAACGCTCCGTCCTACTCGAATCCTCCTTCGTACACGACCCAACAGCACCTGGGCACCCAGCCACCGGGACAGGAGCCTTCGCCAGTCTCGACGAAAAACGTTTCGCCCTTCGATACCGTTTTCGACGACCACGCCTACCCAGCGAGCTCATATCAGTCTGCAGGTTCAAGCCGCCAACACCTGACGGGCCAGGATACGGCCTACCATGGCGGAAATGGCTCGCCATCCGATGACCGAGGACATCCGCAAGACGCCATCCCTTTGCAGGACCGCGGAGCTAAAGATCCCAATGACGACCTCGATCATGTCTATGAGGCGCCACGGCGGAGACGGACGGAGAGGAAGCAGGGCGTGCGGTTCGGCGAGCTGGGCATGTTCGGCGCATACGGCAACCGCATTCCTTGGGTCGTATACATCTTCACCGTGGTGCAAGTGGGCGTCTTCATCGGCGAGATTGCGAAGAATGGTAAGACCGCTTCGAGTTTTTATCCTCACTGGTGACCATGGCACTGACCTGTATTCCAGTCATTGAGACCGGGTCTCCGATCATGATCAAACCCTCATTCAACCCCATGATCGGCCCTTCGACATATGTTATGATCAACTTCGGAGCCAGATTTGTGCCTTGCATGCACAACGTGGACGGCATCACGAACGCCAAGGAGAACATAAGCTGGCCGTGTCCCAGCACCACCTCTTCCGACACTTCTACGTATACTTGTACTTTGTCTGACCTGTGTGGATTCGGAGGCATTCCTGAGCCCAAGTACAGCGCCGACGCAAGCATGAGCGACAAGCCGGAACCCAACCAGTGGTGGCGATTCATCGTGCCCATGTTCATGCACGCCGGACTCATCCACATTGCCTTCAATCTACTGCTCCAGCTCACCATGGGCAAGGAGATGGAGAGGTCTATCGGGTCGCTGCGCTTCTTCTTGGTCTACGTGTGCTCTGGTATATTCGGTTTTGTTTTGGGCGGCAACTACGCTGGTGCCGGCTTGGCTTCTACCGGCGCGTCCGGCTCCCTCTTCGGCGTCATTGCCCTGACACTGCTCGACCTCTTCTACTCCTGGTCAGACCGTGTTTCGCCTGTGCGGGATCTGATGTTCATAATGTTGGACATCATCATCTCATTCGTCCTCGGTCTCCTACCAGGTGTCGACAACTTTTCCCACATTGGTGGCTTGTTGATGGGTCTTGCGCTCGGCCTCTCAGTGCTGCACTCTCCGAACGCGCTGCGGCGCAGGATAGGCGATGACTCGCCTTACTCGACTGTCAATGCGGGCTATACAGGGGACAAGCCACCAGGATTCCTCAAGAACCCGGTCGGCTTCTTTAAGGGTCGAAAGCCCTTCTGGTGGGCCTGGTGGCTGGTCCGTGCTGGTGCGTTGCTGCTGGTGTTTGTTGTGTTCATTGTGCTGCTGCAGAACTTCTATGTCTATCATAAGACCTGCAGCTGGTGCAAGTATCTGAGTTGCTTGGTGAGTTTCATACAGTCTATTTATGCCCCCACGCCCCGAGCAACTGCTAACTCTTTTCGCAGCCTGTCAGCAACTGGTGCAACAGCGGGCTTACGTTCACATAATTGTCACCGTCGCCACGATCGTCGAAGCGAGAGCTGGTCTCGGGCCTCGGATTTCGGACAAGCAGATCCCATTCGCAGACGTGTCTTGATTTCAGGAATCGGCTGGTTAATGCAACATCTAGCATGGAGGATAGACAACGCAAGATAATGGAACAGATAACGGTCCAGTCGTGACCATAGCACAAGCGGCGGAGTTGGGATGGCTTCTGTGTGAATAAAGGGGTCATATCAAGATATCCTCGATCGACTTCTGGAATTTGTTCGGTGGGGAGGAGTGTGCCCGGCAAGGAAGGCCCAAAATTTCCTCATTCATGAGCATCTGAGGAAAATACACCTCTACGGTGGAAATGGGCATCAGGAAACTAGGATGCGGATATGGGATCATCGGGTAAAGCATAGACATTGGTGTTCTGATTGCATTTCACGCATGAGACCGGTCAAGTCGATTATCGGAGGTGATACCAGTGGAAATCACGAAATTCCATAACTTACAGTACTCGAGAATACCTAGCGTGAATCTCAAACGAAATGTTGAATACACGAATCTACGCGTTCTGGCACTCCAGAGGGCCTCGCGTCAAGTTCTTACTGTTACACTGTAAATACATAATTTCAAATCGTGAGACAGTAACATCGCGCATTGGTGAGGGTCTGTGAGACTGGAGGTTTCGGAGTCCTACGTGCGGCACGGCCCATTCCACAGGCTGAATGCTGCCCACTGATCGCCCTCTAGTCATCTTTCTCGGTGCCAGCACCAGGTCTAGGCTGTCTCTTCCCGTCTTATTTGACATTGTTGCATGTTCGCCATGGGAAAGGCCACCTATGAACGAGCCGTAAGTCATAACCTAGAAATTGGAATGTTTGGTCAATTGAGACGTTGAACAAATCACAATCCTTATATCAGGCGATTACCTATAGCCTGTGAAATGATAGATGGTTTCGTTCTTGATCCGTATATATGAAGCTGTAAGTTATGCGGTCCCTTCGTACAGCAGTAAACGCTCAAAGACCCAGCGCTAGATTTTTTTTTAAAAAAAAAAAACGATACCAATAACATCAGCTCAAGAAAAAGGCTTTCCTGTGGCATATCACCAATCACTCGAATTAGAAACTCGTTTTTAGCATCCCTGAAAGACAGCACAACCAGGGCTTTGAGCAAAACAAGAGCTTTTACCTCGTCTTCTCGGAGTTCTCTCTTTGCGACTTCCCGACATTCAATCGCCTCTAGTAGGTATTTCTGTAGGCGTACTTGGCTAATCTAGACATAAAAGGGACAATGACCAAACGACTCAAAAAAGATGGTAGATATTTCATGAGAAAAGAGCTCAAACGGTGCATGAATGGGTATAGTAAAAACAAGAAGTAGCCGAACAGAACCGCATATACTTCCCACATGAAGGGGGAGAGGAAGAAGAGAAAATATCTCGAAAAAACCGCATATACTTTCCCTAAAACCTCGAAAAGAGGACGGATTCGTAGCTGGGCCAACACAGTACGCTCAGTCGACCAATACAGGCTCTCGTCGGTCTGGAACCTTCCGATTGTAGGCTCTTTTAACTCCTTGGCGGTAACGTAGTTGGCGATACCTGCCTTGACGAGCCGCTCCCGAAAGAACGCGTTTGCGACCCACGCGAAGGCATCCTGAAACTCTCGCCCCTCTGGGCAGATCCCATAATCCTCGAACAACCTATCCTTAAAATCCTCTAGGCTTGAAGAACCTGCATTTGACCTGGCCTCGGATATGAGGGCCGCAATACTGCTGTCTATGTCATCAAGGGCCTCATCCAGGCGCGGGTCGCCGGGGCTCTGTCGATCCAGCTGTCTTGCGTAGGGTATCAGATCCATTGTGATATCGACGATGCTTGGAGTGATGCCGTCCGTAGCTCTCGTGTTGCCCGGGTCCGAGTACTCAGCAAACTTATTTCGACGAAGTGTATGTGGAGTGGAACATTTGACCCACGCTGCGTAGGCGCGCAGAATGCTGAGCTCTGGGCTGAACTTATGACCCGAATCCCTTGGAAGGTCTATTTTCGGCAAGTATGACAGGCCTTCGCTCGCGAGATAGTCTCTCACGGTTCGATGAAGGAAGGTCACTTCGAAGGAGGCAGACGAAACTTCAAGCAGGCCACGCGTCCTGCTGTCCAGGTGGTAGGTTATACGGCTCTTGACCTCTAAAAGCTCTACCTGAGTCAAAGGTTTGATGACCCTTCCTCGATAGTAGTTCTCGTCATGATGCTCCAGGTCGTGCATGTCGTACAGAATCATATGCAATGGCTTCTTTGCTGTAAGCGCAATCTGGAGCAGAGAAGCCGTCTTTGCATGATATATGGGTTCCACGGAGTCGAGTATTTGCCTGAAAAATGGTTCCAGCTCCCGAGGGAAACTTTCTAGCCTCCTGCGCAAGTCGGGGAAGCGATCTTGATTCGTCATTCCTTCGCGCAGCAGCTTTGTCACCAAGAACACCCAGAGGAATACCCCATCGCAGCGTTCTACTATTTCATCGATAAGCCACTGGCTGCCGGGTGGGTTCGAAGTGGCTAATCTAGGCCACCGCGGATGTTCACTAAGGCGGTGAAAAGCATAAGCCTTGATGTCGTTCCGTGTCAGGTTGTGCATGTATATTTTCGGCCCTCGGCCAAAAGCCTCTTCAAATACGTTCCACGGCCTGCTTGATATGCAAATCTTGATATGCCGAGATCGGGCCAATTGATGCACAAATTTGCACTGTCCGAAAATAAATAAGCATTAGTACTTGTAGGACTTTAAAGGTCAGGGCAGAGTATGAGACTGAAGAGATAAGACGGACCATTTCAAATTGATCATCATGGCTTCCTTCAAACTCGTCCATACCGTCGATAAAGAAACAGAAGTTGATTCTCTTCATAGTTTCCTCCTTGGTGATCTTTCTCAAGGCCCTAATCAGGCTGGGTAGCGACCATCTTCCGTTAGAATATCTCAGGTCATCCAACTCCCGCCATCGTTCCTGACAAAGAGTAGGAATAAGCTCTGGGCATTGCTGAAATATAGAGTAGAGCAACGAGCGAAGAAGTCCTTCCTGAGACTTTTGCATCGGAGAGCCAGAGCTCCAGAAGTAATGGGCGACAATAACGGTCGGAGAAGCCCATCGAGACACAAGCTGATAGGTCTTCGCTGAGCCGGCGACAAACTTCATCAATGTGGACTTCCCGGAGCCTGGTTTTCCTGAAACCCAGAAAACGCCGTTCCCTGACTCAAGCCATTCGGAAAAGTCGATTTGATCGTCCTCTTTGGCTGGGATGTGCGATGTCCTGTCTCCAGCGACTCTGCCATGAAGCAGCCACCGAAATGTTTGTTTGTGGGCTTCGGGAATAGCTTCGTGTCTTCTCGAGAGGGCCTCGAATTGCAAGGAATCCATGAAACGCTGCAATTTTCTGCGAAACTCCTCGGCAGTTGACAATTGCCTGAAAAGCTGGGCAATCAATTCATAATCACCTAACTGAACCAGTCCGCGGTTTTTGTCATTGCGGACTTCTGCAAGCACCTGCTCACAACGGTTCAAGGAATTCGTAACTTCCCCGAGCTTATCATTATGGTCGTTCTGTAACTCCAAGCTCTGGCTTTGTAAGTCAGATTGACCCTTATGATAGTAGCTACTGGATGGTCAGTAACGTCCCACGGCAGGTCTCATACTCGATACAGTGGACTTTCAGATTGCTCAGGAATGAAACGGAGGAAATACCCAGATATCGTGCAGATATGGAGTGTCAAGGTCGCTTGTCTCTGATGGAGTCGTTGCTCTATCCTTTCGATGTCACCTGCCTTCCTGACCTTCCTCATGGCGACACGGAAGCTCTCCCATTTGCTTTTGGCGTCACCCTCGTTTTTCAGCCGCAGATTGTCGGTGATTTGCATCAGCTCATCGCAATCTTCCTTGCATAAGTCGGCGAGCTTCTTTACCGCGAACACCGCCTTCTCAACCTCAAGCTCATCCGAAGATGGGACCCATGGACGTGCATCGTTACGAGCTATTCGTTGCTGGCAGGTGAGTCCCAATCTGCTGCTCAGGCTGCTGAGGTCAATGTAGACCTTTTCCAGTGACAGGACTTCGCCTGTGGCGTCAGCGCTAGACTGGTATAACTCGACACTGGTCTTGATCAGGTCGGATGCGAAGGAGACGAAGGAGACCACATTGGCAGCCAGCCCAAACGCTGTCATTGGGTCCATCTCGAAAATCGTGGTCGGATCCGTATGTTGAATTTGGGGATGGTGAACAGACGATCATGAGAATAGGAGGTGCCAAGGTTGAACAGGCAAAGGCAACGACGGTAGATCAGTAAAGCTGAGAGCCTTGTCGAATACGTGAGTGGAATTTTCTACTTGTCCTTTGCGCTCTCTGGCTGACAACCCTAGGTATGCATCTGCGCCGTCTAGTGGTGATCTAAAACATATGCAACCACCCATGGTGATTCAATCCCCGGATAACGACCTGAATGGCCAAATCGTTACAAACTAGCTGGTGGCAAGGTGGCCGTGGAATTTGACTGAAAGCATTGGTGGCCACTCCTTCCACACAACATAGTAAGCTCAACAGGTTTGGCGGGTTGCACCGCATATGTAATTAGCTGTGGTGTGCTGTGCGGCTGAGCCCCAGAAGGGGGCAGCGCAAAATTGTGCACAAATGCCCATAATCCGACTTCATGTCGTTCCCCGCGCCGGGGTCCAATGCAGCTTTCTTGTTTGGTTCTTTGGCCTGCCTCGTCATGGTGTCTATGATTCTGTTATCGACGTCCCGAATAAATGAAGTGAACATAAATGAAAGGCTCTGATCTCTCCACTGTGACGGTACGGGCGTATATACTGCTAGAATTTCCAAGATCTTGAGTGGAAATTACTGTGCTGGGTTTTGGTCTGTCATGGGCTGGACTGTGTATAGGTCTTTTGGCCAAGAGGTCTACTTTGCTAGCAGTAAGCAGATTCGTCTCGTCCCCTTGCAGGAAGCCGTGGGTCCCCGGCGGCCCGGGTTGGTGACAGGTCAGGCCATTAGCATACAGATTCACACAGTATGCGGGGAAGGGCCGGGATAGGTCCCCTCCCCGTTCCTTTTAATACCCAACGCGCCTGAACAATGTTCCCAAACTTCTCAAGCCCATTTTCTCTGTGTGCCCACGGTAAAACGTGTCCTGTTCTGACATCGATCAGTCAGTAGTTGATACTGAAACTCTTGAAAAAGCAATGCCTCAGCGTCGCCTCGTCTCAGTCTCGTGGATATACGATACCTGAATGAATCTGTGTACCATATTGATGGTCGCGTGACCACTCCGATCACCATGTCCGAGCCCTGCCAGGACGACATGCGCAAACGGTAAGCCACTGATCAACCATGTGCCGATTCTCTGCACCGCAAGCCATTGTATGCATCTGTGCCTGTTACATGATGATTCAATCAATTTTGCATGGCTTAACTGATGACCCGTGACACGGTCTGTTGATGCCAAACATTGTATTTTCTTTTACTGAGTCTGATCTCTCCCCGGCCCAGCCCTGCCAGCCATGCCTCTGTCCCCCTACGTCAACTTGTTGCGAGATGGCTGACTTGAATGCTGCGGCCCTCACGCCCACTAGGCTCTGGTCTGTTGCGCCCTAGATCTTGCGTGTCTCAATCACCTGTGTGTGAGATGCCTCAGCTTGAATCCCCGCCCACGCAATTTCCGCTTGCAGCGCTTGCAGCGTTTGGTCTCTGCTTTCCCTCCCGACATGGTGGTCCGGCGGGCTCCAAATGCTTGTCATGATTTACTTGCTCTCGCGGAAAACTACCCATATTCATCAAGACCTCGCTTTGATGTTGATGAAAGGTAAACCGCGGGTCAACAACCTCCCCTAATGACGCAAAAGCGCCCGGTGAACCGTGTAGCTGGTATCTTCTAGCCCGGCGTTCCTCCAAGGTTGGTTTTCTGGGCATCGTGTTGGCAAAGGGGCGCATTCTCGGTTTATGATGGTGCCGGGTTTGATTCTTCGAATCGTAGTCTTGACAGCTGCTCA
>JACBFG010000011.1:3227585-3240719 GCA_013435955.1 Diaporthe sp. HANT25 | reverse complement strand
GGCCCCCCCCCCCCCCTTCCCTCACGAGCGATGACTTGTTGAATATCGATACAGGCTGGGTCTCGCCTGGAGCATGCATGTAGCGTTAGCAAGCCGATGGCGTTGCCACGGCTTTCTCATTCGGCCGTAGACACAGAGTGTCATTCATGACTTGGCAATGCCGTACAGCCGTGCCTTTCGAGTCTCATGCAATTTTGTTTCCAAAATCCGCTTCACCCCACGCTCAAGTGATACTCCTCAAAGATGCCGTCCACCTTGTGCCTCCACTGCGGCGGCAGCGCCTCCCGGATACCGCGGACCTGGTTCTCGCCCGTCCTCCCGATCAGCCACAGGTCGTCGTACGGGATCCACAGCTTGAAGAAGTGCGCGAGCGCGACGAGCGCCCGCGGCCGCCGCTGCGTCAGGAAGTCGTGGTACACCTCGGGCATCCACACCGCGAAGCCGATGAAGCGCCGGCACACGGCGTACAGCGGCTCGCCGTCGGCGATGGCCCTCTGCACCGTCCCGACGTAGCTCAGCACGCGGTTGTACACTCCCAGCGTCACCTTGTCCTGCAGCTCGTGGTCAATCATGGGACCAGCCCCGGCGCCGGCCCCGTCGGCGGTCGCGGGGCCCCCGCGGTCGTTGTCCAGCACCCACGCCAGGTGCGCGCGGTTCGCGGGCGTGAACATCTCGTCCGGGTCCATCCGCGGCATACTCTTCAGCAGCTGGTTCGTCTTGTCACCCTTGCCACCGGCGCCGCCGGAAGGCGGGCCCAGGTACCCTCTCGCGACCGTCAGCACCGACCCGGCGCCCTTCCCCATGCGCAACCACTCGAGCGGCGGCTGCCACGGCCGCACGGGCAGCGTCTGCACGAGCGCGAACGAGTTCTGCAGGATCGTCAGCGACGACATGCACACCGTGTCGGCGTTGTCCCGGCTCAGGTTCCCCACGGCCTGGCGCTGCTCGCGCAGCGCCATCGAGAGGTACTTTTGCTGGCACAGGCGCAGCTCGTCGCGCTCGCGCGGGTCGCTGCTCTTGGTCCACATGTTGAGCGCGCTCGACGCCAGCATGCTGTACAGGATCGCGTCGTCCTCGAACGCCAGCAGCGGGATCTCGAGGCCCCATATGAACGACCCCGCGCCGAACGCACTACCTCCCCCCGCCGCCGCCGCCACACCGGTGTCGTCCGCCACCGCATCGCTGCTGCTGCCGCCGCCATCCTCGGGCGTCGCTGCTGCCCCCGGCGGCGACGGCCGAGGGTGTGGGCCGTGCGTCCGCTCCGCCCTGGAGGCGGCGGCCTGCTGCGCCGAGTTGACCATGTAGTTGTGCAGCAGGCGCAGCTCCCAGATCCGGCGCTCCTTGGACTCGGGGATGTCGAGGATCTCCGGGTCGGTCAGGTGCGACAGGTAATCGCTCGCCTCGCGGACGACGCTGCTGCCGGTCTGCGACGACGAGCTGTTGCTGACGACGGAAGGGGCGCGGCTCGACAGCGGTGGCAGGGCGGCGCCGCCGGGGCCGCCGCCGGGACCGGACGGCGGGTAGCCCCCTAGGTACGGCGGTGACAGGCCGCGGCTGGCCGAGTACGGCGTGTACCCGGGCGTCATGGGCGAGAACCCGCCGGGCTCTACCGGGACGGGGAGGGAGTGCGGCTCCGGGCCCGGGGTGCGGGAGGCCCACGGGTCTGGGTTGGGAGCGACAGATGCCGAGGACGACGATGGGTTCGGCGAGAAGCCCTGGTCACTGTGGCCCGAGGAGGACTCAGCGCGTGTGACACGGAGGCTGATGGCGGCGGCGTCCTGGCGGGCGCTGCTGCCCTGGGAGGGGTTTCCGCGCGAGGGATAGACACACTCCACCATGTGGCGGCTACAACCGCTGCACACGGGGTGTGCCTCATCGCACTACAATGTCACGGGCATGTTAGTAGTTGGTTGTAGAAATCCGCCCCGATATTCTCAAAGTGGTCGAAGCTTGTGCTATAGATAGGCGAGTGAATATGAATGTGAAAAGCCGGCAAGTGACAGAAAGAAGCAAGTCAAAGAGGCTTCTGGACGAATAATAAGACGTGCATATATAATGACCCCCGTCCGCTCTGGTGACACACCCACCCCACTCTGGCTGCTGAGCGTGGCATAGAATAAGCATGGCATAAAGAACAGATAAAACTCACCTTCACTCGGCGCGCCTTGCATCTGAGACAACCCATCCTCGACTTCTTGTGGTAGAGCCTCGGCCCCACGGCGCGGCGCGTGAGCTCAGGGCCCGCATCAGCCCTGTGGCCATGGCCGCCGCCGCGGGCCTGGCCTCCCCCTCCTCTGATCGTGGGGGTGTCGTCCATCGCCGGCGCCGGATCGGCCCCGGGGTCGTGTTCGTGGGTCGGATAGTTCACGGCTCTGAACCTCGGGCCTCTGATGGATGAGTCTGAGATCGGGGGCGGAGTCGGCATCTGGGTCATTGAGGGCAGCGAAGCGAAGGATGAGCTTCGGGAGTGGGGGGTTTGTTCAGCCACCTCCGAAGGCCGGTCCCAAGGTTGGGTTGTTGGTTGGACTGGTTTCCGCTCGCTTCTCGGAAACGGACTAGGGAGAGTGTGGAAATTTCCTCGGAACTGCCTCGGAGCGTTCCGTCCTTGTTTCTACGATGAGAAACAGGTAAAGGAAGAAATTGTTGCATTGCAGGCAAGGCATCCTTTTTCCGGGCACGAGTGTTGCACCTCAGGGATGACTGGGAAGGATTCAAGTGCTTGTAAATACCCCTGGGGTGGCACAAGGTGATCTCATCAGGGCTGCAGCGTCTGGCCGCGCTAGTCCAACGCCGTCACCAGTCCGGCGGATAAGACCAATTCCGCCTCTGGAGACCTCTGATATTACCGCGACCCTTGCCATCTCATCCTTGTGCCATGCCACATCTTCGGTGCACAGATCTAGAGTACAGGCGGAGTAGCCACACAAATGGCCATCTGGGCCAGATCAGCATGCTCCCAGGGCTCTTGACAGGGCCCATTGCCCGTCTTGTACTGCTATGCTCCCTTATGAGGCACGCAGTGCATGACGCGCTTGTGTGCTGACAAGCGTGGCTGACAGTAGCTTACTTGAATGACAAAACTGCTGACGACGACGTGGCCGCCCGAGCGACCGCATAAAACAGGAAGGCTCCCGTCGTCAAAATCCTCTAATCCCTACGCCGTTGTGATTCCCGGCTGCATCCGCCGGCATATGACAGACAGGTGCTGTCAAAAAGTTGGCAGCCGGGTGCGGCTCCGGGCTCGGGAACTACATCCCGGCCCTCTGTTGTGCGGTTCCGAGACTGCGACCGAGACCTTACTCCCTCGATAAGCTTTCTTGCATGAGCCTGGATCGACGGGCAGAGGTCTGACCAGGCGCTTGCGGAGTATGAAATGATCCCGTTCGTGGAAATTGATAGCGCCGGTAGAGACGCCGCAACGACGAGTCCCACCCTGTCGAGGCATGTGAGTGTCGCCGCTGCATTTCGACACACAAGCGCCTTGGGTAACAAAGACTGAGCATCAAGGTTTGACGGCAACCGTCAGTAGATGACCCATCGCTGACTGATAATACCCGCTATTAATGCAGATGGGTACTGACTCCAAACGTGGGCTCATGCGTGGATAAGTGTTCATCCTCTGGTTCTAAGTGTATTAGGCTCTCGAGACTCTGCATACGCGTATCTGAAATTGATTGACATAAAAATGAAATTGATGAGCTGGCAGAGCTTGGATAGTCGCCAAATTTCGACCGAACCACAGCTTCCTATGCTTTTGTGCGCTCATTCAATTATCTCTTGGCGTGGTCGCAGCCAGAGTCGGTCTTCCGGAGCCATGACATGCCAACTCAACAATGTTCATCCCAAAAAGCGTAGTCTGATGTCAGGCATGAACTCGTTGCTTTGACCCTGGGGGTGTAGACTGATTTGTCGTATGACAGGTGGCGCATAGATACGTGCAGACAGTGGATACCAGTCTCAAGCCGGTGTCCTTCGGATAGATGCCCCTAAGATTCGTATTCTTCGGAGGGCTCGGTTCCAATTCTGCAAACAGTTTTGAGAAACGATTCTCTGCCCTGGAAATCCACGAGTCGTGGCACATTGCTAGCCACGCAGGAACCAGGGGTCATGTTGTCAAAGATAAACTTTGACTGGAACGCCGTGCAGTGCTCGTGTCGTGGATCTTCTGCCCCCGATTGGCCTCAAAAGCGCGGGACATCTTCCTCTGAGCAGCCGCGTCCGTGTCTGTCTGGCCAATCCAACCCGACACCGCTTTGTCAGGGTCCGCAAGAGTCGCAAGTACTCGAGCCACGCCTCGATCGGATCTGCCGTCATCTGATTGATGGATGATGCTTCTAAGCGTCGCAATTGATGTCGCTGGTTGGGCTTTCATCGCTTGGCCTTCCCTTTGCCCTTGCTGACCTTGGCTGCCTTCTGCTCATCTACGAAGTCTTTGATGATGCCGTTGAGGTCTGCATTTCGTCGGGCCAGGAGCAAAACATCGTCAGTAGTGATGGATGTCCGGCTTGCATGGCGGCTGAAGCTCTCCAGATCTATGGCAACATTCTCTGGTTCATTTGTCAGATCCTGTGGCTGCCGAAGAAGTATAACAGCTTGAGAGTGCTCACCAATCTGAGTCCAGACCATTTCTGTCAGGGCTCCGATAAACTGCGGCGTGGCATTCCTATTGCGCCGCAGTGACTGTTCGTCGACCATTTTGCCGACTGCAAACCAGAGTGCTGCTTTGAGACGCTGTTGATGAGTGTGAGTGAGTGGATGAGTGCACCAGAACAAGACGCGTCTGAGGCGCGTCTACGAAGGCAGCCATTTACTGACCTCACGAACGTCTTCCTCAGATTCATCTGCCATCGTGACCAAGACGCGACCGACTTGGAAAAGAAAGGTTCAATGAGGGGCCGAAGGTGATACAGCTTGAAAAGCATTCATCAAATCTCTGCTGCAAAGATGGCAACTCTGAAAGTGTCGTCGTCGCGTTAAGAGATGTCTTGGCCAAGCAAGAGCCCAGTCGCACCCCCCTGGACGGTTCGAAAGGGTCAAGGTTTTGTTAGTGAGGCCCCAGCAAATCACAGGCGTCGGGTTTGGCTCGAGACAGCATGTGGGGCGCAGGCCTATCGGCTTCTGTGGCTACGTAGTAGCGTGCTTGTCAGCCAGTGCCGAGGGTGCTGTGGAGGTCGCAAACTTCGTCAGTGCGTTCGTGCTTTCGTCCAAGCTTCGGAGCGCGCGACTGGACTGGACTACATGTCTTCAAGAAAAAAAGTGCTGTCGAAATTCCCGCACTCACCACCCACTCCCGAACCTCCCACACCGATATAAATCTTGACACGCTGTCGTCTCGGTCTGGCGACTTGATGGAAAGCTGTTAAATAATCAGATCGAACTACCGAACGCCGACCCTCGAGCGCAAAACCTTCCCACCGCCAAACCACTTGAAACCGCCCGTCCTCAAGACCAACACAAACCGCCCACCATGGACGGCATACTCAACCTCCTCTACATCGCATACGAGCGCTTCACGCGCAACCTGCGCGGCTCCCTCGAGGGCATGTCACCCGAGAAATGGATCCGGATCGTCATCATCGTCGGCACGTACATGCTCGTCCGGCCCTACCTGCTCAAGCTCGGCGGCAAGGCCCAGATGAACCAGCACGAGAAGGAGGCCGCCGAGGCGGAGGCCGAGGCCGAGGCCAAGGCGAAGCTGTCGCCCAACGAGCTGCGCGGCCACAAGATTCAGATCCCCGAGGACAGCGACGACAGCGACGCCGAGGGCGACGAGGGCAAGAAGTCGTCGAGCAGCGCCGCGGACTGGGGGAAGAAGGCACGCCGCAGGCAGAGGACCATGGTCAAGAAGCTGCTGGATGCCGAGGAGAAGAGGTTGCAGGAGCTGCAGGAGGATGATGAGGATAAGGATATCGAGGAGTTCTTGACACAGTAGTTTTTGCGGCCAGGGTTTTGCGATGCATCGGCTTGCACCGCGGATAGTTTCTCAATCAACTGCTTCACAACCGAAAGTACACCATGCAGGGACAACCAGAACCAGCTGATCCACAGAAAAATTCCTAAATGTTTAGCTACGCAGAGGATGGAAGAGAGAAAAGGAATGCATCTACTATCAGCTGAGGCGAAGATCTATCTATGCTATCATGTCCGACCGTCCGACGCCGCCAAATGCCTCACATCCCGCGCAACATGGAATCTGCTAACAAGGCTTCAGAGGAGGCCCGGCTGGCGACGCTGAGCATAATGTCGATCAAGAGCAGACCTCGGAGAGGGCCTTGAATTTGGGGCTCCTATCCAGTCCTCGCTCTGCCATGGCGTCCGTCGATAGGCATAACCTGGCTGGAAATGTGCCATTTCGCCTAATTGCACGCTTCCGTCCCGTCCAATCCCCTGTCGTTGAGCTCTACTGTGGGTGGACATGGCCGGAGCAGACTGCGCATGCGCTGCTTCCGGACTCTCATATTCCTCGAGATCGTCCCAATTGTATGGTGGACGCCACGGTGTGAGCTGCGCTTCCTGCCTGCGTGCAAGGAGCCTCTCTCCGCTGGTCTCGATATCTTCAGTGGATTCGACGATCCTCTTTCTGGTGAACCTCGTCAGCTTCATACCACACGACATTTATGTATTTGCTTACTTTCGCTCTTGTCCGTGGTACACATGAGCTGCTTGGAATGTGACGGTAATTATGCCAAAGATGATGGTGACCAGCGTGTTAAGGTCCAGGTTCCAGGAGTTGTCTGGCCCTTGGACAAGGATAATTGTCCCATTAGAGGTGGCAAAGGAGATGGTGTTATTATGTGATAGCGTTATTGGTGCCATGTCTTGATAGGCTTGTTAGTTTGATATTTAATATAGCCTTGACAAGAGATGCTATACGCTTTCAATGTATTTGTTCTCGAGCTAGGAGGCTTTTGATATCGAGTGAAAGGGTTGCGGGACTGAAGCCAAGCGCGCAAGTAAGGACAAGGCTTTCAATAGGTAGTAGAAACTAGGAACAAGGACTTCATCTGGTCGACACAATGTAATGTTCAACAGCGAGTGACCAAGAGAGATCGGATAAGCTTGAAATCTGAGGACCATCAGTGGAATTTTGGAAGAAGAACGTGGATAATCTTATAAAAATTACAGACGCGCACAATGGCTGCAAGAACTTGGTGCTCTTGGCAAAACTGATCGTTACACATTCCCGCTAACATCCCCCTGGCAGGATGGTGGTCGCTGGGCGGAGAAGCATAGCCAGGGTTTCTTGGCGGAGCAAATGCCAAGCTCACCAGCTAGCGCGTTGATTGGGCTCGGCGCTGTCGGTTAGGCCAAATACGTCAAGCATCCTTACCGCTCACGCCTAAGCGTCAGGCACCCCAAGCTTCGCCTCCCCGTTGGGACGCAGTACACCTCGGGACGTGTCATCCCTCCAGACCTCCCGGATCCTCTCAATGCAGGGAGCTGAATCACGGGACGCCCGCGATCAGAGCCAGATCGCGCCAAGAGCACTGAGAACAAATCCGAGTCTTGTCGCCTTTCTCCTGCTCTCATCTTTGCTTGTTGCCCAGCGACAGTAGCTACTCTTAGACTTGTCTCGGCTTGTAAATTTACTCAACCTCTGAATATGGCCAAAGCATCGAGTGTCTTTGCTCATGATTTAAAAGTATCCCATGCTCGAGTATGGCCTCTGTATGCTACGAAGAAAGCTCGAGCAAGATGGCTCGTAGCCTCTGTGATCTTGTTGCTCAGTGTCTTCGAGCCACCCCATCAGCCAAAGCCGGCCTGTCCATGGGCCGCCCCAGTTTTGAGCCACATGCCGGCCGTTCAGACTGCCAGATGGGTACATAAGCAACACCCCGCTCCATTCCTACACGTCACACCCACACGCTCCTCGCATCAGAGAATCCAGATGTTCTGTTGCCAACCGTGATAATGCGTAAACAAGTGGGCTGAGAAAATGCCTGAGGCACGCAAAACACTGGATATAAATGAGGCACACTGTTCCTGACAACCGTTTGGGTTTCCGGAAGTCTCGGCCTCATCAGTCAAGACTTGGAGCAACCCCAGTCTCACCCATAGAGAACAGTGCTTCTCACCTAATGTGCATGTCACAAACACGCATTCATGCCTCGTGTAGTCTTCTCTACTTATTCAGGAGCAACCATGTTCAGAACCTGGGTCACAAGAGCACATGTGCAATAAAGATACGAGTCTCGAGATTTTCAAGTTGAATACATCGAACGCGTCGGGCCTTGCTGAGTTTGGAGTTGTGTCCCTATTGCACCTGGCCGACTCGCCCAAGTTGCAGCCCCGGATTGCCGGACCTCAATCTGACCCGCCCAGCGAAGTGTCTAGGCTGAACGTCCCAGGAGTCTCGGTCTCGGTGGCGGTGTTTGACAATGCTGGTATTGTTTTACGCCAGCCTACAGCGCTTAGCGTGCACGTGGATTCCACGCATAGGCAAGTCGCTCAGATGCAGGATGAGCAGCCCAGCAACAGGCGGCAGAGATCGTTTGTTGCGTGATCGGTGATTGGGATGCGGGAAAGGGGGGCACGGAAACGGATAGGGCAGGGAGGCCTGTGTCTGAACCAATCAGAAGCCATCGCTCATCCCAAACAGGAAACCCGCTCTGCAAAGGATCAGCTTCCATTTCGTCCCCCAAAAGGGTGTAACGAAGAACGTGGTCTGAGGTCCTTCCTTTTTATCGATAGCCTAACGCACGAGTGATACTTGGATGAGATTATCTTTGCATTACTTAAGACCATCATTTAATGCTGGAGCAAATGGCTGCCAGTCTTGCTCTGTCCAGAAATGAAAAGCCTGCTGCCACCGTTGACTGCAAAACGCCCTCCAGACCTAAAAGTGCTGCAATTGTGCCTCAGTGCGTGTGTGGCGATAGCTGATACAACGTTTTAAGGTTCCAAAATCTTTGTTCCCCCGTGGGCGCATGTTGCCTTGACCTTTTTCGGAGGTCACTCACCCATACAATTCAGCTGCAACGAATACCAATTTTTAATAATTCTGGAGAAGCCCACTTCCTCAACATGTTCTTCCAGTAAGAAGTCTTGCTCAGGCAGACTTCGTCACAAACTGGGCTATCGAGAAATGTATGACAGAGAATCATTTGGGATCTCAACACGCTGTACAATCTCCGAAACCTGCCATCACGCCCAAATCAGTCTAAGCCGCTGTCGCTGCATCCAACCCACGTTCGCTTGTTGGTTCATGAAACACTACCTATCCCATGAACTTCAGCCCGAGCGCCGCCAAATGCCCTCATCCTTCACATCCTGCATTCAGAACCCCTACTGGCGTTGCTGAGTCAGGTGCCGTTGAAGGGCAGGCCCGGTAGGAATAGGCCTAGGATTTGGGGCGCTTGGCCTCTCGCTACTCCGCCAGGGATTCCGACGATGCACATGCCCTTCAGGGACACTCCTTATGCCACGCTGCATGAAATTGTCATGGTGAACAGCCTGCCGGAGAGCTGTATCGCGGACAGGCGTGGCCGAAACGGTCCGCCCAAGTCCTGGTCTCAAGCCTTTGAATCCTTGGGGCACGTCCCAACAGCATGAAGTATACCATGGGCCGGGCCATGACCCGTCTCGGTAATGCAGGTGTTCCCCTCTACTATTCTCAACATCACAATCAGGTGCTCCGCTGAGTTTGTTCCTAGCGGGGCCTATCAGCTGTGCATTGGCTCGCGTGAGTTCGATCAACTCACATTCGTGTCCGCCCACGATACACGTGGCCCGCTTGAAAAGCAATACTAATAACGCCAAAGACGATAGTAACCAGCGTGTTTAGGTCCATTGCCCAGGGGCTGTCTGACCCTTGAACGAGAATAAATGTGCCGTTGGAAGTGATAGGAGAGTGTGTGTCATGATGGGATAAGGTCATTGGTGCCATATCTCTGTTTTGTACCAAGGCTATTGTTTCTCAGTATGAGATTTTATTCTCTACTGATGCTGTGGCCCTTGAGTGGGAAATTTGAGGCAGTCCTCTTGGCAGTGTGGATGTGCTTAAGCGTGCGTGTCTATTCTTGTAGTGAGAAAGACCGACTGTGGGGGCCGTCAACAGGCAGTGTGCAGCAATGTCGAAAGTCAAGGTGAGGGGGATGCTTCCGAGATAAAGTGAGGCATGAAAGCCAGTACTGATTCAATCGACTCAATATGATATTTCAAAGTGGATGCTGAAAGAATGCGACTCAAGTATAAATTCAGAGAGGGTGTGGATGAAGTAGCGGAAAGCAATGGTTGACCGACCTCGAGGAGGAAAAAGAAAATGTTTTGCCGCATGGCTGTGGGAAGTGCACAAGAAAGATGCGAAGGGAGGACAGTCTGCCGCATTTCTTGACACGGCCGGACTGAACGATGAAGAGCGATTGGTCGGAGGGAGTGGATTTAGCGCATTCGGGCAAAATAGCATGTGGTATCAGAGACATAGGCATCGGATGACTGGTCATTGCCAAGCAGCATCCAAACAGAGAATATACGTACCTAGGTACATAAGTCCCCCAAACTGCTGACTGAACCACCAGAGTCTCATCTTTGCCAGCCTCCATCAAGCCATGCAGTGGAGGCCGGCAGAAGTTGTACAGCTGCCCTTACACTTCAACTAAACTTACACAGTGGGCTGACGCAAGATCTTCCCCTGTTCAAACACGCGATGACATTCACCTTCATGGTTGGTGTCGGATGTTCCAGCCAATCACATGAGATATGTGTACGGAGAAGGCATTCTTTCACACAAGCATCCGATGAGAGCCTGTCGTTATCCAGATTGGCACAAAAACCAACATTTGTTTCGTTTGAACATCTGAATGTAGTGGCCGCTGAGTGAGATGTGGGGTTCTGCCGCCATCTCGGGTGCTGGGTAGCACGACGTTGGAGAACCGCGACGGCCGCCCTGCCGCGCCGCCTGGCATGTAAACATCGTCCTGGAAAATCAGGGGCAGCCGGCTGGACCTGGACCTAAGAATCCGTAGCAGGGCTGAAGAGGCATCGTCGTGTCTCTACTGCACTGTAAGGCGTTGTACTGTGCTGTGCAGCGCCGATGTGCTGCCTGGCAAGTCAGGCAGCGCCAATGGCCACTGTGTGCCAATATGCCCCGAGTCACCCAGAGGCGCATGTTGTCGGCCCACCTAGGGCCGAGTGCTGAAGAGTATGGCACCGGCAACATCTCCATCCGAATCCTACCGGTGTGCCGCCCGGAGTCAGATTTGCGTGTTGGGGTCCATGTGCCACCAGACTCAAAGACAACGTGCAATTTCAGGGCTGGCCGCTAAGCGACTTCACGGTAGATGATGTGAGTGATGTGTCTTGAAAATGCAAGCCGCACTGTTGTCGGGAGGCTTGGGGATACTTCGCTTTCTCGGACCTATAAACTTGCACTAATTTAGGAATTGCTCGCTCATGGACAAGCTTTGCTTTCCGTTCGACTGGCAAGTTCCTGGGACTTGATGCAGTTACAATAATCTATCAGCTACGACACCACGAACTCTAACGGAGAAGATGATGACGTCGCTGAATCCCGCCATGTTCTTCATTAGGTACATAATTCATCAGGAGTCTTGGTTCTAAAAGATCTCAGCTGTTGTCTCTTGGTTGCACGAGGCCCATCAGTATAGTGGATCCGGCTTCAAGCTCTGTGCTGGAGAAGGCGTAGACTGGGCCTCTCGTGGACTTGTTCTGGGGGGGATGTGGTGGGGTAATGGGGGGGCTGCCCTACATGCACCATTGTTCAGCCAATCAGAAATCACGTCTGTCCCGAAAAGGCAATCGACCTAGCAAGTGATGGGCCGCAGAGGTTCATCCGCTCTACGAATGCTAAACCGTGCGGGGAGACTCCCTGTAGCGCCGGCTGCCATGGGCCGGAACGATGAGCTGCACCAGGGTTCGGGACCGGTACCCAGTATGTTTGGGAAGGAGCAACGAATTGTCTCCGTTTTGATTACGAATCTTACGGCTTCCGCAAGCCACAATGGCTGTTGACAGGTTATATTGAGATACATAGGGTACGAAAGAAACTAAAATGAAAACCCAAAGAAAATCAACAGTACCATCGCTTCCTGGCTCCTGGGAATGCTCCACGGCTGACTGACAAATTCGCCATGCAAGTTCCTCTCATTTCCAACGTGAGCCTCAAAGTCACAAACCAGACTTTCGAGACCTCAAAAACTTGACCTTAATCTTGTGCGTTCTAATTATTCTTGTACTGGGACAGGTACCTTGCACGGTCAGAAACCCCTGATGCACCTCCCCAATGACCTCGGCTGGAGTAATTCGAAGCGTTCCTCCTGCGGATGATGTCTGGCGGATACGGCAGTTTAGATCTGTCAAAACTTCCGTCGGGTTGTCTCGCATGCTTGATGGGAGAAGCCACTCCGGGGGTTACCCATTGCTGCGGGCGCAAGATTCGCGAAGATCGCCTGCTGCCGTAAGGCGGGGACATCTGGCCACGCAGTGACATGGGAGCCCCCGGGGGGTTGAATACCGTCTGTGTGCTTGTTACTATGTCGTTTCGCGACGGCATTCTTGTCCTACAGTCTCCCTGTCAATGACATCCCCATATGTGCAAATGCTGCAACGTTGAAAGAATAGGTACAGGCTTGTGCAGCGCCATGAGGCTCTACGTACATCTGCCTTTGTCCATAACAAATCTGCCCGGCTTGGAAGATGAGGCCGAGTATGCCGAATATGATGGTGACCGAGGTGTTCAAGTCCATTTCCCAGGGACTGTTCGGGTCCTGCATCATGAGGACGGTGCCATTGGTGGTGGGCAGTGGGAAGGGGGAATTCCCGCTGGCTAATGGAGCCATCATTACTCTGTTTTCAATTGAAAGGATGATCTATTGGGCTGCTGTGGGGAAGTGTGTGTTTGCAGTGATTCATAAAGCTGAACTTTAGCGAAGTAAGAGAGAAAATTGGTTTGGAGTCAAGTTTGCACTGTTCAGAAACTGGTCGATTTGAGGGAGGCAACTTGGAACTAGGCCAGTGCCGTTGTGGTGACGGGGAGTTTGAATATATAGAGGAAATATGGGATGTGGTAGGACGGCGGGAATCACAGTCAAACACTAGGAACAGGTGGGCATTCCCGCTGTCCCGTAAGGCGTGTGAAGGGGGGGGGGTTGGCAAGAAGTCAAGCCAACACACTTA
>JACBFG010000011.1:3203181-3227576 GCA_013435955.1 Diaporthe sp. HANT25 | reverse complement strand
GGGGGGGGGGGGGGGGTTAATCACAGCCAACACACTAGGAGCAGACCTCGTTAGATGCCCTTGTTCCAGGCACCAACATTGAAATGACATTGGCCGCTGGGAGCAGCCCCCCCCCCAATTTACACTAAACTTAAAAGGGTAGTGCGACTGTGAACATCAGGGCCGCAGCGCTGCTGGCCTGACAGCCTGATGAGGCATTGCATTGCTGGTACTACATCTATACGTAGCGCAATTGATCCTCCAAACAACATTTATCACTCTGAGAATTTGACACGCCCAACAACTCATATAGAGGTTCCACTGAGTAAGTCATGAAAGCTACCCAGCAATTCTGCGTCCAGTCATGTGCGAATCCTCCGTCTTCTACTTTGATCTGCCATCTGCGCACTCAAGGTCCTGCCAGCTTACTCGAAAGTCAAAGGCTCATGCATACCTAGCTTGTGCCTCCTGAGGTCCAGATTTGTTGTTGGCTATGCGTTTTTAAGCAGTTCACAGTCTTCTTTTTTGTTGCAATCCATCCACCACAGCAGAGTTGCAATGATGTGTACCTATGCATTTATATATAATGGTATCGGCGTGCTGTGAACCACTCAACTCATAGCGTTACATCTATTGTGGCCATATACCTGACATTTGGGAGTACATAAAATAAACCTCAAGTAAAATTTACTGCTGTTCCTTCAAAACATTCATATTAAAAGATGGTTTCACAAATCAATCGCAAGCCCTATTGAGCTTTATACAATCATATTGTGATGTGGATGCAGCATGACTGGCTCAATTGGTGTCTGTTCAGACCAATTCTCACACCATTCTCTATTGTATTGTCGCGATACTCTCCGATGACCCCTAACGTAGTAAGTCAACGTTGAAATCCTGAGTACCAGATTCTTCACTCACACTTCCCAGGCTGTAAGCTGCCTCCATGCAAGATAGACGTTTGCCAGAGAGCTGAGAGCGCCAATCAGCCCAAAGATGACTGTCGCGAGCGTTTCGAGACTCAAGGGCCACGAGTCATCCAGGCTGCTAGTCATCTTGATACTGTCGCTGGTACCGATGAGGCGTCTAGTGGTTGCGGCACACGTGGCGATGTCGGCTATTTCTGTCGGACTCTTTGGCTCTTGTTCTATTCCCATGGACGAGGGCTAAGTATCCTTTGTGACTTGTGAGAGAGACGTGGTCTTGAGGTCTGATAAGGAATGGCCTTTTATTTTGTTCGACGACGCCTTGGATTTTCTGCGTGGCTCTACTTGTATCTAGGGAGAAAAGGCTTGGAGGTTTGATCAGAAATGGCGTTGCCTTGAGCGCTTGATTACGGGGGCGACACAAAGAAAGTAGAACTGGAAGTAAAAATTGTCTTGATGGAATATTCAACGGCGAGGGACGTCTGTCCTTCTGATATAGGAAAGACTTGAGCCGCCTACTGTAAGGCAGGGTGGCCCTCGCACCTACATGATCGCTGTGCATTGCTGCCGGCGGCAGAGTGCGTGGGGTCCGGACTACATCGATCAGATGCTGACAACATACCGGTAGGGCCAATCTTCAGGATGCTGCCAACATGTCACCTAGCCCGAGATGAACTAATCAGAGGACGTATTCCTGCTGCACAATAGAAAGCTTGGCGACAGCTGCAGGTTGACCGAACTGCAGCTCCTTGCAGGTTGGGGCCCCGACCCGGTCGCCAAGCAAGACCGATCACGGGTGGTGATCAGAATCAGTTGGGCCTGCATGTGGCTATGCTATGCATCCCAGGCGGCGAAGGATCGGGGATAACTAGCTTAGGCGTACTTGGGACCGCACGCTGGGTCGGGACCCTCGGAGAGACAATGCCGGCAGGCAATCCCACGTTTGGAGGATTGGTCGAGAACATTCATCGAGCTAGAGTGCAGTTGCATTTTCCTGGTGTAGATCAAGTTCTCATTGGGACCGAAACCCGTATTAACTCACCGGAGTGTGATCAGACCTATGTAGGGCTGACACCAGTCTATACTCACACCTTCATGTGCCTGTGACTAGGCCATAACGGGTGAACATTGCCTGCCCCGCCAGTTGATCTCCCGAACTTGTAGGCATTACCCTCCATAGTTGTATTAATAGCGCCGATGAGCTGCTACTGCTGGAAGCCTGAATTGAGCGCCAAAACAGCCACTAATAACGTCACAACGGCTACTAAGAAGGAAGCTGGTGCCAGCGCACTTTGCAGGTCAAGCCTATCGATCGAGGAGAGCCAGAACGGAACGAACCCCAAGCCTAGCACTAATGTGATCGTGGCCCAGCCCAGCATCTTCATTACAGAAAGACCGTGTCTGGCGTGGAACCCCCAACCGCAATTCATCGCTTTTTTCGCGAGTCCCGGAGGGGCTTTGAGCTTGGGAATACCGTCAAGCAGAGTCCTGGAGCCGCGGCCGAGTTCTGGGCACCGAATTCCTTCAAGGATGATTTTGGCGTAGATGCGCATTTGTATGTCAACCTCAGCGCGTTTTGAGCACTTGAATTCGTATCCAATGCACACATCTTGTGGATTTGGCAAGCTGTTAAATTCGATGGCTTCGACTTTGTCGCTGTTGTCAAATAGGAAGTGGAACTGAAAGGCATAGTTAATACAAAGGTGGAGGTGGACCATGCTTGAGGTGAGAAAAAACGATCATACATACTCTCGACAGGGTTACCCGGGTGTAAGACCTCCACGACAGCTTTCGCTGCAGCCAACCTCCTTCTGCTTGGCTGAGAATGTGCCGAGCCTGGCAGAAGTAGTCGAAGTCGCTCTTCATGTACTCCACAGACTCAAGCGTTATCATTCTCGTATCATGTGTCGATGACCAGCATTTGTCAACACATAGGTGACTCTCCATGTGCTGTGCAGTGCTTTTATTTTCAGGGTCCTTCTTGGGTGGTTCAATGCAGCCCCGTTCGTTTCTCATCCATGACCAGGGCATAATCTTCTTCCAGGTCAGATTTCCAGACTCTACACCTCCACTTGAAGGTGTGCTAGCCAATGTCGCGATCTGCGACACTGGCTGACAGACCGGGAGAATGCTGGAGTTTCCATGGTAATCGTTGCCTAGTCTACTGAACCGCATCGTTTCTGCCACGTCCAGGAGAATCGACATTTTCATCCCGTTATACTTGTTTTGATTTTGAAGTCAGTCCAAATTCTGGCTCTCGCAAGTGTGCTCAATATTTTGGTACGGAGGTACTCACTGTCCAAGATATTCGCGATTGACCTACTCCTATAGGGCGCTTGATGGGGGGCATAGGACGCCAGTCGAGCTCTTGTCCAAATATGTGCTCAATGTACAACCGAAAATGGTCGAGAATCCCCATCTCGTCGCCTGTTCTTTTCGAGAAGAGCACCACGTTCTCCGAAGTTTGATCAGGACAGTCGTCTTGTTGACCAGTGGTAGCATGTTCAACTTGCTGCGTGGGGGGTGTTTCGAGATTTGAATCACTCCCCGATAATTGATTTCTCAGATTATCAGCATTTCCCTGTTCTAGAATGGCGCATGCGGGTGAGGCGTTCGTATTGTTGGGTGCAGTACTGAGTTGACCTTGGTTGTGAATTTTTGCACGGTACCCGTTGTCTTCGATTCCAGAGGTTGGGCTTGTGCAAATGTCCGTATCCAGCTGTCGGTTGACATGTTTCGATTCGTCATCATGTTGCAACTTGTATCTGAAATTGCCGCGGGCTTCACCCTCAGCCTTTTCAGACTCAAGAGGTGAGCTTGATTGGAGGCTTTGGATGTGAAGGCTGCTGTCTGCTCGATGAATCCGTTCTGTATCGACTCGATTCTCTTTCTCCAGAGTAGTCAATGGCAAGCCCTTCTGAAGAAGGTTTCCTCCTTCATGGCGGCGACGGCGCCCGCCCTGGTTAGAACATGCCGCTGAGCGAATGCCCTTATTGTTGCAAGTCTCCAAAACGCATTTTCTCGCATTCTCTGCCACTTGTGAAATAATTCTCGGGTCTTCAGATTGGCCAAGAATTACAAGATTTGACAAAATCCGCCGCACAGGGTGCAGTGGCGGCCATCCAGGTACCTTGCTGGCTGCAGCATCGGCATATTGAAGCGATGCCATCGATGTTTCTGCTAGCTTGCCTGAGTGGTTCGCCAATAGGACCACCTGTGTGAACATGCAAGGTATGAGATGCGTGAGCTCGTTGAGAACCAGTACGCCGACATGTTTTTTGAGGTTTCTCTGGACAGCCGGCGCACCCCCTTGGTCCAGCTGGTGGGCGGAGAGAAGCCAACATATGAAATATACTGCAGAGTAGGCTCTGACGATGTAACTAGGAGTCTCGACTGTGTTCTGGATTCGAGCGCTGGTGTAATCGCGTGAGGCGAGGAAAATGGCTTCGTATACATGGAACACGTCGTGTATCTTGAATGTCAGGGATTCCGCTGGGTGTGGCACTGAGACTTCCTGAGCCACGCAATTGAGTATTCGAAGATGTTGTTGTTGTTTGTTCAAGGACTTGTCAATGAGCTTGTCTCTCACGCCAAGTTTTCGTCTCGATGCCTCAAAGTAATGCCGTTTCCTCGGGAGTCGTACCTTGTACATCTTCGCCCTAATTTCAGGGGAAAAATTAGTATCTCCACGGCATCCGACCTGTCGACGGCTTGTGAGATAGACCTACGTCGCATAGAAACCATGTTCCTTGATCATTATTTCCATAACATTCCTTAAAGTTCTATCTTCGTCGACATAGAGTCTTTCAATTGTCGGCATGTACGCGGCCCAGTTGGGTTTTCCACGAGACTTGCCATCCGACGCTTGGATGATTTTGGACGGGGACTCTGTGTGTGCATACGCGCCAAGTTGGGTATGACGAACAGTCGAGACGTCGTCAACATCAAAATGTGCCTTGCCGATTCTGGGCATCTTAATCCTTCACTCCAGGAAATTTCGGTCAACTTTGAAAAAAACTGAAGTGATATTATATCAAATGAGTCCAAGAACGTATACAAAAAGTGAAGGGGCTTTGCGCGGAACAATCCAATAGTCAGACTATGGTGAAGTATCATGGGATGCTCATAGCTTTATAGGAAAGCGAGCCCTGATTTCTGGTGGGTGAATGCGCATCTATTTTCGCGACCAACACGTTATAAGCTGCAGCCCCTTACACACCCATCCCAAGTTGATCAGGTTACACATGGCGGTGCATTCGCTGGAGTGGCTGAGCCTGCAGGCAGATTCAGGTCTCGACTGGATCGCGAATAATGTTGCGCGTACATGAGAACAAGGTAAACTGATTGGTTCCTGCGTGCATGTTTGGCTGATTGGAGTAGGTGCGGTGATGATTCTTTTCTCCATACTCACGCTCTGCGGAGGTGTTCGTCCCGAGATTTTCCAACAGAATCATGTGGGTCCCTGCCGCTTGCATCTTTGTGTGCTCTTGCGCCTCGTATTGTTACTGTGACACCGAAAATCTCCTGAGGCTTATCTTATCAGTCTTTCAGCATGAAACGTCCAATTCGCGTTGTCGGTAAGGATCAAGTCGAGAAGGGCTGGATAGCAAGGAAGCCGCATGCTTCCGGGCAAGCTCCGGGCCCTGTTGGAGACCGGAGCAAAAATGCGGGGCTTTCTTCGGAGGTCGACACGTTGGCGACTCGGCATACCGGGAACTTCGCAGGGGTGTGTGCCGGTGGTGAAGATCTCGCAGGAACAAAACACTTGCAACAGATATTCGACGAAATAATTCACCATGGCGAGGACAAGGATTCTTTGTGGCCTGATGATCACGGGTGTCAAGTGCATGTAATAAGTCAACACCAGTGTAGATCGTTGGAAGGTGTACGCCCACGTTCCATGATTTGCATACTTCGTTTATCTTGAAATTTCATGCTTCAAAGATGCAGTGACACGCAAATGGCAATATCATTACACACGATTGCAATTCATGGCCAACCTGCCAACAGTTTCAATCACTGCACCATATGTCGCTGCAAGCCAATGCAAGTCCCGCATCAAATACCCAAACGCCAGAACTCCGCTCGGGTAACACCCACAGTACTTATGACCAGCTTTAAAATACAAGTGTCTGCCGTGGACGGGGCTGGTATCCAAGCAGACCTCTTCCCCATGCTTCTTGCATCCCTCTCCTCCGTCGACGAATCCTGCGCCAGGTCAGCATCGTGGGGGAAATGCAAGTGGGGCATGATTTTGCTTCTGGACTTACACTCGCACGTGATCGAGTTGCTCCCAAGCAAAGTACAAGTTGAGGAGTGAGACCCCCATCCCTAATAAGCCAAACAATATTGAAACCGACGTGCTGAGATCCAAGGACCACGGGTCATCTGTGCCTGGTGCCATTAGCACGTCGTGGTGATGTTGGTGGTGATGGACAAGGCGGCCGGTGTTGTGGAGCCAGCGTATGAGGCGTTACCAATTGATGCTGTCCGATTCTGGTGCCGTGGTGCAACAGGTGGCAGGTGTGCTTGGTGTCATAGAGGAGGGAAAGACTTGATGAAGGCCCAAACAGCAAGTAGGCGGGGTCAACCCGAAGTTGAGTACGCGGTTAGGTAGTGAAAGCGAAGGACGCCAGGGCGGAGTGAAGATCAAGCCTTGTTCAAGTGGGACGGCGATGTCGCGAAAGCGCGGGAGAGCCGCAAGCTTCGCAGGAAAACACGGGCAGCAAATTGCCAACAATGACACGATAGGTTTCTGAGGTTCAGATTAGTATGGAATTATTGGAAAAAGCAGATGAATTCAAGTTATGTTCTTCCGAGATATTCTAAAGACTCAATGGGTGGGAGTTTCTCGTTTTATGTATCGGAGCAGCCATTACTTGATGCGACCCTGGACAGTGCAGGTGCAATAAGTCTCACACGGTTGGACGCTGGGTCAGAAGGACACCAATTTTCCATCAACCTACATTGTAGGTAACTTCGTCACAAGGGTGGGTACCATCCGACTGAGAATACCTGCGTACCCATCCCATAACCTGGCCGTATACCTTGATTATTTTGCAACCGCGAGTACGCTACCCCAGGTATAGCCGCCCTGGCCCCTGATCTTACGGAACCGTAAACCCCAGATTAGGCCACTGCTAGTGATTACCCTTCTCAGGAACAATCGTCACTTCCTGCATGCAGGCACGCGAGCTGTGGCTTGTGGTTGAGATATTCGCCACACCTTAGGCCTCACAGTGCACCGTTCAGTGCGCAGAATGCACAGCTCCCAAGCCATCGGGACATTCTTGGCTGACTGCAGCTGTGCCGCAGTACAGTACGTGTTTCCAAGTGGATAGAGGCCAGGAGCCAAGGAAGTAATCCACTAAAGAGGGGGGCGTGCTGCTTCACTCGACAGTGCGAGCGGCGGCGGCGGTCTGGCGGGTAGGCAACAGGAGGGGGCATGCGGGCGGGTTGACAATCCGGCTGCAGCAGCCGCAGCAGCAGCAGCAGCCAGCCAGCCAGCCAGCCAGCCAGCCGTGACGTCCTGAGCTTTTCGACCCAAGTGGGCTGCAGCCCTTGACGTGAGGCACGTTGTTGGGCTCCTTCTACCAGCAAGCACGGTGTTAGACCAAACTTCGCCCTGACCAGCCTGGGCTCGAGATTTCCATTTTCAGCGACTTGCAGCCAAGCAGGTCCAGCCGGGGCCATGATTGGCCTCGTCGCACTGCTAAGAGCACGACGTGAAAAAGACGTCTTGCCGGGCGGCATGTACAGTACGTCCAGCCCGTCGTGCTTTTGCAGGAGATCGCGTTTAGGTTGCGGCTCCGGTGAGATAGATGACGAAGGAGGATCCGGTCTATGGGTGGCCCTGTCACCGACGGCATAACCCCAGCCCGTCATGATGTGCCTGCCAACGTTCCCATGATCCCGTGAGAACATCGACGCCGTACATGTCCGAGAGCTCATGACTGCTGCATCCCATCTGGCCCCCAAATGGCCGGGGAGGCGAGCGGACAGGAAATGAGGGTACTATGAATCGATCGAGGTCAAGCTAGGCGTGCTTCACTCGCTCTTGTGGATGTTCACTTAGTCGCTCTTGTGGCACTTACAGGCCGCCCTGATAGTAGCCAAGTACCAACCTGGACGGCGACGCAGAGGTAGAAGGTAGATACTCGGCGGCCGTGTACCCCTTGCCATTGTAGCTCGCGGCCTGCGGCCTCACCTACGGGTACGTAGACCCTCGGATGGGGTCGTCAACGCTAGGGGCAAAGACCCTTGGACAAGTCTGACCAGGTTGTGCTAGCCGGAGGGTAGGCCCCACACCACCAGAGCACTGTTCTAAGCTCACGAGAATGCCCTCGATGCTCAAGCTGTATACTGTTATGCCCAAGCAGTCGGTAAGAGAAAATCAAAATGTTGTATCTGCTCAGGTCTGGGTCCCCCCGCCCCGGCCCCGGCCCCGGCCCCGGCAACATATCAAGAAAAAGGGCTTCCTCCCAGAGAGTCCCGTAGATCCACTTAGGTAGTACAATAGCTCACTTGAAGACAGGGCCAAGAGTCTGTCACCGTCTGACGCGCGGTGATGCAAGAATCACGAGGATGGGGAGCGCAGTGATCGCATGGACATCACTACAATTCAAGGTATCTTAATAAAGTCGCCTGTGAAAACATTGAAGCCATCGTGGAGACGAAACTGTACCCGAATGTCTGTTCCACCTAGTTTCTGTCCTCCGCTGTAAGAAGAAACGTCTTTCCCCTCAACCATTACTTCCAAATAGACATCTCAAAAGCTCATCGCATCGAGATCACACCCCATAATAAGTGCGTCCACTAGCCTAACGTATCAATCAGTCTTGTACATTTATCATTATGCACCTGTCTCCTGTCGTAATTCGTTTCATATCATGCCTCATTTCATCTATTTTCTTGACATCAAATGGCTTCATGGTTTCATTTTCACCTCCCAGTTTCCCTTAATACAAAGAATCCAACCCACCAACTAATAGCTCAACCTCCCTCTGACCTGGTGGTCCAGGAACTCGAGCCCATCCGCCCTCCTGCAAGCCTGCCGGAAGATATCCCGCATCTTTTGACTGACCATTTGGCACACTGTAGTCGCTTCGATGGTAACCGGGTCGCAATAGAAGTCCCGGGCGACCGACCGACGTTCAGATCCTGCGACTGTGTTTGCCTTGACATCGGCAACCAGCTCCGGAAATACGACGTCCAGGAAGCACTCTTTACAGACCTTCATCCTGGGGATGGAGGCCATGGTGTACCATTCGGCGTTGCGCAGGGGCTCGTCGCGGGGGCACTCATCCACTCCCGCCCAGAAGTTGATGTTGTCTGCGAGGCGCTGGACGTCCGGGGCCGACTTAGTCTCCACCGCGACGTCGTGACACTTCTCGAAGACGTCAAAGTACGTCAAGAAGCGGTTCCGATTTGGCGTGAAGTGCAAGCTGCACCTCCCTGACTTCGGTTCCGCTTGCCGGTCTTTTGGAACAAAGACGCCCATCAGGCTCGGGAACAGCATCTCGACCGCCCTGGCGCAGGGGCTGCACACGCGGAAATCTGATATGCAGCGGCGTGTATCCGGGTCGGTGATCGAGTACCACATCCGCGTGACGCGCGCGTCTCCGCGACAAGGGACCTTCTCTTTGGCCAGCACGTCTGCAACGCCCTGGATCAGTCGTAGGTCCGTCCGCCGGTATTTTCGTGTCATCAACCAGGCGATGCGGTACCATGGCGAAGTCCCGAGATCGCATGAAACCTCGCGCTCCCTAGAGCGGTATGGTGCCTGGAGGAACAAGTCACGAAATTCGGTGGGGTAAAAGACCTGCTCGTAGCAGGAGAGACAGATGGTGAAATTGTCACATCTTGGCAGCGTGAGCCAGTTTGTATATCCGATACTCGGTCTTTTCATGGGGCAATCCGGCAAGCCCGGGTTGGCGCCTGCGCTGACGTCCTCGGAGAAGCGACGATACGACTCGACGGGTGATCGCTGGTCTACATTGTTCGCGCTGTGTCGAGGCGAAATTCGACTTTGGTCAGGGACAAATGGTTCTGGCTGCCAGTAATCTTTCGAGTCGTGGATCGCCTCCAAAGAGCCCTGGCGGGAGTAAGCGGGGGATGGTGGCATTGTCTGCCTCTTTCGATCATCCATCATGATGGCGGCTGGGTTGGAGAGGGAAACGGGAACGGACGCCGGCGCGTATCCTGGCTTGCTGGTGCTGGCATTAGACCTTACACTTGGGGTCCGGGAGGCGGCTCTGGGCCGATTACCAGAGCCACCCACTGTCAACCGTGAATGGCCTCGAGGCGAAGAGTCTCCCGACGACAGTGGAGATACGGGCCTCTCGGTTTCATTTCTGTGCCTGGTTCTAGCAGTGCTGAACGACGCGGTGGAGCTTCTAGGGTTGTCCTGGTAGTTGTAGTCGGGTAGGTGTGCCTGAGACGACTTGGGAGATGGCAATGGCGAAGGCGGCCGGGACTTCGCCTTGGAAGCTGAGGACAGCCCGGGACTCAACAGACTCGGACGATCGCCCGGGTTAAGCATCGACTTCCTGCGGTCGTGGTGAGTGCGAGACCTCCTGTAATCCCGGTCCTCATCACTCGAAAAGCGATGGTCATCCTCCCGAGGCACAGACGGACGGTTGTTGTAACTAGATTTCCGCCGGCTCAGCTTTGGCTGTGGTGTATGAGATCTCGCTGGAGAGGGGTCTCTGCGGCTTGATCTTAGTGGTAACTGGCGCTGCTCCAGAGTTGGGGACGGCGGGCCGCTCCTCCTTGTCCGTCCGGACTGCTCGGTCTTGTAGGAGCTATGTCGCTCTGCCGCCCTCCTTGACTCCCTCGGTACATCCATGGCAGAATGAGTGCGCCTCTGCGCTGCAGAGCTGGTCGAAAGATGCGATCTCGCATAGCCCTCGATCCCCTTTCGATCCGCAGAACTGGGTTTCAAGCCAGCTGTTGAGCCTCGAGGAGTTGTGCCTTCTGAACCCGAGTTGAAGTCCCAGTACGCCCTATCACGGCCCTTGGTGCTGTGCTTGATGACCGGCGACAAGAAGCCATTCACAACAGGCCTTGCTGATTCTGGGTGCGGGCTGAAATAGTCCTGTTCCTCTTTGGGTTTCTGATTAACGCAGGTTGCCGACCTGGCTCTTTGCAAGTGTGATGGGGTCTTGGAACGCGGACGGGAGACGTCTGTCTCTATTCGAGGCAAGTCAACCCGTGATCTCCGCCTCTGGATGTCTGGCCGCACCGCTTCATCTGCCTTGCGGTCAAGCGGAATCTTGGTATTGGCCGCATACTCAGTCCGTGGGGTTGAGACCGGTGTCTCTTCAGCCGGAGTATCGGAGAGACAAGCATCGTCTGTCTCAGCCGGTGTGACGAGCACATATCGGCGCTCCGGGTTGAACTCAGGGACGGGGAGGATGATGGGATTCTGCTCGACATCGCCCCTGCACTTGGGCTCCTCGTCGCTCACACCGGCAATAGAATTGCCCTGTTCCTTGGCGATCGACGCAGCCTCATCTTCGACGCTGGGAGGTGGAGGGAAACGAGCATGACGGGCCAAGAAGGTGGAAGATCTGGATGTTTTTAGGTCTCTCGGGCTCAGAGGCTCTAGCTTGGACGACTGGTTGGCTCGGACTGGGTTAGACCTGAGAGGGAGAAGCCACCACTGTTAGCAGTCGTAGCAACTAGGATCCCGGCGGACAAGTCAACCTGGGCAGAAGTGCGCTTACAATCCGGGATTTTTAGCTCTCTGGGTAGTCCATTTCCCTGTAGACAGTAATTTTTCGACATCTGTACTTCCGACCATGCTGAATGATGGAGGGGAATGGGGTGTTGAAGAGCGCGACGATATCAATTCAGGAGAACATCGTAGAAGAGGAGGGGTAAGGCGGCCTGGCTGGTACCAAGGCGAGGTATGCTTGGCGAATTGGGAAGCTGCTCCTGCACGGCTCGGGGAAGGAACAGTGTTTTGACAAGGACAGGCTCTCGCTCAGAGCAAAGCGGCACAAGAGAGAACGACGTTTGATTGTCTTGAAACCCAGCGGGTCAGTGTGTGGCGTTGTGTCGTATTGTGTTGTGGGGGTGAGGGACAAAGAGGTCGTCAGAATATTGGGTTTGATAGGCGCTGACGATCTGTGTCAAGGATGGGACCAGTAGAGATGCGCAACACCGCCAGTTGGAAACTCCGGGGTAAGCGTTGAGGAAAGGCAATTGACTGGGAACAAGGGCGATCTGCAGTGGGGTCCTCTGGGTTCCTTTGAGTTTTTGAAGCAGAACGAGCGAGCTTGGAAAAGAGGCGAAGGCTGGCTATGCTATGCAAGGCAAGGCAAGGCAAGGCAATCCAATGCCGAGATTGAAGGGAAGAGGAGAAGAGAGGAGGGAGGCGCGTCCTTTGGGCAGCAACATCCGCATGTAAATACCAACTATATGGTATCACAAATGAGCAAGGGCAAGAGCAAGAGCACACAGACACAGGACGAACAACGGTTGATCAATGAAATGGGCTGATGAAACGGAATGCAGGAGGGGATCGCTTGGAGGCAAGAGCAGGTACGTATATCGGGCCGGTGCTCACGGGCACGAGTCCTGCCGTTTCTGCGCAGCTCCCTTCCTCTTCCTTCTCTCTGTGTGTGGCTTCCCTCTCTCCTTGTTGGTCCTCAGCCCCTCTGCTCTGCCTTCCCGAGCTTTCTTCCATTCTCCTACCATTTACGTGTGACATCAATTTCTCCACTTAAAAGCTAACGGCTTGCATCCCGCCACTGCAGGCTCAGCCGATCGAATGTGCGATTCATCAATACGGACAGACGGACTGGGCTTCTGCTTGTTCCTGTCCTGCCTGCCTGCAGAGCAAACGCATCTCGACGCATTGCCCCTGTAGCCGGCTGCTGGTCTCGTCTCACGCACACATTTTACCCTCCTGCTTCTTCTTTTTTCTGCTCCCACACGCCGCATGTGTCCCCAGCAAAGCCTCCCTCGGCTAGGTCACCACGTAATAATGTATGATGATGGCATGCGGCGTATGTCTCCCTCGTGCGAAGACGGTCACGACGAGTCAGACGCTGCCTTGCACTGGCGGCCCATCAGTCTGCAGGTTGGGCTACGACACCTGCAGCGACACCTCCATCGGTTCCTGATCCGCGCCCAGACCGAATTGGAAATGGAACAACAATGAGGATCTGGCAGAAGATGGTGGAGGGTCAGAGGGTCAGAGGGGTCAATGAGAATGCTCGGCACATCGTGGTGGAGGGGCCTAAAGACAGGGGAACTTTTCCCCAATGTAACCTTGGGGTCCTTCGAGGAGGGGCATGGCGGGGCCAAGTCGACAACCCCAGCTGCGAGCTCGAGACACCCAGCCCAACTTTTCTGGGAACAGAGAGATCTCAGACCAATCAGTCGGCCCTGTCGCCCTGTCTCACGATGCGGCCCCAAAAAGATCTCGCTGCGTTGGGGACTGGGGCTGTCGCTCCCGGATCGAGGAGCTGATCCGAGCTCGCCACCACATCCGGACGCCAGCAATCTAATCTGGCATTGGCACTGTCACCTTGGGACCGACGGCCTCGACGCGACAACGACGACACCGACTTTTCTATGCAATGCCCACGCGATGGCTGGCGTCAATGTAGCCCACCCTCCATCCCGTGGTCGACCTGTGCCACGGATCCGCCGCGACCAATCCCCGTGCCCGGCCCTCTTGCCTGCTGACCACGCCCCCAAGGGCGTTTCGCTCCGGGCCTTGCCTTCTGGGGCCCTCGATAAGGGAGCTCCTGGCGTGGATAAGTGGTCTGAATAAGGGAGTGCGCATCCTTTACGGCCTCGCAATACTTCTCGGGCAACAAGCCATGGGAAGGGCGATTGGACCGACGTCGCACCTGTGCATCGTCCGCAGGGGCACAAGCTGCCACGACGTACAGCTACTCGCACACAATCTCTGACATGATGTTGCGCCAGAAGAGCACCTCTGCTATCGGTCAGTCACAATTATGACCTTCCATGCCAGAGCCTTGCGCAACAGGTGAACAGCGAGCGGGACACCCCATCGACTCCGAACGGTTGCTTGCTTGCTGGCGTACGATGAATTTGTCAGGACATCAGAGCATGGGATCTCGATTGATTCTCACATGGTCGATTCACGAAGCCGCTGCGGTCGATGAGAAATGCAGCACCCCTGCGACTCAACCCGCTGTTACTAACAAAAAGGTTCGACTGGGCTCGAGTCACCCATACCCTCCATCATAGGCTCGACGACAGCCGTAGGTGCAGCTTAGATTGACCTCCGAGCACGCTACCAGGCTTTCCGGCGATGATCTGACGCAAGACGGAAGAGGCGGTGGCCCACTTCAATACAGTGTAGTGCTGCATTCTCTTTCTCGTCACAGGTTAACGCGGGAGGCAAATGCCACGAGTCTGATATCCAGACATATTTGCATTTCTGCTTTCACGCCACTTCAAGCACGAGGGCCTTGGGCGTCGGATTATATGGAGACGTCGCTGGGCCTCGAACGGTCCTGAAAATCGAGCTGCAGCAAAAGTGGACTCTCAGCCATCAGCCCATATCCCAAATGTGCAAACTGGTAGGGCCCCACGAGCGACACAACCTTAGTGCTGGTTCTTGAGATAGAACCTCTTGGTCCAGACTACAATCATTGCCCAGGTGAGAAACATATTGGCTTGCCCTTCCGATTTCCTAGCCTGGCAGGTCTCAAACGTCCGACTTCCCAACATGTGCGACCGCACGACCGCATGTGAAAACGCGTTTTTGCCTCCGGAGAATTATTTGCATAGATCGCCGGTCGGATCTTATCGCCTCACAATATTGTTGTTGCCTCGTCTGCTCGTCAGGCTTGCTCCACCCAGCCCTGCGTCGTTACCCAAAGTTACACAAACGGACGTGTCAACCTTTTAAACTGTCAGGCTTCATGCGATATTGATGTGGCCCAATGCTGGTGGCCTGAAGAGACGGGACCACCCGAGGAGTCAGTGGGATCTGGCGATAATCGACACTGCATGCAACCAAAGGCAGATGCAACGCGGCTGCTGGATGAACTGTCCCCGACGATCTACATTGCACTCCACTGTCTTTGGCAAGAGTATTCCGTGCTGTTGAACATCTCCAATGAGTGGTAAGGCATTGAAAACTCAGTCTTACCATTTCTCCGGGCTCGGAAGTACCTGGCTTCCCTTGCAGAAGCGCCGTGGGTCAGCCGCATAACGGCCTGCCGGTTTGTTTCTCTGCTGCCAGCCACCGACTCATGATCATGTGTACAGATGTAGTCTGTCTCACTTATCCGGGGTTACATAGAGCCCGGGTTAGTCACCAAGCCGCGAGAAAAAGACCGTCATGACGCTTCGGTAACAGTCGGAGGACCGTGGCGGCTACGGAGTGCGCGGCCACGCAACAGAAATGCAAGTCTGAAGAGGGCTATTATCCCAGCTTGCTCCGATTCACGTCAACGCGCAAGTGTGTGTCCTCCACATGCTGCATGTATGCGTGGGATGGGCCACTCTTTCAGGCATAGCTGCTTACGCTGCCACCAACTCACTTCCTGACGTGGATGTAAGCTGCGGCTCAAGCCACGAGGAATGATTCAACAAGAAACGGACGGTCGATTTCGCCCGGCAGGCTAGAAGCATCCGAAGGCATCACCCATTTTCAACTTCTAATTAGCCCACGCGGCCAGACCTCATGGAGAAGGCGCCAACCCCCGAGCCCACCACAAGCACTATGGCCAGGCCCTGGAACGGGTCGGTCACTACGGCCCGCAGGATTAGGAACGCGCTGACCATGCTGAAAATAACAGGGTTTCCAATCCAAGTGCGGTAGCGAGATGGGCGGCTGCTCCTGGAGCGGTTCGACAAACCGCTGTTGCGGAGGGCGTTTTGACTGCGGCTCTCGTGGTAGCGCTCGCGTGAGCGCATCAGGAGCAGCCCGAGCACCGCAGCTAGGAAACATGTATACTCCGCCAGCCCTGTCCAAAGGTTGAACGCCAGCTGTCAGCCATACCAGTACGCCGTCCGGACGGAATTCTCCCCTGAAAACGTACCTATGAGCACCACGAGTCCGTTGAAGCTGCCTGCTACAATAAAGAAGGCTGCCAGGAGGCCGTTTAGTAGCATCGCGTATCTGAATCTCGTTAGTCAACTTTGGCCAAGACTGACCATATCAAACCCAAAACTTGTCCCTTTTGCTTTCTACACCTGGTTCCTCCCAGGCAACGAGTGACAATCGGGGCAGGACAGAGGAGAAGAGACTCACACAGGGACACCTCTCCTCCAGCGCAACTCCCTTGTCGCCTCGGCGAACCAAGTCACACCGGTCTTCAAAACAAAGAAACCGGGTCGCTTCAGGCCAACCAGGGCCTCCTCTAAGTAGTCGGCCTCGTCCGCCTCAAACCTGCAGTGTAGGTTTGCCAGGACCGCCGGGAAATACCCTCGGTGAGCTGCTGCGACACAGAGTCTGGAAGTAGCAAACACGTTTGCGTTGAGGGCTCCAAGGGCCGAGGCGGATACCACGACAGAGAAGACGACTCCGGCGGCCGCAGAGCCTAGCGTGCGTTGTGCAAACTCCTACACACGTTCGCCGCAGTGCCACATTAGCAGGTGGGCCTTGCTATCTTTGGTGACCATGTGTAAGAAAAGATGTCTCCGCTCCCACGCCGCGCGCCCGCGCCCTGTACCTCGTGTTTGTCAGGTTCTCGCCCGCGGGAAGGGAAGCCTGCGTCATCCCAAGTAGTCGGGCGAGCAGCGTCCCTCCCCGCTCGTGTAGGTGGGCCGATACGGATGGAGCACGGCTGGGCGCATGATCACTGCGGGATGGTGGCGGCAGGAGGGGCCAGGAGGGTCCTACGTACCACCGCGACTGTGCTGCTCGTCCGAATGACCTCGAAGGGCAGGCAGATGTAGATAGCAGCGTTCATCAGGCTGAAGCCCGTCATGACCGTGATCATGGCGCCGGTGATGACGCGAGGCAGGTCGCGCTCGGGGTGCGCCATATCGCCCAGCACGAAGCCGACCTGTTGCGCATCACGTTGTCAGAATGGTACCATCACCCCTTCTCGTCCACCGTTGTTCAATGTGGGCGGCTCAACACGCCCTTGGTCCCCGACCAGTCCTTTTCTGTGAGTGTGGGGTGTTTTTCGTACCGTCTCCCAGCCTCCGTAGCAAAACACAGCGCCAAATGTAGCCGTGACGAACTCCCCAAGGAGCTGCCACGCCGGCTTCTCCCTGTCCTCCTCAGACCACCCGAACCAACCGGTCTCCGACGCCGGGACGCCATCGGCCCGCCACCCGGTGACGAGCGCGAAGAGCCCCATGAGGATGATGCTCCCCAGGGCGGACAGCTTGAGCATGAGGAACACGTTGGCCGCCTTGGCGCCGGACGTGGCGCCCAGGCAGTTGACCACCGTGAGGGCGCCGACGCATGCCAGCGCCGTCAGCCTGCTGGCGAGGGGCGAGAGGCCGACTTCTGATGAGGAGGAGGGGGAGGATGATGAGGGGCCCGGGAGGAACGGCCGGGCGAGGTAGTTCGCCGCGATCGTGCTTATCGCGCCGTTGGCGGCCGGTTTGGCGAGGACGACCCACGTCCAGGTGAAGACGAAGCCGGCGAGCTCGCCCCTTGGTCCTACTTGGTCGTGGCTGCTCGCAGGCTCTGCCGTCGCCGCTGGTGCCGGGCCGCCTTCTCCCAGTTCCCCTGGAGTTGCGCCGTCCTCCTCCTCACCATCGTCGTCGTAATCCCTGGATTTACTACCGTACGCGACGCGCACGTACTCCTGGATGCCACCGTTGCTCGGCGCCCTGCACCCCAGCTCGATGAAGCTCGCGGCGCCTGTCCACACCAGCAGGCCCGCGAGCAGCCAGACTAACAGCCCGGCGCCCGGCGACGGGACCGACTGGCTTACTTGGGTTGGGAGGGTGAAGATGCCGCTGCCGATCTGGAGGGCTATGACGAGGGCGAGGCCATTGAGCAGGGTGAGGGATTGTTTCTTGGGTTCTGAGGTGGATGGGGATGAGACAATGAGCGGGTGGGATTCCGAATCTGCATTTTCGGTCGCTGCTGAGCCCGATGGTGCGGTCCCTTGGATGTTGACGTGTGGCGGGGTGTTCTCACCCATGGCGGAGAGGAGGGACAGGTTGTAAAAGCCAATAATCCTACCTCATCCAGCCCTTGTCCAGAATTGCAGTTGATTTGAATGTGTGGGAGACCAAACCATTCATTTCGAAGACGTGTGATTCTCTGAACAGGGTTGTATCGAGAGAAAGACGGTGAGGTCATCACTAAAGCATGATAAGGAGGAGGCGATAGGAGATCCCCCGCCCTATCGTATCAGATGTTCAGACTTCGGATCAACAAACTGGCATCCAATAACAGGATTCGAGAAGAGGGTCTACACAGTTTTGACGATACCAGCATTTTCATGGATATAGTGACCGCGCTACTAGGTGCTAGATACGTCGACAGACATAGAAAGGCTAAATTCATTCAGGCTAGTATTCTCCCTACTCTCGATAACGACGATTTATAGCCTAGACCATCAATGATTGTAATAATAGCCATGAGAGCGCGGTTTCTTTTGTCTTTGGGTCGTGCGAAGGCCTGCTCTTAAGACAAGATCACTAGAGGGATGGCTTGGGGTCGTGGCACGAGACAGAAGAGCTTGAGGCATGCTGATGCAACTGGGACTTGTTGCGCCCTTGATCGGAGCGCGGCACGTCATTGGATGGGTTCAGCTCAAAGAAGCTTGTTGGCTTGAGCGTGCAAGAAAGCTTCTCGTTCGGCATCACAGGGAAGTCTGGTGACATAGTAGAAACTGTTGTTAGAAAGCCCTGGTGTCCAGCCTAATCGGAATTCCATGAGGTAAATGGGAGGACTCACCTTCAGGCCGTGTAATGTGCGTGAGGCCAAACGAATGCCACAGGACAACGTCCTCATTCTCGATGTTCTCATCGCGCGCGGCCCACTCGCCGAGACCGGTGTCCTCCCTGCTCTGGTTCGTGAACTCGCCCGCGGCCCAGAGCTCCTGGTCGCGGTAGCGGGTGACCCAGACGGGCCTTGTGGCAAAGAGCCCGCGCCGGTGGTTGAACGTCTCGGGCCCCATCATGAGCATCTGGCTGGGCTCCGCGTGCAGCTTGTAGCCGGGGTGCTTGCCCGAGACGGCGTTGGTCCTGGACGTGTTGAGGATCTTGTACACCCGGCCCTTGGTCAGGTCGAGGTCGTACCCGCCGGGCCTCGTGATCGGGGTCGTCTGCACGCGGAACGCGCAGCCGGAGGGGTCGAGGTCCGGGTCGTCGCGCACGGGGATGGCGTCGTCGTACACGATGGTGTTCTTGGTGTCGCCGTCTAGGATGGGGTCTACCCGCACGCAGAAGAGGTGCTGGTGGTTTACGGCTAGGACGCCGGGGGCGACGACGGTGCCCCATGGGATATCCTTTAGGTCAGGCCGGATGGGCATGGTGGACAGGATCCCCGTGGCGCGGACCTCGATGTGCAGGTTTGCGGCCTGGTCGAGCACAAAAGCCAGGAGATACTCGTAGTTGGCCACGGTGGATGTGCACTGTATAATCAGCTTCCGGTCCCGCACGACAGAGGACATGCTGTTGCGGAAGTTGGTGTGCTTCCAACCGATGCCGTCGTCCTGCTCGTGCATGCACACCACGTTGGGCATGACCACGGGCGTTCCGTCGGCAGCGACACGGACGCCGTCGAAGTAGGCGATCAGGCCCAGGCAGTCACAGCCGAGAGCCAGGCTGTTGGAAGTGAGGCCAAAGCCCGAGTCGCCCAGGTCGAAGGCCTGCTTGCGGTGGTAGGGGGAGCGTGGGTCGCCGTACGGGACCGTCATCTCGCTCATGGACACGCGGTAGAACAGCGGACGGCCATCGTAGCGGACGTCGTGGAGGATGGGGCCCTCGCGCAGGCTCCAGCCGAGTTGGAAAGTCCACTTCTGCCACGAGACGGCGCGCTGGTGGATGGTGAACGAGGGGCCCTCTGGCTGGACGACCTGCAAGGGCTTGAGGTCCTTGCGGAGACCGTCGGCTCCGAGCAACTTGGCGCTGTACTCGACAGGCTTGACGGGGGTCCAGGGCTGCGTCTCCTTGTCCAAGTCGGCGTCGACACCCATTGGGAGCTTCTCGAGGTGCACCAACTCCAGAGTGTGGACGTCGAAAATGGGTGCAAGAGGGAGGGGAATCGAGTAGTGGTTGGCTTCCAGGTCATCATTCAGGGCAATGTACATGTAACATTGGAAAAGACGTCTCCTCTCGTTTGGATCATCTGTGCCGTAAGCCCAGGGATCGTTCAAGACTCGAGCTCTAGTGATTACATTGGACTTGTGATCAGCTCCTGTCACATGCCGCTTTCAGAATGGAAAGCCAGTCAATAAACCCACCCTGGAGGAAGCTTGAGCTTCTCGATCTCGGCGAGTACTTCTGGGTGTTCATTGCAGAGATTGGTGATCTGCTCGTACTCGACCCAGTCGACGGGGCCTTGGGAGTCCGGATGGCTCTCTGTCCGCTCAACAGTGGCACTGTTGAGGTTGACGACGGCACTCACAAGCGTTGTAGTGTTCCTGAGCTTGTAGTAGACTCTGGCGCGACGGTGGGGCCGTTGGCGGCCACGGTGTAGGTAAGCGAGCACTTCTTCCTTGGCAGGCTCGTAGAGGTCTATGACTTTGAAACGAATGTCTGGCTCCGCGACGCGAAGGTGGCTGATGAGGGCTCGTGCGGCCTGGCGGACCTCATCCGAAGAGAGAGGGTCAAGAGGGTGGGGTGTGGCAGTGACCATGTTGGCTCAAGATATATATGCGCAGTGTAGACGTTGACGGTCAATAATGATGGTGCGCGCTGGGCCTTGGGAGGAAAACGAGGTCAAGCAAGGATGACTGGTAAGATGAGGATAAGAGTATAAGAAATAGGATCTTGTTGGTGTTGGTCTTTTTGAACTGAGAGGCACGTCTGCCATTCACAGTACCTAGGTACGGTTGGCGCAAAGTGGAACTCGAGGTTTCGTTTTCTTGTCTCTGCTCTCGTCTTGAACAATTCTTTACGTTTTGGTCTCCTGTATTTGCTGAACCAGATCACTTGGCCTAAAGGCACGCGGTCATTAGGAACAGTAGTTGACGATGTCTTCATGGAGTTTGATAGCCGTTTTGGGAAGCACTTCCAGCCAAACCAAGCCATCCGACCTCATCTGTGGTAAGATGGCAGCAAGGTCTGCCCGCCACGCGCGGGGGACTGGCAGTGGGACTGGTCAGCCAATGCCAATATTCGTGACGTACAGACAGTAGCTTACACGGCGACAGAGTTCATGGTCAATTATGGCGTGCGGCTCGATTGCTGTACATACAGCGCGCAAAGGGACGAGAAATGTTCGCGTAGTGGTAACGCGGCAGCTCGTCCGATTGGAGATATCGCAAGCTTTGTCCCATTCGGGAAATACTTCCAATCACTCTGTCAGGCAGTCAGGGGCCACAGGGCCAAGGTACGGCCAAGGTGGGCGGAATTGGAGAAGAGTGGGTCACGGCTTGGATTTATACCAGAAGAACATGGAGAGAGGCAAACTGGTGATAAATTGGCATCCTTACCGAAATACTAATTCTGACCAACGGATCATTCGAATGTACCAGAATCTGGCATTCACTATAGTCTGCCTGGTGTAATTCTTACGTTCATACGTCTCAGAATCCCCTTTTGTGCCCTAACATTACTCTTGTCCTTGTGCCTGCCAAGTTCACGTATCGCCAAGAAACAACATCAACAACAACCAGACAATATGCCTGACTTCAAGGGACTCGACTTAACCGGAAAGACGGCAATTGTCACCGGCGCATCACGGTACAGACACCATCTCTCTTGCTCTCTCTATCATTCTGGGGAAGAAACGGGGAGATAAGCACGGAAAAAGAGAAAGGCTGGGATGGGGGAGGAAACAAGATTGAATGCTAACAAGAAGTCCGGTCATGACATACAGTGGAATTGGTGCTGCCATCGCAAATCAGCTGGCCAAGCGAGGAGCAAACGTGGTCGTCAACTACGTGACGGAACTTAGTCGCCAGCGGTCAGAAGAACTCGTCAAAACTATCAATGGATACGGCGTCAAGGCTGTCGCCGTCCAAGCAGACATCAGCAGAGTCCCCGAGATACCCAAACTCGTCCGAGCTGCCCTCGACCTGAGCACAACGGGCAAGATCGAAATTCTCGTCCACAAGTAAGTCTTGATGATTTAGATGCAACTCCAGCACGCTTCCTTGGTCCTGTTTTTGCTGGATGCATTTCCACTAAATGGTTATTTTCCTGTTCTCTCTTTGCAGCGCCGCACTCGGTCACGACGCCAACCTCGACGAGGTCACCGAAGATCTGTACCAGACGCACTTTGACACCAACGTCAAGGGCCCCATATTTCTGACCAAGGCCGTCGTACCACACATCGCGAGGGGCGGCCGGATCGTCCTCGTCTCTTCGGCAGCCGCCCGCCTCGGCGTCGCCGGGCAGACCGTGTACGCCGCGACCAAGGCCGCCGAGGAGTCGCTGGCGCGCGTCTGGGCAAAGGAGCTCGGCCAGTCGCACGGAATCACTGTGAACTGTGTTAATCCCGGGCCTGTCGCTACTGGTGAGTCCCAAAAAGAAACACAAGGATACAAATCATAAACACAGCCAAATCTGCCTCTCACTCCCGTATGGACATATAATTGCGTTTCGTAGTGGACACTGCTGACTATTTCGGTCGGGAACAGACCAATGGAACGAAAGTGACGAACAGTTTCGGAAAGACATGCAGCCCCTCATCGAGTCGACACCCGCGGCAGCGAGGATCGCCGAGGTCGACGACATTGCTCCTCTGGTCGCATTCCTCTGTACAGATGACGCGCGGTGGACTACGGGCTCAGTCCTCTCAGCCAACGGTGGACTGTATAATTAAGTAAGCCGCGGAAAAGAGTCGCAACACCTAGAAACTCGCGGATAATAGAGAGATCTACATAGCAAGGCCGAACTCAAAACATCGAATGCGCCGCCAGCTTCAACACGTATGGATACATGCGATCAGCATTTCAGTCGACAAGACTGGCCGGTTGCGGGCCACTCGCAGGGACCATGTCTTGAGTGAAGCGGTCAGGGTCTAGCTCGTGAAGTTTATTTTTTCTTTGTCTTTTCCTTTTTGTCTTTCTTGTAGTTACCACCTCGTCTATTTGTCCCCCTATCTTGACCGTTCTCTAATATTCCTTGGCTGCTTATATTCGTACGGTCATGGAACGCGTGTAGCCGCGATCAATTGGGTTTGTGGTCGTCCAACGTCTTCACCTTCTTGGTAACACGGGCCGGTGTGCCCATGGCGACGCTCCAGGACGGAATATCCCTCGTGACAACAGAGCAGGCGGCAATAGTAACCCCGTCGCCAATAGTAACACCAGGCAGGATAACCGAGTGTCCACCGATCCAGCAATCATTACCAATCGTAATCGGCCTGGCAAACTCAATATTCTCCCGCCGGCTCTCGACCTCGACCTCGTGCGTCGCGGCGAGGATGGACACGTTGGGGCCGAGCATGACGCGGTCGCCGATGGTGACGAGGGCGCAGTCGAGGATGGTGAGGTTGAAGTTCGCGTAGAAGCGGTTGCCCAGGCTGATATTGGACCCGTAGTCGACCTGGAACGGCGGCTCGATGAACACCTCGTCGCCCACGTGGCCCAGCCGCTCCCTCAGCATCTGGTGCCGCTCCTTCTCCAGCGACTCGAAGCACGCGGCCGGGTCCGAGGGGAAGTAGTTGTTGTACTTGTGCATCCACGCCCGCGCGGCGAACCTCGCGGATTGTAGCTCTGGCACGAAGGAGTCGTAGCTGTTCGGGAGTGCGGATTAAGTGTCAGCGTGATGAGGGCGCGGTGGTGCTTTTGATGCACGTGAATGGGAAGCAGATGTCGAGGAGGGACGGGCAGGTATTTCTCAAGCTGCGATGGGAAGCAAGGCTTACTCACAGCATGCCCGAGATCATCCTCTCGTACTGATCCCCCTTAGGAGTATTGCTGAGCTTCGAGGCCTTCTCGAGCTCTTGGGTGTTCTTCTCTGTAGCAGCCATGGCTGAGGGCGATGATCTTCTGTGGTTTTGGGATGAAAGGTTACAGGGAAGTCTGACCCCTTCCCCTCCATTCTTTTCAGAAATTCGAATAAATACAATAGACTACATTACGTATCAACGCACCCTTCCATGCAAATAGATTCGGCTCGCACCGACTTTTCGGTGGACACGCTGAGAGGATTCGCGATTTAACCCTTTTCGGAAATACTCCCAACCGCGCCAACACAGGGGTCACCGCAGATCGCGCAGAACATCTGTCCCTTGCAAGCGAAACTTTCCCCCCCCCCTGGTCAGTTTCTCAATCCCGCGCACACACCTGTATAATTTTTTCAAAAAATTACACCCGTGAAAATAACACATTTGCTGAAAACACTGTCAGAATAGGGTGTATTTAATTNGAGATGCTATTTTCACGGGTGTAGATTTTCCCCAAA
>JACBFG010000011.1:3158360-3203168 GCA_013435955.1 Diaporthe sp. HANT25 | reverse complement strand
AGATATACAGGTGTGTGCGCGGGATTGAGAAACTGACCAGGGGGGGGGAAAGTTTCGCTTGCAAGGGACAGATGTATAATCCCTGATCTGGAGAAATGGGCCGCTGTCATGTGCGCAGAAGTAAATTGGCTTGCACTTTGTAAGCTTATACGTGCCCTAGAATCGCCAAACTCGCTGCGGTTAGAAGAAGAGGTAAGCGTGCTGTTTCTGCAAGCTTTCGGAACACGTCTGCATGACATGATGTTAGTTGTCACCATCACTGACAAAATGAATCAATGAGTGAAAGGATAGATTGGAGAGACTGAATGCAAAAATTGACGGGGGCGGGACCAGCTGCTGCTGCTGCTTACAAACTCCATCCAAGGGACATTGCGCCAGCCGCGCGTGTTGGACCTCCTCTCCTCCCACACGTGCTCCAGGACCGTCTTCATAGCTGGGTGCTCGAACCCCGTCGACCGCCTGATCTCGTTTATCGAGATGGCCGCGTAGTGCAACTGGTGCGGCACCGTCGTGTCCGCGGCCGCGAGGAACAGCGGGAACAGCATCCTCTTGGAGAAGGGCGAGCTGGCTGCGATGTTTGCGCGCGCGTCGAGTATTGCCGCCACCGACGCCTTGATCTGGGCGTCCTCGCACGGCACGGCGAACGTGTCGGGCCACCGCATCACACGCAGCAGGCACGCGTGCCGGTACGCCTCGGCCAGCTGCCGCCACTCCGGGTGCTGCGTCGGGTACTCTGTCTCGTCCAGGTCTAATTCGCGGAGGTACGTGTCCGCGTCCCGCAGTGTAGCGTGGAAGTCCCCGTTCGCCATGGTACCGGCCAGCCAGTTCTTGGCGGCTTCGAGGACGGTCCCGATGCGTTGGAAGATGCTCGGCGGGCAGCCTACCAGGGTGTGTAGGCTGACCTGTCCGTTCTCAAGGACGCATCTTCGCACGCTCTCCGAGTATGTGAGCTTTTCTGCTCCGCTGAAGCCTCGGAGGACGTCTAACCTACGACATCAAAAAAAGGATTGGTTAGTATCAATGATAGGCAGTCCAGCAGAAAGGACGGAAGAGGTGGGACCGATATGGAGGGAAAACTTGTGCTCTCAGTGCTCACCAGGCTAGTGCCGCCAAGAAGAACTGGATCGAGTCGGATCGATCCGACAAGTTGGAGCCAGACGCAATCTTCCCGCACAGAAACGTCACCCCGTTCAAGTGGGTTCCGTGGGTCGACAGACCCATCTCGCAGATCTAATCTGCATGTTTCAGCATGCCATGGCCTTCGGAACCTTGGCAGAGACGGATATAGGGCGGCAGGGGGTCGACGTACGTCATGAAAGATTAGCAGAAGTATTATGGCCAGAACCGCCTCCTCCTCGTCTGCCTTGAGACCATGAACCTCCTCCCGTGTGAGTAGGGACCCTAGCACGCGGAGGGCAGCCACTCGATGGCTGAGGGCATCGGCCTCGGTTGATTTCCTCATGTCTCGTCGGGAGGATCGCAGGTGACAGGCAACCAGGCCGAGCACTGCGTGCAGAACGCCTCTGTGCTGGCATGCGAGCGGTAGCAAATAACGTCGGAATAAGTTCTCTGTGCCGTCGACAACGATAGTTAGACCGGGAGTCAGTTCCTCGTCGACTAATGATAAGTACCCGTCTTGTTAGCAAGAGCAGAATCACAAGAGTCACTAGAAAGAAGAATGGTAGGCATGGAGGATTTAAAGCATTATAGGCTTATTTTAGTGGATGGGTCAAGAAGCAAGACAGGCTCACAGTATTTGAGCAGCTTTTGTGTTTCACCGCTCAGCAGCATGTCATCGAGCAAGCGAGCATCAGAAGCTGGTGACGGGGTCTCTATAGCACGGATATCTTGGGGAGAGGCGGACGAGTCTGTCTCCCAAATCGGAGGAGGCGGCCTGCCCTGGAAGGGGCTGGCGCCGAAGCTAGACAAGGAACTCGAGCTCAACCCGGGCGTTTCGCCCGGGCTGACAACGGATCCGACCTGATCGCCAGGCGTGGACGCGGGACTCGAGGCCGGAAGGAGAACCGGGGCCGCGACCGGGGCCGCGACCGGGGCTGCTGCACCGTCCACATCGTTGGCGTCCGTCGTGGCGAGCCCGCAGAACTGGAACCTGGGGGGATAGCCCTCGCAATGGAGACCCTTGGCCTTGCATCGGTTGCAGACGGGTCGAGTGCGGTCACACTTGCGGCACTTCTTGCGGCACGTTCCACAAGCTGGGTCTGAGTTGTCACGTCAGTAATTTGCAATAGGTTTTGGACAGTGTCGATAGAGGCTGGTTGGAAGTATAACCAAATGCGGAGAAAGTAATTGTGCTTGGAGAAATGGCGAGGGGGGCACTTTGCCCCGTTTTGGCATTTTGACATTTGACAGACCTCTGCGGATGGCTCTTGAGCCTTTTGCCAGCGTGATCCTGCCTGACATATTTCTTGTGCTGCTGCTGCCGCCGCCGCCTAGGCCTGATGCTAATGATACGATCGATGATGGACAGCTGAGTAGTTGAAAAGGGTAAGTTTTCCAGCCCGTGTCAGGTTGGCGGGGCCCGGTTGGTAAGACAGAGTAGTGTGTAGTCCGAAACTACCCGATTAGGTACTTACCAAGGTAGGCAATTTAGTCAAGCCGCAACACACGTCACACATGGATCCTGTCCTGCTCTTCGAATATTAGCCTGGACCTGATAGTCTCGTGTTCTGCATCACTACACAAGCATGAGCACGACCTCGGCAGTTCTTTGCATGAATTGTCAAAATACCTCTCGTTGAGCTCTCTCCCGTAGCGCTCCAAGTTGGCCACAACCCCGTCATCATCAAGATCGAAGGACCAATGGCACAGTATCCAGCGAGTACAGGGGGAGAGGGAGACGTAATCCGAGGAAATTTCCGCGGGTTTTGACTCGGGACACTCAAGTTGGAAGAGAAGCTTTTACGCGTTGGACCATGTTTCTGTGGGTTTCGCGGAGTGGAAGCCCTTGGCCCCGATCAATCCACGCTTCCCGTATTCATTTAATGGTAGTTTCAGCTGCAGCTATATTCTCTAACATATGAGGCCTGATGAGATGGCTAAAGATAATATTTACAGAAAGAAAAGGCTGCACTACGCTGCAATACACGTCCGCTGCCATGTTTCAAAAGTCAGTAGGACCCTTAGCTTCCTCGGGCCGCAGCACGTAGATGGGATTCATCTCCTCCACGAAGCCACACGCCGGGTCGCTCATCGAATAGCCCATGAACTCCTGGATGTCCCGGTCGAAGGTCTTGGCGACCTCCTGGGGCACCGCCAGGAACTGGTTCTCCTCCTGTCGAAGGTAGCCGCGGATCGCAAACGTCGCAAACATCAGCCGTCGCTGGTCCTTGGTGCTGTTGGTACCGCCCCCGTGGTATGCCGACGCCAGCATGATGAAGGCGTCGCCCTTGTCCATCTCCGCAAATATGCACTCCTCCACGCGTGGGGGCATGTGTCGGTCGGTGCCCCTGTGTTGTTGGTGAGACAGCTGTCAGTACAGGACGGAAAAGACAGTGAATCAAGTGGCAATAGGATACGAGGTCAGGAGGGGAGGGGGATTCGAGAGGATCAAGGAAGATGGAGCTAATGGCACAAGGGAACTCACCACAGATGCGACCGAGGAATGAACTGTGTCCCCCCATTCTCCTTGGTCACCTTGCAGCCGGCAACAAACAAACCCACGGCCGTCTCGCGATTCTTGTCACGCTCGTCGTCCCAGGCGTCGATCTCGGTGTGGTAGTTGTGGCTGATATAGTCGTCCCGGTGAAGAGGTTGCGCCTTGCCTCCCGGCCCAATACTCATGGCCGTACAGGAGTGCACGTACGGCCTCGACATCGACTCCTTCTTCTCGTTGCCCCACCAGAACCAGCTGCGGGTCGTGAGGAAGTGGTCGAGGACCTTGTGGTAGAGTGGGTTCATCATCTGTGTCCGCGCGTAGGTGGGGCTGTGCTTGAGAAGTGATGGCGCGCGCTGTGTTTCCTCTGCGGAGCGAGGAAGAGGAAGCATATGGTATTAGCCGACTGTCGAGAGAATGGGGGGAATGTGTGGATTTTTGCAAGATTGGCTTCACATACTGGGGAAGAATTTGCCATCCCACTCGACATCAGACTCGAGCCTGGCACGGCACTCCTCAAAAGACTTGTCCACGTCGGCCTCAGGGACGAGGCCCTTGACGAAGACGCCACCATCTCGCTTGAGGAGGTAGATGATGTCTTCGACTGGCGTATCGGCCGAGATCTTTTGGACCTCGGGGCCGTACTTGCTCGCAGCCATGACTTTTCTTCTTTCTTGAGGACTTGCTTTCGTATGGATCTATCCGGATTAAGACGTCTGCGGGCCGCGAGAAGTGGACTAGATATTACCCCCGAGTGGAGTGGGGTGTAAACGGTGATAGATGCGATATACCCGGCGAAGATGGGGGATTACCAGGGCCTGAAGAGACAGACAATTACCCGAGAAATAGCATGGCCGAATTTTCTACTCCCTCGAATTTTTAAGACTTCTTTTTATCCCGCCAGGATGTGTCGTGTGATGACTGCGGAGCCGAGTCACCTAGGTAGGATTCATGCCGAGAGTCGGGTGGGCGTCAGTAGCCACCTGGTTGGGAGAACTACCCGAAAAGGAAATACTTCACGCCGCCCCACCCCCTCCACGGTCACTAGTGCGACCCTGGAAAATCTTCGGCGCCTCGCTACGGCCCGGGAACGCATGGCAAAACAGCAACGTGCAGTAGCGCTGGTCATAAGGATCCTAAAAGGCATGTTCTTGACTTAGGCTACGCCTCCTATAGAACCTCATTGATCTGTGAACGATATTCTTATCAGTCACAATTACATGTTCCCGGTGTGGGATTATTTGGATCTTCATGTACCGTGTTTCTCCTCTGACCTACTTTCTAGAAGGGCTCGCCATAGCCGGGATTTCTGAAAAAGGCGTGTCATGTGCTGCCATTGAGATGCTGCCCATCGAGCTTCCAGTTGATGCCGGTTCTTGTGGAGAATACTTGGAAGCATACATGTGGACGGCAGGTGGCTACATTGCAAATACAGGTGATACCAGCGGAACCTGCCAGTACTGTCCCATTTCAGACGCGAATTCGGTCCACAGAAGTCTGGGAATGGGTGTTGACAAAGGGAGAGCTTGGCGTGATGTTGGAGTGATGGCTGCTTACATCTTGTTCAATACGGTGGCAATCTTCGTCACATACTAGTTGGTAAGAGTTCGTCGAAGAATTACCCGCGCCACAAGGCAATGAGTTATAGATCCATTGCTCTTCATTAATGGGAACCCTTTGCCCTCCCGGGGTGGTTCGGAAGGGCTATGTCGTGGTGGGCGATAATATTTAGTGAGTGGTTGCCACAGAATTTCAAATTCCGAGTCATCAAGAGCTTGAGATGATTGTGATTGAGTCTACTCCAAACATCCATCTATTGCGAATTCTGCCAAGTAATTAAGAAGAGACTGCTTGTCACGGGAGGGACATAGGAGAGGCGAAGCTCTCAAGTCTTGCTCAAAATTGTAGAATTTCGAATAATACCCGGTCTGGGAAAAGAGACTAGGAGGAAAGGAAGCCTCCGATGAGTTCTAATCTGAAATAGCTAAGGGCCTCAGAGGCTGCAGGTAGTTTGTGCGCAGCCCTGGCCAGTCACCCACCTCGGCCCCCAGCCCGCTGCCGCCATAACACTGCTTAGGAGATACAAGTCACAAGGTATTTAACAACAGGCGGAAAGAATGCTAGAAGAATATGATATGATCGCACTTTTGGCTGCCATAATATTCGAAATCGTGGGCAAGCTCTGTGGCAGTAGCTGCAAGGTCACATGATTAGGAGGTTCGACAAAAAAGGTTGCTATCTAGGCATTTCTCTACACATGTGCAGTCAGTCTCTTGCCAGGACGCCCAGTCCAAAACAATAGATATCTCACACTAGCCTGCCACATTTTTTCAAATCACTTTCATCTTCAGCCCCTTTAAATCTTTTAGTCTACTTTTATCCTTTTTGAATCTAGTTAGATTCCCAAGCTCTTCACTTTCATCATCATCCCGTCAACAGGTTTCGCTGTGATTCGAATGGTCTGTAAACTAAGAGTCAGCACTTGTGATCTTCGTCTGACAGCATGCAAACTTCGTAGACTTACAGAGTACAGATCGGGTTTGACCTTGAATTGGCCCTTGTCGTCAACGATGGGCTGACCGCTACCGTCCAATTCCGTTTGGCCCAAACCAACCTTGATGAACTCATAGCGGCGTACGAGCATGGCAATGATAACTCGAGCCTCGATGTTCGCCAGCTCCATGCCGATACAGCTCCGGGGGCCTCGCTCAAACGGTCTCCAGGCGCTGGACGGGCAGGCAGCAACATCGGACTTCAGCCAGCGCTCAGGCACAAAGTCGTCGGCTGTTTCTCCGAATACTGCACGATCACGGTGAATAATGGTGTGATTGAGATAGATCCATGTACCGTCGAGGTTGTAGTCCCCCTGCGGCGTTGAAACCACAAACCCGGCCTCTGGTTTGGAAACGCGGACCGAACCGGCCGGAGGGTATAACCTGAGGATTTCTTTGATGACAGCAGACATGTACGTCATGTGACGGATGAGTTCGCCGCCATCAGGAGCCAACAGCTTCTCTTGGACCGAAGCAGAGCCTGTCGCTGGACCGAAAAGAGTGTCTAGCTCGTCTCGGACAGCTTGCAGAGCACGAGGAGTTCTGAATAATTCGTAAATAGTCCATATTATCGTAGTACTTGTCGTATCGTGGCCGGCAAAGAGGAAGGTTTTGAGCTGGTCGCAGGTCTCCTCCATTATCTGAGGGGTCAAAGACTCTGTTTCCTGCAAACTGAGCGTCAAGATGCTGCGACGTGAATCAGAAGAAGCGATTCCATCCACAGATCTCATTTGATCGAAATTGCGACGGACAATCTGCCTCAACTTCTGAGAAATCCGCGTGCCGAGACGACGTCGCCTCAGATGAACCAGGGGTGTTAGCCACCAGGGAGGCTGCAATTTGTCGTCTTCATATGCTGCTTCGAAGTTAGCAATGACTGCCGTTGAGTGCTCGGTAGATTTCGTACTCTTTACCAATTCTTTGAACATGTTAATGAGCTGGTCCTGACCAGAAGAACCATAGTCCTGAGCATTCATATCCTCGCCCATGGTTACTGCCCCGATGACGTCGAAAGTAACGTTCGTCGTAGGTTGATCGAGTGGAAATTCCTCTCCCGTCTTGGAATACCCATCCAAGACAGCAAAATAAGGCATGGCTTTCTCAATGATCAAAGGCAACAAGGTCATGAGGTGTTGTGGCGCAAATCCTGGGTTGAACCTCTTGCGAACCTCCTTCCATTGTTCATTCTTATATATCGATCAGCGATCTTTCTGTAATGTTTGAGATTCGTTGGTTGAAGCAGTATATACCTGTTTGAACAATATCGAATTGGGACCGATCAAGCTCACAATACGGTCTACCGATGGCGCTTTGGGCGCACTGTATTGTGGGAAGCACTTGGAAGTTCGTGACTGGTGACCACGACCATGGGAGGAACGACAGGCCAATTATCAAGCAGCATGATCGGAGGCTTACCCAAAGCGTCATGCATATCGGCGATTATTGCGTCTACCACGTGCTGATATTAGTTACTGTTGTGAGATGGCGTGGCCAACGAAAGTGTCAAGTTCACTAGCCTGGGTGACGATCCGGGATGCCTCGTTTGGTGAACTCATAGAATGTGATCATATGCCCCCAGAAAAATGAAGGAGGGTGTTGAGGGATGTGTGCATTCTGCTTGAATCGTTTGTGGTAAAGCTTAGTGCAGAGGAGGTAGGTGCTCGTGGCGAGCAGAGCTGTGGCAGCGATGGCCATAGGTGAAGTCGGCAGTGAGCTAGCCATTTTGACGATCTTTTGGAACTTGAGCTCTTGAGGTATTGCGGCAAAAGTTGCGAGTGTGGAGTGCAACTGGGCAGTGAATTGTTGAAGGACCGTTTCGCGGGTGTTGGATGGAGTGCAACGGTTAGCAAAATTCAGACTCTCATCTTCTCTCCTCTTAAATAAGGTCAGCCAGTAGGCAAGTGAGTTGGCCCTGTGCCACACGCGTGCACAGTCGCGGTTACTCGAACTTGCATTAAGTACTTCTAAGTACATGCCAAGACAACAAGGTACCAGCAAACTGCTGAACAGTCCCTGCAACTCGCTGCATACCGTTACAATTGTGAACCCCCATTAATCAATCTTCTGTCCTTAGCGCACCGCCAAGGGTAACGCCCTATAAATGCATATTCCTGGTGTGGGATTAAGAGCAGTAATGTTATCAACATCCCCCACGCCCCATAGTCAAATATTGTCACAGCATCGGAGTTGGGATGGTAAGCATCTGAAGAAGACCACAAAATTCCCCACTCCCATCCCATCCACTACTGGCCTGGACATTCCGCGATAGAACCTTAGGCGCGGAGCTTTAGAGGTGGAAATTTGACCAAAACATGGTGAGAAGATAGAGACCATCTACGCTTTCGTGCGCGGTTCAAGTATCTCTCGTTTCTGTCTAAGCCGCTACTTGTGTTTCCCGGGCTTCGTCATCCTCTCGAGGTAGTGTGCGCCAGAATGATACCATGTAGCATCTGTAGCGATCAGCAATGGTCAATAAGTGACCGGCCTCAGTAGTAAATCAAGATGAGTGATCCCATCGAAGTCATTCCTCCATTGTCTCAGATGGACGGCGTGCCTCAGAGACAGCGAACTGCCTGTCCAGCTGAAGTCTTTCCCATCATCCCCAACTCACTCAGCGGCTGGATTGCGAGGGGTATTCTCGCGAACAATCTACCGTGTTCGGCCCTACCAATATTGGTCAATCTCCATCTCAACTGGGAGCCCCTCTTGCAATTGTGCTTGCTCCTCCGCATCCTCCACCTGCAGCCTGCCCGCCCCATTAGGCACCGCGATGGCAGGAAACGGTCCGTGGAACGCCGACCTGTTCCATAGCTGCGGGAACACGGCACCCAGGACAGCCTGCTTCCACGGGTCGGTCTCCTCTGCGAGCCACCATCGGAACGTATTCAACCAGGCATCGGGAGTTCGTAGCTCCGGGTAGCAACGTCTCAGCACCGGCGCGAGACGTGCACATGAAATTGATGTTCCCTCATCAGAGACCGTCGCAATCGAACCCAAGATATGCCAGAACATCTCGGGGTCCGGCCGAGGTTGAAGAGATGGGCCGACCTGCTCATCCCGGGACCTTCGCCAACCAAGACGGCGGAGCGCCTGGTCAAATTTGTTGGACAGGGCCGGTAGAATGCCCCTAAGGGCCGGCATGAAGCGCCTGATGCGATGAGTCCAACGAATTTTCAGTACATCCACAAACCGGGGTTCCTAACCCGCCGGCTCGTTTCTCGCGCCGGTGCTCTCCATCCTCTCGGCAGCATCTCCTGACTGCTGCTGCTGCTGCTGCTCTCGCTGCGCCCTCTCCTGTTCTTCCTTCTGCATCTTCTCCCACTCCGCAGATGACATGACAAACTCGTTTGACAGCATCGAGATGGCCGCCCATGAGTCCGCGTCGATCAGGAAGTGCATTATCTCAACCGCCAGCAGGTTCAGTATCGTACCCCGCGAGAATCCCCACATGTCCGCCGTCGAGATTCCCCTCGGCCGACACCAGCTCTCGGCGATGTTCCTGAGCACCATCGCCTCCATTGGCGCGAGCATCAGCGACGCGGCCCGGCGGGCGAGCATGTCGGCCGCCAGCGTCGCGGGCAGCCGCGTCAGCGCGTTGTCCCTGTACAGCCTCGGCGAGCGCCGGGACCGGTCATCGCCGTCACGGTCACCCCCGCTGCCGCCTCCTCCTCCGCCGCCCTGCGACTCATTGCCCGGGTTGGGCCGCAGCTCCGCGGACCAGACACCTGGTGGGATGTTGGCGTCATTGGGATCTGGGTTCTCGGGATTGTTCTCGACGTCGAAGCTGATAAGCGTGGCCGAGACGATCTCATTGGCGTCCTCGTCGTCGTCGGTGAAGTCGTCGGTGTCGGCAGTCTGGGATGCCTGTGGGCGATGGCTGGGACGGCGACGGGTGTCGGGGCGGCCACCGCCGTTGTTACGGGCAGGGGAAGACTGGCCGCGTTCTCTTTGCGGTGCATCAGGGTCCGCTGCTGGCGAGGTTGGGGCTTCCGATGTCTGAGGGACCTCCCAGACGTTTCCTTCGCCTGGAGTAGTTCCCTCCGAGTCGCCTGGGCCAACACGGACTGGTACAGCTTCTGCAGCATTTGCGAGGGGAACTGGGCCTGACTGTGTCTGAGCCTGGACAGGGTCGTCTGCGTTGGTCGAGGCCCGTTGGACGATTACGTTGGACAAGACTGGCGGTAGCTCTGGACCTGACGGATTCGGTAGAAGCTCGTAGATGACGTCGTAAAAGAATTCTCTCACCCAATCGATCAATCCTTCCGAGAACCACAATCCTAAGACAGGGGCAAGGCTAAGGGCAATACCTCCGACCCAGGAGACCACAGACCGAGGGGTGAGCGTGGTAGGCAGAGGAGATGGAGGGATGATGGATGACGTTGTGAATGGGATGAAGTATTTCCAGTTTGGGAACCAGGACGAGCTAGAGGCCGGCAACAGTGATGTCCGCGACAGGAAGATCCACACCTTTAGCATGGTCTGGACGTAGGTGAAGCCCCATTTCAGAGCAGTGCTCCTCATGATGCGCTGGCCAAAGAAAGGCAGCTCCATGGCGTTGGCCACCACGAACGCAGGCAGCCCATCCCACAACAGCTTCCCCAGCGACCGTCGCTGCCACTCGTGCTGGAACAGCCGCGGGACGGGGACGTGCGCGTACTCGCGGTAGAGCAGGATGCGCTGGCGCAGGCCTGCGACGCCCCAGACGCCGCCGAGCTCGCAGGCGCGCGAGGCCCACTCGAAGCGGCGGGCGAGGCGGGTGTCGTGCTGCAGGTGGGCGATGTGGCGGGCGCGCTCGGCGCGGACCTCGTCGATGCTGTTCTCGGCCTCGACGACGCCGATGACCAGCATGACCTCGTTGTGCGAGCGGATCACGTCGCGGTTGATTCGGCGCGTCTCCGGGTTGACGGGACGCCCTCGCTCGTCGTACATCTGTAGGGGGGCGCGGGGGTCGCCCTCGCCCTCACCCATGACGATGTCGTCGTAGGGCGAGCGGCCCAGCGCCATGGACGTCAGGGGGCCGTGTCTGCCCATGATGACGGGTGTCGATGCTGTGCTACTAAGTATCTAGAGGCGTGCCATCGGGACGTGGGAATGCCGTTTCGTGCAATGAGAGTTGCGAATTCGGGCTCGCATAGATGGAAAATCGACAGGTGTTTCGTTTGAGCTGTCAGATGCAGCCGTAGGCGCAGGTGAGGTGACAGGAGCACTGAAGAGAAGGCGTGAGGCACAGCGACACCTCAACCTTTGGGGAAGGCACGCCGTTCTGAGGTCCCGACCGAGCCGTCGAGCTCCTGTAGCGGTTGGCCCATGGAATGAGCCTCAGTGTTGAATACCACAATGGTATCTACGTGCTGTTCGATGAATCCTCCAGCCCGTCGTTACTTCATTTCACTTCTCGCAGTCTCGCCGGGTGAGCAAGGCAGCTGCAGCTGACGGTCGCTGGCCAGCTGCCTGGACCCACATACGCCTGGGCGTGTCGGCTGAGCGGCCAGGCAGCCAGGTGGCGCCAAGACTAAAGCGGTAAAGGCGGTCAAAAAACGGACACGCAGCTGGCAGAATTTCCTGCCTTCGAATACTTAAACCCGCCATCCTCCCGCCCTTCTTCCTCCCCTTCTTTTCCCCTTTCTTCCTCATACTTACCTTGTCTGAACTGCGGTGGATCAAGAATCACTGTAGTTAGGGTGGAAAGCCTGCATAGCACATCGTGGCGCTGACCAGTCTGGTTTGTCCTTCGGGGCCGACCTGGGCGCAATTTTTGATATTTCAATCAGCCACCTGATGCCTTTTCATCTTGGCTCATCTGCTTGCGGGTGACATCATGAAGAAGCTAGCGCCTGACTGAAATCAACTCAACGCCGTAGTCAAAGCAAAAGTCATCGCGCTACAAAAAAACGCGACTGGCAACTGGTTTGCCTCCCTCCATTCTGGACTGCGTCTGCCATGCCAACGCCCGCCTGTTAGGTTTGACACGAGTTGCGCTGAGCAACGACGCGTCACGTCGCGTCACGTCGCGTCACAATCGCTCGCAGGGTACCACCACCTTTTGTCACATAACGGAGAAGTAGTACTCGTCCCCTGACTATCCGGGCACCACTCGGCTTCTGATTCCGGGATTTTGATACTTGAGGGTTAATTCTCGATGCTCTGTCTAAATAGAACCTCCATGAAACTCTGCAACCATGCCCAGACCTAACACACCAGACCTAACACACCCAGACCTAACGCACCCAGACCTAACACACCCAGACCCAATACCCAAACCTAACATACCTAGATACCCAGACCTAGTACACCTAGTCCAATACACCCAGACCTAGCATACCCACACACCCAGACCTAATACACACAGACCTGTTACCCATGTGTATGTGTGGTGTATATGTATGTGTGAATTGGTGAATTAGCTATGAGTCTGTGAATTTCTACCTGTACAGGTGATTAAGTGCTCATGATATACCAGTGTACCCTCCGCTTTTACCGGTGCGAATATCTGATTTCTTGCTTAAAATAGCTCTGATCTGTCTCCGGGGCTAAAAATTGCCTATTTGGGGATACCCTCCGTGGGATACCCTCCTGTGGGATCACCAGTCCTCTGACTCATGCCGTTCTCCAGCCTGTCCTCAGAAATTATCACCTCAAACCCTTCTGAAAGCTTCCTGTCTCCTCACAGCATTCATTACAGGCAGAGACAATAAGCAGAGTCTCCAGCTTCCCTTCAGAAATCATTATCTCAACCCCCTCTGAAAGCATCCTGTCTCCTCACAACGTTTATTACTGACAGAGGCTACAAGCAAAGTCTCCAAGCAGAACAGCCGCCGTGGTCGTCGTGGCAGGGGCTGTTGAGATCGCTGGCGAGGTGCAGGGGGTTGATCTTGGTAGATAGCGCGTTGAGCCTGGCAGACAGGGAGACACCATCGGTAGGCAGGGTGTTGACGTTGGTGGCTATGATGCTGACGATGTGTGCAAGGTGCGGACATCTTTGATTGCGTTACGGGTGGCGTTGAGTGTGTTGCGGATGGTGCTGAGCATGCTGTCTTGCTTCTTGGCTGTGTGATCTAAGAACGCATTAGCCTTGATGGCCTTTTCCATGGTACTGTGGGCGTCCTGGAGGAGGGTGTTTATACCATTGATGATGCTGTGATTGTCCTGACGCACCTGACTTATGTCCCTGCCCACGTTGTTGATGCCGATGATGGAGTTGTCGACGTGGCGGCCAATGTCGTCGATGCGGTTGTAGAGCAGCTCGAAGTCTGGGTCGACGCCGTTGGGCCCGCCGTGGAGTTTGCTCCATGTACTGATGGCGGCCTTGACGTCCTTGGTCACCTCGTTAGAGATGCCAAAGTCATTGCGGGCCTTCCTGAGGGCGACGGCACTCTTCGTGTCAATGGCGCGGGACTCATTGTTGGCGAGAGGCAAGTTGATCTTCGGTGGGTCCTAGCTGGCGACGATGATGCGCACGGTTATATCGGGCGTGAAATGCTGGTCCGCAGACATGAGGCGGACGGCCTTGGCTATCTCCGGGCTGACAGGCTACTCCTTTGCGAGGGGGCTCTTCATGTTGTAGGAGGGGTTCTGGCACAAGTCCCTGATGGGGCTATGGTGCCTGTTGGCCTTATTGTAGAAGATCGTGACATCGCGCAGCTGGTCGAGGATCCCCCCCTTGGCGTCTTTGTGCTTTGCCGTGTTCCAGGCGGCGTTGATGAGCTCGGTGCGCTCGGTGACGTACTCGTCGACCCTCCAGTCTCCAGAGTAGCGCTCACTACATGTCGACAAGTCAGCAAGAGTCGTCCCGCCCGAGACGAATCAGAGCACTCAAGGCTACCTGCGTGAAATTTTACCGGTCGGGCAAAATCTCCTGACTCAACGTTCGCCATCGCCACCGCCGTCTCCATCCTCCTCAGTCGAACCCCGTCGCTGCGTACTATTCTCTAGACCCCATCAACTTGAAAACTACCTGCCAGCCTGGTTGGTGTGCAAGCAAATTCATGTGACGGTACGGGCTTATACACTGCTAGGGAAGCAATCAATCGAGATTGATTGTTGTCTTGTCTTTTGGCTGAGTGATCTGGTGGCTGGCAGTGCTAAATTCGTCTCAAGTGGTGCTACTAGAAATCGCCATACGCCAAATGCGTAATCCAAGCGGGAGAAGTCAACAAGCTGGAGGCAACAGCAAGAGTCCTCGCTTTGTGTCGCGTGGATGAAGGTAGACAGCGCAAGAGTAGACACAGGCTTGAAGTTGATCTTCGTTATAGGGACGACCGCTGCAGAAACAAGATGGCTCAAAGAGTGGGTCTTCAGAGGGGCAAATTCGTATTGAGAAGGATTTGAGCCTTGTCACAGACAAGCATCTTGCCAACACCGTGATCGACACATCCAACCGGTAGCTGGCTGCAGCTGGCTGTAGGATTCAGTACAATCGGAATATCGCAGTAAGCAACACGCATGCAAGGGTCAGGATCTTCGTTATTTTGGCAAATGATCACTGGTTTTGGCAAAGTCAAGTCTGTCTGTTGGCGCTTGTGCGAAGAACCCGCATTAGCCTCGCTGACATTGGCACTGAACAGGTCACTGAAATACTTGGTCACTCCGCTGTGTTGCCATGGACTTTTGAACCATTGTCAACCCACATTAACTCACTGCCACGCATCGTGCATATTTTGTTAGAAATCATCGCGTCAGCCCTCAAACCCGCATTTTTGCACGATGACCCGGAACAGTGGTATAGCTTACGGGCGGAGACTTGTGCCCCAGGTCGTGGATGAACTTGCAGCTGCAGTGCCGGACAGAGTCTATGCTGCCATTCCAAGGACGGCTGATGTCCAGGACGGCTATCAAGATGTCACCATTGCCGAGCTAGCCAATTGTGTCAATTTTATGGCCAGGTGGCTCGAGAAGAGATTCGGCAAGAGTGAGACGTTCGAGACCATTACTTACGTTGGCCTGTCCGATCTTAAAGGTATCACGATCCTTCTGGCCGCCATCAAAGTTGGCTACAAGGTAAGTTTTCTCGCACGTTGAGAACGAATCCGAGTGTCTTCAAGTTGACCTTCATGGACAGCTCCTCGTCCCTTCGCCACGCAATCCTCCTACCATCAATCTGCACCTGATGGGTGCCACAGGCAGCACCAAAGTGTTATACGCCACAGAGCTTGAGCCTTTGGTCAAGCCACTGCTGGCCATGGCACCATCGACTGAATTTCAAGCCGTGCCTTCTTTCCAGCAGATGCTCGATGCTGACGGAAATACGTCAGCGTATCCATATGTAAAAACATTTGAAGAAGCCAGAAACGATCCAATCGTTGTCCTCCACTCTTCGGGCTCAACTGGTAAGAAGATAACAGGCCTTGAATCCTGTGAAATGAGGAATGCTGACCATGTACTTCACAAGGCTTGCCCAAGCCCATCACAATTACTCATGGGTCCATTGCTGCCCATGATAATGACCACAATATCCCCGCCCCGCTCGGCCGCGAGAAGCAAGACACGACCGTCTTCACCCTGCGAGGCGATAACCGTCGCTTGTATCTCATCTTGCCTTTCTTCCATGTACGTCGATAAGTAATGTGGCAGCAGAAATGGAACATTGAGCTGACCGCGGTATGTAGCTCGGTGGCTTTGTTTTCTTCATGGGTACGTACATAGGCGATCGGATAGATAGTCAATTCTGAGCTAACATGTACTAGATCATGCCATTTTGAACAACCTAACGCTTGTCTTGGGGCCCCCACAGAGGGCTCCAGATGCTGAGCTGTTAAAGGAGGTCGCCCAACAGCAGGATTTGCGTGCTATTATGGTGGTTCCTGCCATTCTGGAGCAGCTGCTACATGACCCAAAAAGCACTGACCTGCTCAAAGGCTTGGAATTTGTTGGTTACGGTGGATCTCCCTTGCCTGGTCCTGTAGGAGATCGTGTCTCTTCTATTGTGAGGCTTCGCAACTTTATTGGATCGACAGAGACATTCCCTCTGCCCGAGCTCGCCAAGAGCCCTGGGGACTGGCAATACCGTGAGTTCCTCACAGATGGGCTTGCAAGTTGCCTTGGTGGCCTGATTTTGCTCACACGTCTCAGATGAGTTCAGCCCGGCTCTCAAGCATGAGATGCAGCCCTACGATGCCAGCACTGGTACTTTCGAACTTGTCATTTTCACCGACGAATCCAATCAGGATGCAGCTCCCGTCTTCCATAACCTTCCCGGTGAAAATCCGTTCCACACCAAAGACCTCTTCACCCAGCACCCGACCAAACCGGATCTTTTCAAGTATTACGGCCGGAAGGATGACATTCTGGTTCTGTCCAATGGCGAAAAGGTGAATCCTATTCCTTTGGAACAGTTCGTTCAGGCAGATGCGTCTTTGAAGGGCGTCCTCCTTACCGGCAATGGTCGAACCCAGCCGGTGTTGATAGTCGAGCCCAAAGACACCCTGGACGAAATGGGTCGAGCTCAGCTCATAGACAAGCTCTGGCCACGTATCGAGCAGGCTAACGGCCGTGTGGCTGGCCCTGGACGTGTTTCTCACGGCATGGTTATCTGTGCCACGTCTGAAAAGCCTTTCGCCAGGACCGGCAAGGGGACCATTGTCCGCAAATTGACACAAGATGACTACCAAGAAGACATCGACCGCCTCTACAAGGGGTCGGGGCGGGAACAGCGTCTCATTACGATTGGTCTGAAGGCCAACCAGAAGACAGTCTATGGGGATGCGGACGTCATGGCTTTCCTGAGACAAGTCCTGGCCGTCTCTTTCCCACCAGCCTCGATAATAGCAGAGGATGAGGACTTTTTTGCTCATGGATTAGACTCCGTTCAAACACTGGAAATCACAGCCACTTTGAAGCACAACCTTCAAACGCTTACTTCAAACAGCCTGTCTTGGATAGTTCCGCGAATCATCTACCAAAACTCCACACTTGCTCGTCTGTCTAAGGTCCTTGCCTTGTTCCTCAACGACTGCATAGCTTCCGAAGCAGAGTCGCAGGAAAAACGTGCTCGAACGCTGGACGACACAGTCGCCCGCTACACTAAGGACCTACCCACGGAATCAGCACCCCAGCCTGTGGCAGGCTCTCGGAAGCAGACAGGTCGGAACATCGCCATCATTGGCTCGACAGGCTACATTGGCAGCCACTTTGTCGCTACGCTGCTGAAGAACTCGGATATTAATCACATATACTGCCTCAACCGTGGCAGTGCCGAACCAGCCAAAGAGAAGACGCTCAGCAAGCTTGACGAAAAGACCGCTGCGCCCCTCGAAAGGCTCACGTTCCTGCAGGTGGAAATCGGTGCCCCGCGACTCGGCCTAGCCGAAGAGCAGTATCAAGAAATTCTCGAAGAGGTAGACGTAGTGCTCTACAACGCTTGGCGACTCGACTTCGGACTCGCCCTTCACTCATTCGATCCATTTCTCCGTGCGACACGGGACCTCATCGATCTGTCCCTGTCAAGCTCGAAAAGACCGCGCATAGTCTTCGTCAGCTCGACATCTTCGGTGGCGGGCTTAATCAGTGCTGGTGTGGCTGTCCCAGAAGCCCCAGTCGACGACCCCCTAGCCGCCATGAACACCGGCTACGGAAAATCGAAGCTGGCAGCTGAGAGGATTCTGACCGCTGCTTCGCGCCGGTGCAAGGTGCCTGTCTCGGTCGTACGCGTCGGTCAGGTCGGTGGTCTCAGCAACGGTGATGGTGTCTGGGCTGATCAGCCATGGATCTCTGCCATCATTCGCTCTTCGAAAACAATGGGGTCTTTCCCCAGTCCTGTCGTTCCCCTGGACTGGGTTTCGGTGGACACAGTTGCAACTATTCTCGAGCGCATCATCCTTCTGCCTGGTGGAGATGCGCGTGTCCCCCAATTTTATAACGTTGTGTCTGAAGCACAGAGTTGGACACTGCTGCTCGACGCGCTTCCCGAGAGGATCCGTCGGATGGTATCAAAAGTAATCTCTCTACCAGACTGGATCAGTGTACTCCGTGAATTGGCTGAATTGGACGGTACAGTTATCACAGACGTGCCTGCTGTGCGGCTTGTTGATTTCTACACAACGTTGGGGAGTGGTATTGAGTCCGCAGTGTATGAGACGGCCCATGCTAAAGCCATCGCAAGCGGCAACTTGGGGCCACTGGAGCGGGAGATCCTAGCATTTTGGCTGCAGACATGGGATCTCTAGTAAAGAATATGTGTAACATTTCGTTGGAAATTTTCCAGAATGGGCCTCAGCCCAGCACACAATGTCCCAGATAATAATTAAATCAGCGATGCAAATTGAAACGCCCCCCCCCCGGGGTGACAAGCACCAAAGCCGCGTGCCTTGTAGACATTGGGAGATAGAACCATGATATCGCGCAGTATACGCATGTTCTTAATTGCTCATTACTCAAACTATCATCCACGCTTGTCAGTCCAACTGTAATTGTGATATGAACAAGGCCTGCGGACTTGCTGCAGACAGTCCTGGTCGATCAACGTCCTCTCCGCCCAGCTGCCTCTATTTACTTCCAGACTGGTTCTTGCTATCCACTAGGGCTGCCGCAGACATGATAATGAATGTTTTATGGTGGGTAACATTGTGTGTACAGGTGGACGTCGATCCTTCAAACGCATCTCATAGTGACCAACAGCCTCGCCGCGTACTTATAGTACCACGAGTCAACACATACTCTTTTCTCATTCGCGTTTCAGTCGAATTCATTCTTATGGCGCGATCACAAGCGTGCGGGTCGACTTTTACCTTTGCACTGCTCGTACTGCAGGTGCGCGAGAAGACAAGACCAATCTTGGCAGTGGGTGATCCTAACATGAAATTTGAACCTAAATAGAGCTGAACGACACTGCAGACTAGATAAAAAGTCGACAGCCCTTGCAGAGAAAATGATCGACTCTGGTAGCACAATCTCTTCTTACGTGACCTTCGACCTTGGAGTGACCCGAACCACCAGCTTCGGCTTCTTCCACAGCTGCAGCAGTTGGCACCGCTCTAGCCAATCATCCCCCTCAGCCTCATCTTTCAACGCCCAATCGAACGCATACACCATCTTTGCAAGCGTAACACGCATCTCCAACCACGCCAGGTTAACACCAATACACATCCTAGGCCCGATGATAAACGGCGCCGAATAAGGCCGTGCCCTACCTGGGTCGACCCAACGGGAGGGCTCAAACACCTCCGGCCCAGCGGGCCCCTCCACGTTGCGCGGGTCCCGCGTGAACGACCAAATATCAGCAGAGACGTACACGCCCTTGGGCACGTAGACGCCGTCGACCGTCTCGCCGGGGCTGACGCGGGGCGGGCCGACGGGCGAGGGGGGCATGAGGCGCATCGTCTCCTCGAGCACGGCGTTGAGGTAGGGAAGGTGGGCGACCGCGTCGCCTGTGATGTCTTCGTATCGTGCGAACCCGTTGCGCACCTCGTCCTGAAGCCGTGCGAGGCAGTGCGCGTGGGCCGGCCGGGAGAGGTACCACAAGGACGCGGCGAGGGCGGTCGCGCTGGTTTCGGCGCCGGCTGTGAGGAAACTGCCAGCCGGGATAGTTGTTAGCTGGAGTGAGTTCCTTATGGGCTGCCGTGATCCGTTACATATGACACTCACATGAATCCCTGGTGGGCAAGCTGCTCCTCGCTGAGTTTTCCAATCGCCGGCGCCAGGAAATCCTCGACACCATGCTCGTTGCCCATCTTGATCCTAGACCGTGTCTTCTCAAGCGTGAGCGCCGCGTGCTGCCCCATGGCCTTGATGGCATTCGCAGCTTCTCGGGAGAATCGCGGTGCCCATCGCATTATTGGCCCCAAGATGGCGATCCGCTTTGCTAGTAGGCCAACACTACTTCCATAAGTCGCGCCGTGGAGAAGAGAGACCCAATAATTTGGCTCTGCCTTTTCCACAGCTCCAAATGACTCTCCGAACGCTAGCTGGCCTGGATGGATCGTGTTAGCAGGGGCTCAGCGTCATTGGGGAAAGAGAGCGACCTACCGATGATGTCGAAGGCAAGCCACTCGAACCATGATGTTGCGTCGATGCCAGCCTCTCCACGGGACTTTAGCTGGGAAACGAAGAGGTCGACATGTTCCTGTACTACATGTTCCTGGGAGCGCACGGCAGACGCCCGGAAGGACGGAGCAAAGAGCTTGTACTGTTTTGCGTGCTCATCCGGGTCCATCTCATATACTATGCTCTGTATCCCAGTGTCATAGAACAGGTCCGACTTAGTGAATAGCTTTCGAGTCTTGGAAGGGGGTCCGTAGATGTCTTTGAATGCTTGGACGGATGCGAACGACAGCTCGTTGGGCGCGATTCGGATGACGTCGCCTGCGCAATGAATTGTTTCAGCTCATAGTCAAAAAAAAACTCAGATTATAATGTTCTTCTTACCATATTTCTTATGAGCCTTGTTGATCCTGACATGCCATTTGCCGCCAGTCCAGCTTTTCGCGTACCAAAGCTATGGAAATACATTCAGCTGACGGTTCGGTAGTTCTCTCGCAGACAATGAGACGCTTACTTCTGTGCATGCAGCGAGCTTTGGTCCTGGATACTTGGACAGTGGGTGAAACCAGATCAAGTATGCGTAGTGAGCCTAGGCAGATTGTGAGAGAATGTCTCGAGAGCTTCTTGGCGACTTACCAGCACAACGGCCATCAACGCCAGCAAAGGGGCCCACCAGATCGAAAAGCCAAACATGATGGACTGTGGCGAGTCTCCGCTGGAATCAGCGTAGCACGAGGAAAATATGCAGAATCACGCACGGAACCGGCGCAGCGGAGCATAACTTTTTGAGAGGTTTCGCGGAGAGGATATGTGTTGAAAGTAGAAAAATGTTGGTAACTCTCGTCAGGTACAGTCCTGCCGAGCTCCGATTGAAGACCTAATGTTATGCATCACAAAAACTGGGGAGAGGAGAGGGGGCCTTACATATGAAGGCCCACCGTGACCTATGCATGTTCTCCTGTTGGCGATGCAGTGCAAGGGGGCGATGTCACCGGCAGCCATGTAACGTCTAGGGCAAACACGAAAATTGCCTGCCTGAGAACCGCATATGTGACAAAATGCAATGCAGAAAAATGACAGTGACGAATCAGATGTTTTTGGCGGGTTGCAATGAATTGGAGACCGCCAATCTGTTGCCTCTTGTCATATATCAGCCTGCCACGGCCGGTCTCGAAACCTCGGTATGGAGACTCAGAGATCCAACTGCAACTTCAGAGCTCTCTTATTGGCATAAATAACCAGGATCTTTTGCCCAAGGATACGGACTTTTACCCCGGGAGATCTGCACCAACATGTCGACAGAATTTTGTGCACCATGCACATAGCTATTTGATAAGTCTCTTCAACAAGTCTGCCCAGCAGACTCCACCGACGTCACATGTGATGAAGGAGCCGGACCCTGACCACACTGCTACACCGGTGAGCAAAAGTTTTCAGGAGATGAGTGCCGTGAAAGAAAGGGACAGACAGGTGTCTTGAGTCTCGGAACCCGACATAAACTGTGGAAAAGCCGAAGCGGCACCTCACATCGTCTGTTCAGACTTCTGAAATGCCATCTCTCTTATTCGGATTAGTATAATTTGGATTTCGTCTCGGTTTCTCATCGTTGGTTTGTCTGTTTTCCTTTGGTCGTCCACCAATCCCTCCAAAATGGCGAGCGACGAAACCGTCTACATGGCTCCTCCACCTGCTGGCAGGCCCCGGTTTGATGGCAGTCCAACCCGCCAATTCGCCATGGGCCTTGTCAGTATTGTGACCACGGCCATAGCCTTTGCTGTGGTAGCACTTCGGATCATTACCAGAAAGTATATCGTGAAAATGCCGTTCCGAGTAGACGATTGTAAGTTTCCTTGGAATGGTTGTCAATTTAAATCTTGGCTAAGTCTTTTCTAGATTTCGCGGTGGCTGCAGTAATCGCATCGATTCTCTTGGTAATAAGTAATGCCATACGTATGTCACTAGCTTTCCACATTTACCAGTGTTGTCATAGCTAATGCCAATGGAACAGAGCGTGATGTCGGGATTGGTTTGCACAGTAAGCAGCTTTCTGAACCGCAAATGAACTCCCACATGGGGCATTGTTGCTGACCTCACCCTTAGTTTGGAATGTCTCGTACGATGATTTCACTCAAAGTCTACAAGCTGTAAGTGACAAATCCTCATATCTCTCAACATATAAGAGGCTGCTCTAGAAGCCTCAGGCTGACTGTGTCAATAATCAGTGGACGATCGTCGCTACATCCGTCTACTGTCTTGCAATCACCTTCGCAAAATTGAGCCTGCTCGTTCTTTACCTGCAGCTTTCGCCGGTCAAATCGTTCCGAATCTCGGTCTGGGTCCTCATCGTCTTTGTTTGCGGATACTCACTGGCATACATCCTGACAATCATTTTTCGATGCCGTCCTCTTGCCGCCGCATGGAATATGAACATAACCGGTGCGGAGTGCTATTCGCAAGTGACCGTGATGCTGGTGTTGAGCATTGCAAATATCTTGGTGGATGCCGCTCTTTTCATTCTGCCACTCCCAGTCATACTGCCTCTGCAGATGAGGATCGAGCAGAAGGTATCCCTGATACTTCTTTTTGCAACCGGCGGATTGTGAGTTGAAACAAGAACCCAATCCCAGAATTATCACGAAAACTACCATGATGATCTGTCTTCTAATTAAGACTCTGCAGAGTCTGTGCCGCGGCCATCACTAGAACTGTCATAATGTTCGCGGGCGTTATGCAATCTGCCGACTACACATGGGACATCATCCCAACCTACTACTGGTGCTACGTCGAGGTATGCGCAGGCATAGTATGCTCGTCAGTTCCAGCACTCCGGCCTTTGGCCAGCCGTTACCTGCGGCCGATTTTTTCGAGCAGCCGGGGACGAAACCCGGGGGCACAGGAGGAAAAGGACACACCGCGCGTGCCACACTCGAGCGTTCTCGCCATCAACAAGAAGCGACGGGCCGCCCGAGCCGAGGTGTACGAGCTGAAGGGTCGTGATGGCAACTCCGGGAACACAAAACAAGAAGATGGCATCCCTCACGATGACGAGGAAAGGCTTTGGCCCAATGATGAGTCTCGCAACGAGCTTGTGCTACATCAGCAGTCGACGGCCATTTCGAACAAGGGCTTCCGTGATGGTGGTAGCACCAGCACTCTGGATGACAAGCCGGAAAAATCATGAGGAATGTAGCAATTACTTTTTCCGTATTACGAGTTCATCAAATTAGACCGCTTGGCATACGAATGCTGCATCTTAGCATCTTGTTAACTACTTGGAGATCACGATGAGCGACTCTCCCGTTCAATAATGAGCGACTCTCCTAGAGCCGCTCGAATGCAACATGATGTCGCAAGGCGCAGCTCGGTAAGCGACAATTAGGTTTGAAATACTGTGAATTAGTGGATTGACGCTGCATGTTGGTTCGAAAATCTGAACCAACACGATCTGATCCACCCAATACAAATTAGGGTGTTTCCAAGCTAGCGCCCCGGGCAGGGGTCCCAACATGAAGGTCGAAGCTATTCAGCTTCCTAAACTCGACGAAGTTCTGTTATCGACACTCCCACACATTTTGGCATCAGGCTCATAGTCCCCAGAATGGCCCTTCCCACCGAAAATCCTGCCTTTCTCCTCTTGTTTATCGGCGTCGTGACTGTCGTCACCATAGCCGCTCGGAAGATATTCAGCCATGACCCTCGCGAGCCACCTCTAGTTCCCCAGTCCATTCCCATAATCGGCCACATGATCGGCCTCTCCCGTTCAAAGTTCAACTATTATGTGGAGCTCAGGTACGCTCATATGCCTTACCCAATCACCCAAAGCCGTGACGAGCTCATACTCAGTCCCTTCACAGCCAGAAAACGGCCTCCCCGGTCTTCACAATGTCACTCCCAGGCCAGAAGATGTACGTCGTGACAAAGCCGGAGCTCATTCAGACGGTGCAGAAGCAACACAGGACCCTCGCGTTCCCGCCCATCGAGGCCAAGTTCGCGTCCACTGTCTGTGGAACCAGCCGGGAGGCCCAGGATATCTTGGCCAAGAATGTCAATGGCGACGAGGGCGAATTTGGTCTTTCGATGGAGTCTTATGCCGCGATGCGGACCGCGCTCAAGCCCGGAGCCCTGCTTGACGATATGAATCGAGCCATGATACAGGAGATCGCGAAGTCGCTTGATTTTCTGGAGCCGGCCCAGGGTGAGTCCCGGAAGATCGGCATGAATTCCTGGTTAAGGGACGCTATTACTTCTGCGACGACGAGGTCGGTCTATGGTCCCATGAACCCATATGATGATAAAGCGGTAGCCGATGCTTTCTGGTAAGTGGGATCCGAATGAAGAGATCATCACATAGGGCAAGTTCCTAACCTAGCTCTTCCTCTGTCTTTTCAGGGAATTTGAAAGCGGTCTGATGTCTATCTTGATTGGCTTCCTCCCCTCCATCACCGCCAGGAAGCCTGTTGCTGCGCGTGCTAAGGTCGCCAAGGCCTTCGAGGCTTACTACAAAGCTGGTGGGGTGAAGAAGGCGTCGGCTCTCGCGCAGATGCGATACCAATCAGAGGCCGACAACAACCTCTCACTGGAAGACATCGCTCGCTACGAGGTCGGAGGCTCCATTGCCATCCTCGTGAACACCGCGCCATCAGCCTTCTGGACCCTCTTCCTACTCCACTCCCACCCGGGTCTGCTGGAAGATATCCGCAGCGAGATTGATGCCTGCACAGTGACAACCACCGAAGGCGGGTCGACCGTCAAGACCATCGATATAACCACCCTCAAGGAGGCCTGTCCTCTGCTGCTGTCCTCTTACCAGGAAGTCCTGCGCTATAGCTCTATGGGGACATCCGTGCGCGAGGTGATGGCAGACACCTACCTCGACCAATGGCTACTGAAGAAGGGCGCCATGCTGCAGATGCCAAGCCGCATCATCCATCAGGACTCTAGCCTCTGGGGCGCCGACGTCGCCGAGTTCAACCCGCGCAGGTTTCTCCCCGAAGAGAAGAAGAATCGACCGCGGGACGTTTGTTTCCGCGCTTTTGGTGGAGGCAAGACGCTGTGTCCGGGCCGGCATTTCGCAACAAATGAGGTCCTCGCCGTCGTCGCCGTATTCATCGCCAGGCTGGACATGAAGCCTGTTGGAGGAGTGTGGAAATCCCCGACCACCGCTAACACCAATGTTGCCGCGGTCCTTATGGAGCCGGATGATGACATTCAGGTCGATATCAGGACTCGACAGGGCTTCGAGGGATGCAAATGGGCTATCAAACTTGACAAATCGGAGAAGGTCTTTGCCATGGTGACAGAAGATGGTTTGGATAGGGAGTCGTGGTCATTGGCGTAGCATTGCTTTCTTTCCTGATACCTCAGGCTGGAGCTTACCAATCGTCTTTCAAATGATACCGTATAGACAAATGGAGGTTCATCGGTTCTTCATTTCTTTTTGTGCTGTGCTCGATTTCTTTGCGCGGATACAAGCCATTAGCAGTCCCTACTCAGTAATATCTAGTCAAGTACTTCGAGTAAACTGGACGATAACAGGATGGCTGGTCTAGAAAATAGTTTTACAACATGCTTTTCCACAGTCTTTCACCTTACCATATCCCCACTGCCGTTTTAATGGTCCAACTACCAGAAGCGGCCTCAATCTTTTCTCAGGTAACAGGATTGGCAGGTGTCCGCGTCTGGTTCATTTGCCTTAGCGAATGGGCATAGAGCTCCGTATCAACACGAACAGTGCTGTCTTCGCAGGCTTCTAAGTGGGAGTAGGTGCCATCCCGGTCACTCTCTAGACTATCCTTGAGCTCAGATTGACAACCGGAGTGCGGCGATTCAGAACGGTGCGAGCCGGTCAGGCGTAAGGCTCTTCCACTCCCGTTTGATAGCCAGGATCGGACCGGGGCTTTTGCTTGTTTAAAAAATGTAGCCGTGGTTGGCGTACAAGAGATAATGACAGCGGCTGCTTCTTCGGCCATGCTGGTGGGCAGGTTAATTAGCCAATGCGAAATAGAGATAGTGAATATAAACGTACGCTGTTGTCCATATCCCGATCGCAAGGCGGCTGCTGCTAGCAACCTCCATGTAGAGCTGCACTCTATAGACGAGACCAATGATGCTGGCGACACAGGCGCTGTATCTTGTCAGATGAATGAGTCTTGAATTGAAGTCATCTGACAGTAACACTTACGATAAGCCCACCATGAACATGGACGTGACAGCAATCTTGCGCTTCAGGGGCATCCGCAGGCCCAAGACGGGAGGGAGGGGAAGAATAACAAGGAACACGTCGGTGACAACGCTGCCAACGCCTTGAATTACAACGAGAACCCTCGTAAGCATGCAATTGTCGGACAGAAAGGCATTCAGGAAGTCAAGATATGAAGAGCCTGTCGATGGTGCGCACATGGCGGAGAAGGCGATGGGCAATGAGAGCTGAAAAGCTGTGATGGCTATGATAGCTGCGATGCATGCAATGCGCATCCAGGTCAAGACGTGGAAGACCTGCCAGTAAAGAATAAGGACGGAAACCTTTACGGCACCAATCGACAACGGCATGATGATTTGGACGAGCAGAGATAGCTGGACTGTCAGCTTGCGGAGCCTTCGATAGCTCCAGGATGTGGCACTTACCACAACTTGCGACTTGGTGTAGGAGGGGGCGCTTTGGGGGTCTTCCCAATTATTTTGAACATATACATTTCCAGCGATACCTATAATAAGTCAGGAATTGGACGGAAGACAAGGTCTAAGACTGTCCGCACAAGCTATTGTCATGGAAAAGTACACGAAGCTCAGGAACTGCCCAAGTCAGCATTTCGGTATGAGAAGCCGCGCATGAGACACTGCCTGCGGAAGTCATACTAATCCGACAACGAATACAACTTGACGGCCACAATGTCAGTTCTGTATAGTCAAGCCGCGACTTCGGGGGCTCTCACTCTCGTCGATCTTAATTTTTCTCGGTCCAAAATATATCTTCGACAGCAGCCTGGTCAAGGAAAACGCCACCATCAGTGTGAGGCAGACGCCGGCAGTAATATACACCTGGTAGGCAATAGAGTCAGGGTTGACATAATCAGGTTCGGCAGCGCTCATTTTGGTCAGGTTGAGGATTAAAAAATAAGAATGCTAGCTTGGACATGAGTATGACAGTCAAAGAGAGATTGCTACGAAAGAACACCAAGCCCCCAAAGCAACGCTTGTAGGCGATTTTGAATGTGAAATGGGAAGAAAACACCGCAAGCAGGGTGGATACCTGGAGGCTGTTCAGCATGTCGCGGCTTACTTGCAGCATGTAAGAAATAATACATCATCTGGTGTTGGTGTCAAGGCAGCCTCTGCATCATCTTCTACCTCGAGGCGTACCAGTTGCGTCCACTCATGTTGTACTGAAACTCAATTTCTTTGTGGTCACTGCAAAGACTCCATCCATGATTACATCAGCCCCCGCCCACCTCTATGGAAAAGACAGCAGTTGATACGGACTGGTGAAGTGTGTCAACAGATCAGCTCGTCTACATGATGCAGCAGGGCGCAGCTCGAATCAGTAGAATGGCTTCATCAGGTACTAGGAATTTTGCCTTTCATGCTGAAAGTTCACCCCCGGAGTTTAAAAATATCGAGGGGCAGTATTGCATCTTTTTGATGCTGAATTAAAAACGTCAAGTCTTGCATACTTCTATTCAGCGCAACTTTCCTGTCACCTTTTCTCGTGCTCCTTTCTCACTTACCCTTTGCAATATTGACTGTAGATCTGTACAACACTTGGCTGCCTAGCCAGCGCTTCAAGCCTCGTCACGTTGAGCGGTGGCTCTCCACTTGCTCGTGTCTCCTTTTAGAACTCCCACCTCTGCACGCCAAGATGGATCTGCAGAGGCAGCCAGCAGAGATGTGACAACGTTGAGCGTCCCCGAAGATCCATGTATTCATTCAGCTAGCCGGGGTTCAAGGATATCGGTCAGCCCGGTGTCCACCTGGGCAAGATTTTAGCCGAAGGATTTATGCCTGCAGGTTGACGTCGGGAATACAGAAGTGGGTGACAGAGAGCATGTCAGGCGTGCACTCGTGACTTCTGTCGTGGTTATGGAAGGCGGACCTTATCGCGCCCATTGCGTGGTTTATGTGTCAATATTTTTGGAGAATGTTATTTGAGGCATCTATCAAGGTGAACCCTTATTCCCTGCGCTCTTGAACCTTTGGCACAAATGCCCAAAAGATGGTGGCCACCACGAGTTGAGCCAGTACAATAGGCTGGAGAACCTGCACACCAGCCTTGCCGGCAATCACGCCGGTCAACGAAGGGAAGATGGCAGCGCCCGCCTGGGCAACCACAAAGATGAAGCCTGATAACAGCGTCTTGGTGAGCCCTGCTGATGCCTGATGTAGAAGAACAGGATTTGGGTTGATATGGCACAACTTACTGAGAGCTGCCGCTTGGATTTTCCGTGGGAAGAGCTTCGACGCAACCGACACTCCCTGGACCACCATTAGACTGTTGCCTCGCACAAGATAAATCACCACGAGTAGCAGCCTCAACACTTACAGTCGCGAAGAAAGGGCCCTGAAAGAAGCCCATGATACTCAACGCCGTCGCACCAGCGATGATGTTGGGCACCAGCCAGAACACAAGCTGAAGACCGATGCTGATGACAAAGTACAGGAGCAGCATCGGCTTCTCACCAAAGCGGTGCGTTGGCTCTGGGAGCAGGAGACGGCCAAGCAGCATTCCGGCGGCCTGGCCGGACGGCACGTAGCCTACTTTGGCGACGTCTCCCCCTCTCACTTCGACGAGGTAGTTGACGACCCAGCCTGGCGCATTCAGTCAGCCATGAGGAAGTGTAAATAAGAAACGGGTGGGCAGTGCCCCGGGCGCCGGTTCAGGAAATAACGAGACACCATGGCGTTATGAAATGTTCACTCACCACCCGCAGTCTGGGCAGCCCCAAGGGCAAAGAAGAAGAATAGGCTGATGAGCCAGACATCCTTCACCTTCAACATGGTGCCCATATCCCGAATAGCAGTCAACGCCGTCTGCTTCTCCTGCTCCTCGCCCAGAGTCCTACCAACTCCTTCCTCAACACCACCACCCGACACACCATCGTCCCGCCCGGGCGCCCACAACGTATCCCTAAACGCAACCATGACCCACACAACATTGACAACCCCAAGGCCGACAGTAACAAAATAAGTCCTCTTCCACGACTCCTCCCCGCCAACAAACCCAGCACCATTCCCAGGTGTCGCATTCGAAGCAATAGCCGTGGCCAGGAGCGGCCCCACGAGCAGCGCGAGCGCGTACATGGCGTGTATGAACCCGAGCCACCTGTGCGCGTTCCGGACGCCCGTGACGAAGGTATTCCCCAGCGCGTCCTGGTAGGCAGTGCCCACGCTCTGCAGGAAGAAGGACACCGCGAACGCGGGGAGGCCGGACCAGCCCCACGGCCGCAGGGCCTGCGCGGCCAGCTGCAGGAGGGCGCCGAGGCAGAGGAGCTGGCCCAGCCTCAGGTGCGGCGCGAGGGCCGGGTTCGTGAAGGCGCCGACTATCCAGCCTGTGAAGTTACATGCGTACCTGTTGCAAGGGAAGGAAGGGAGTATTCGTCAGGATCCTATAGCACGAGATTTCGTTTCTTCAAAATTCATTCGGGGGCCGACGTAGGGTGGTCGGACTTACAAGACGGCGACCATACCGGTGCCGATGGAGAACGAGACCAGCAAGTACGGGATCAGCGGTCCCAGTGTGCTGTCATTGATACCGGCACAGAAGAACGAGAAGCCCACGCTAAAGATCTTCAGCCACGGCTGCGGCGTGTTCACCACCGCCGAGTTCTGCTCCCGCTCATGCTCCGCCAGTGTTGAGCCCGCTGCAGTCCCCGAGGACGATCCGCCGACCCTCTCCGCATCGGTCACCGGGTTGCTGGTGAAGCCACCGGCGGGCTTGCGGATCTGCCTGAGCTCATGGTGCTCGATGCCCTCACCAGCGGGGTTCTCGACCGTGATTGTCTGCGTAGACGTAGCCATTGTATCCCGCCGTCTGCCCAGAATGCGCCGTGCTTGGAACGAGTCAACGCGCCTCCGGCTTGCGACGATGGTTTATGTATATATGTCGCCCGGTAGCCAGAGGAGTCACAGTATAATTATGTTCAACTAGAATGACCGTGTCCTCTCACAGGGAAAGGAGGAGTTGACGTTGACCGTCTGGGCGGAGAAACCTCGGCTAAGTGGTGACCGCCAATGGAGAAGTGTCGTCGATCCGGGGTAGTGTGACGGGCCGAACAGCCGACTCAATGCTCGCGATCAACAACACTCGCTTTCCTCGACCGTGTGGCATTCAAGGGAAAACCTCGGAAATCCGAATATCTATTCGGAGGTAATGATCGTTTGGCTTGCAATATAATCACGTCACTGTATGTCGAACTCCCTTTCCCTGGCATACTCAGCTCCTCGCCTGCCTCGGACGGCCTGTTGTCGTCAAACAATATTCACATCGCATGTACTCACACACTGCAAAGCTAGAGTGGAAAGTGCATACATATTACGAAGCCGGCCGGGCGAAGAAGCGGTCATGGTCATGTCTTGCTCGTCTCATATACCGAATCCCGTACGAAGACTGGTCAACAGGGCGACACATACCCTTCCATCCCTTGGCACATCTGTGGTCACCAACAAAACCTACCGAATTGACGCCCCAGGCAATATAAGCACTGGGTGAGACGTATACGGGCGACGACGAGAACTTGCCGAGACCTGAACTCTGCCACTGATGGAGTAGACAAAATACCACCCAAAGCTAGACATGAACTGTTGCATAGACAATATCGAGTGCCAAAGCCGTAGACAGGCTGTTGATCATCCGTTGGCACGACATGGGCTTCACCTTCTTGACCGCGACCAACTCGCAATTCAGCCAAGGTTGTAAAATGAGTGACATTCATAGCATGGTCTCCTGCTGGTCCAATACAGCGGACTACACACACCCTTCCACCCGTGGTGTCAAATATGAGCCGTGTCCGGCTCACCGAGATCCTCACTGGGCATGATGCACGGCAATGATGCATAGGGCGACGTCGATCCGCCCTCCCGCAATAGCAAAAAGGAACATCAAATAGCAAAAAAGGAAGGACTCACCCTGGCTTCAGTGACCCCTTCCGTGGACGGGACCGTACCGACAGCGCCCCGCCTTGAGTGTGCCTCTTTTCCTTTCCATCTGAGACCGACCTGTCTCATCCAGCCGCACGAATGTGCGGCGACACAGGACATGTCCCACCTCCGAGAGAGGGTTTCTCCGGTGCAGCAAGCCGCCAGCCGGCGGCCTGAATATCTGAGACACACAGAAGAGGCAGCCGTTGCCTGCTGCCGCGTGGATCGCCGAGCTGGGGGAGCCCCGCGTGGGATTGCATGTTCCCAACGGCTGCAGCCCACCGGTGCGAGCTACGCCACGGCATTGAGAATCTCGCCAATTGACATTCCTTGGCTTAGGACCGGCTCCTTGCGGCGGCGTACTGTGGCCGAGCTGTGCGAGACGCTGCAAAAGAAGAGGCTGTCTTGAGCTTGAGCTCAAGCCCATGCTTAGGTAACACACTAAGCAGGACTTGGTGCTGGCAGCCAGAGACTCGCCAATCAGAGGAATCTCGGGGCAATGCGGAGTTCATTCAGGCTTGCCGCCCATCCGAACCACTGTATCTCGCAGACGACACGTTCAGAAATTATCGTATCCCATGAGACTGCTCACTTGCTGTTGAGAAATGCGAGTGAGCCGCGTGAGAATCGGGCGTGTCGTTTGTCTCCTGTGACCGAGAAAACAGCACACAGTTGACATGCAGCGTAAGAACCGCAGGTGAACGGTCTGTGCGTAACTCGTGCGCTTGCAAAAACCCACTACATTTGTGCCCTGCTGGCCAGACATGGAGGCAAGACGTGCACAGTAAAGCGAGAGGATACACACGCCAAGGGAAGTCGTGGATGCAGCTAACAGAGCCACGATGAAGCACCTGGTTATGGTCGGGGCGTGCTACCTCGACACCATTCTCAGGTGAGGTCTCCCGCTCGTGTCAGTCACCGTGACCGCGGCTGTCTCACTCACCTATCATCAACTTTCAGCGTCCCTCATTTCCCCGAAGAGGACGACAAACTACGCGCCACAAACTTGACAGTCCGACGAGGAGGAAACGGCGGCAACTCGCTCGAGGTGCTGCAGCAGTTCCTACCGAAGCCACCAAATCTGGGCCTCCACCTCGTCGCAACGCTTCCCAACCGCCACGCATCGGCCACGGCGAAAGTAGTGTCATCATTCGGGCCAGCCTCGCCCATCGATCTGAGCCACTGTATCTACCGAGAAGACCAGGCAGAGGCGGCCAGCAGTTGGATATTGTCAAGCCAGGCAACCGGTACTCGGACTATTGTGAGCCACAATGGTCTGGCCGACATGACGACAGACGAGTTCGTCGACATTGCAGACGCGTTCCGTGACGAAGATGCTGGAAATATGTGGTGGCATTTTGAGGTATGTCCATGACAATTTCCCTGGCCTAGCAGTGGGATCAAGATGAAGGCGTCGGGCGCAGGCAGGATCTGCCCAAATCTTGCGCTTCGGCAGCCGAACAACCATGGCTAAGGATGAGGGCGGGCAGGGTCGCATCCCAGAGACCAGCCTTCAGTGCATCCGACACCTGCGCCACTCTTATCCACGATCTCGCATCAGCGTCGAGGTCGAAAGGCCCGCGAGGGAGGGCTTGCGGGAGCTGGCAGCCGAGGCTGATGTTGTGTTTTATTCTAAAAGTTGGGCTGAGGTGAGTCGGACTAGTGTCTTGTGGCCACGACAGCTGTTTACGATCAATGACACCGGAACTAATCGAGAGGGCCAGGGCGAGGCATACGCAAGCGCTGAGGCATGCCTGACAGGCGAAAGCTCGCGGACACCTAGAGCGTAAGTTCTTACTGTAGTCTCGGACAGTAGCAAGCTCACCTCCATGTGGCCATGTGTCACACCAAGACTGAAGTATTGAAAGGTCACTCCTTTGTTGCACCTGGGGCGCCAAAGGAGCCACCGCCAAATCACTGCCGACTCAGCAAATCTTTAACGTCACGCCAGAACCGGATGCGACCGTCCAAATTGTCGAGTATAGACACCCCTCCCCTTCCTTTGCCACTTGCGAAAGGCCCACTGTCCAGTGCCCACAATCGGGGACGAGATCATGAAGCTGACAGAGCGCGGTGTACAAGCGCTATAGGAGCCGGGGACACGTTCGTAGCGGGGACCCTGTACGGTCTGCTTTGTCGCAGGGCCGACTGGAATGACCAGAGGATAATCAGATTCGCCGTAAACCTTGCTACAACCAAGATCCAACAGGATGGGTTTGGAGGATTGGCGTCCACAATGTCGCCTGCAGGTTGATCGGACTCGGGTTTGAGTCAGGACAGCCGGCTGAGGGGAAAAGAACCGGAGGCAGATGGATCACTTCTGTGATTGCATGAAGGCGGAGGGCTAGACTGATGATCAAGAAGCCAAGTATGTGTGGGCTTTGCTCTTTAGCCCGCAGCCTGACCGACTGGTTTGATTCCAACCCCAGGGAATATGGAGCACAAAGCCCGCTCAGGAGATTTGCGTCACCGTGTGCAGCTAGCTGGCAGCCTGGCTAAGTCTCGGCATAATCAATCGACCGCTGTTGAAAGGTTGGCGAGCGTTGCTGCGAGATCGTCAGCCGAAAGTACCCAACTCATCCCTCAGGATGTCACCATTACGAGGGTTACAACAGAGGTCAACTGAAGACCAACATGCAACCACGGAACAAGCGGTGTACCGTACTTTGTGCATTCGAGGCTAGGGACTGTGGATGGGAGTTGATCCGAACTGTGGGTGGCCACCGGCCCCTCCTAAGGGCGGCTTCTTGTGGCTCCCCGCTGAGCGCCGTCGAGACTCCGTGTATGCCGGAAATAGCGTTCAAATCTAATGAGCCATGCCCCTCACGCTGCGAGGACTGGCATCCCGTTTCGATGACGCTGCAGAAAGGGGGTATGATAGATTAAAAATGTGCCTCACCACCCATGCCGCTGCAGCAATCTTGCGGCGAGACATGTCGATTTGGTCGGAGCGGGTCAGGGGCGAGTCGCCGTGAGTGATGCTCGAGGTACTCCCTGGGCCAGGATTGGACAGTCGTACAGAACGGCTGGCGATCCCTTTGCTTCCGTGGGTCAAAACATCAGCCAGCCAGCCAGCCCGCCCGATCCAGATATCCATCAGTCCGCTGTAACGCTGAAAGGCTTCGCCGAGGCGCAGAATGAGCAGTTGTCACACTGCTAGTCCCGGTGCCTGTGTGCGGCACGTACGAGGCACGCAACAAAATCTGATCGCCAACTCACAGGCTCTCATTCGGCCAGGATAGCAAGCTTTCGATCCATCATCATGTTGATGCCCTGTAGACGTATGGGGCCCAGCACCAAACGAGGTAGGGTTTCTCATGTGTCGTCAGGCCGCCCTCACAGTATGCCGCACTTGACGACATCAGCCAACTGTCGTGTCATGCTGGAATGTCGAGCGTCGTTTCGAGTTCGAGCTAGGGTCAGCTTGAAAGCTCAGTCCCCGCGGCGAAGTATCCTTTCTGGGCGGTCTTCGGATTACGCACGCATCCACAACTTGGCGCGACGAAGGAGTCAAGGTTGCTTAAGGCGGAGAAAGGTTTGTGAGGTGCGCCATGTGCATTGCAGGTGAGCTGCATCGGGGGAAATGGACAATCCAACAGGATCAGACCGCTTGCCTTGCTGGCATTGGAAATGTGACAGGGTTCGACCAAGATAGTTTCGCGCCGCGGACGTCGTCCGATATTTTCAGCCACAGGCGGCATGCGAGCTAGCGGTCCTGGTCCTCTAAAGTCAAGGCTTCGGCGCTCCGCCGCCATATCGCGTACGACAGCCGTAGCACGAATCATGTGTCGCTGCTAATGAGAAGTGATTGCTATCATCAGGGCTCCGCCCTTAACTTTTTGGTTGGCCAAGCGGTCTAGGTAGGCCAATGAGCGCCAGTCTGGTGCTCGGTTGCTCGGTTGGGATCTCACTTGGCAGTAGACCACGCACAAGCCCACGCTTTGGCTGTGGCAGACGCGCCCTGGCATTCTTCATGGATGCCGAAATCTTTGAAACAGTCTGTACCGGCCAGGATTTGCCGAAAATAGAGGTGTGAAGTTGGGCTGGCACCGGATCAACACAAGGTCGCTTCCTTGTGGTTTCCCAGTGGTGGAAGTTCGAGACCCGAGTTGTTGGCGGATCAGTGTGGCTGGACACCGGCTGATGTTTGCCTGTCCCTTCCCTGATACCGTGGGTAGATTACGCGTGTTTGGGTACATCTTGGTTTGACTGCTTGCATTGCCTTCGTGTATCAACGGAGCCTCCCGGGGTCCTCCACGTCTAACGTTCGGTTGTACCAATGGAGTCCCGCGGGCATGCGCACGATAGTCGTCGGTTTTGTCAGGGTATCGTCTCGGCCGTCGCTGCGCTACAAACTACTTGGGAATACGCTGATCATAGTTCAAGGCGATTAAGTTGCATGATAACGACCTGTCTTGTGGTGGACCATGGTGGTGATTGACGTTCGTGCATCTTGGTGAGACGTCAGTGAAGTCATCCGGACATCGGCCGCGATAGGCCAGGAGGCTGACAAGTTCGGTACGTAACTAGAGCCTGGACCACTACGTCGTGGGGTAGCTGGCTGCCTGTGGAGGTGAGCGAAATTGGGCCGGTTCTAAATAGCCTTCCCACATCTGTACCCAGGTAACCAACTAAGCACCGCCGTGCTGCCGCGAGGAGCGAGGCAGGGCACAGTAATGTTCTCATCCAACCACCGATGGGAGATGGGTACTACTGGGTGTGTGATCGCCGAAATGGCCAGGCCATCAGCCGTAACCGCCCATCAGCAGGGCGAGGGATGTGGTGATCCGAGCGAGGACTTTCAAGGCAGTACGATTCACGGCGCATCCGCAAGGAAATGTCCGGTAATTTTCCACACAGAGACCGCAAAACCCGTACTGAAAGGTACCAGAGTACAGGTGTACACCTTGGTGGGTGGATGCGACAGGGTTAAAAATTACAGCCAGCCAGTGCAGTGTGGGGGCCCGCAACACAAAGGCACAACATGTACAGGGTCCACGGCGCCCCAGAGAAAAGCGATTCTGAGCCCACGCCGAGCGAGCCGGCGATATTAGAGAACGCACCCCTGTGTTAAGGCTTGTATGTTCGGTGGGTACCATAGTCAGTGGCAGCGTGCGCTGGGCCCGGCCTCAGGGCGGCAGTCAGATCACTGCCAGTCAGAACGACGTGTCCTGCGAGTCAGCACATCCTCCGACAACCCGCTAGGTCTAGAAATCTGTGACAGCGTGAGAGACGCAAGGGGAGCCGTTCCAGTGGTGAATTCTGCGAAGACCAGCAGAGACGAGATGAGGCACAAATTGCTGCAGATCTCTTCCCGAGGCGTACAAATTCCTTGCACCGGTCGGTATTTGAATTCATTCCGGGGAGTTTGCGGTATTCTTTGAGGATGTGTATCCGAGGCAACTATGGTTTTCGATCTGGCGTTGACGTCCGTGGTCCAGCAGACCTGGGTCGAAACTTTGTTGGAGTCACATCACACTGCCTCCGTCGAACCGTGGCCCGGTGGCCGTGGAATCGACCAAAATCCTAGCAACGCGAGAAAATTATGCAGTACGTGCAGGCAGGCTGTCTGCCAAGGTGGCAAGGCCCCATCAGGACGACAGGATAATCGATACCCTGCATTTCGATCCTGTGCCAGCCAGCCCCCTGTCGCTTGTCACTTTCGAAGGCACTAGGCATTCGACGCGAGGTACTGCGCATCGCCCAATAATACGGGATATCAGATCTGGCCGGGACCTCGAGGCGCCACTTTCGAACGGCGGCCTGGTCACTCAACAATCAAAGCTGGGACAGGGGCCGGGGCCCGCCTCCTAGTCCCCAGCCATCCTGCGGCCCGTGGCACAGCCCAGGTGAACCCATGACGATGGCACCGGCCGGAAGGACATTTTAGGGCAGCTGCATTGTCCCCTGCGCTGCATTGTGATTGGTCTCTTTTGGCTAGCTTTCGAGCATGATGAATCGCCTGCTGGAGGACATCGGACAGGGACCTGAAGAGCCAGAGTTGATCATTGTACTGTATCACAGTTCATCGAAACAGCGAAGATGATCGACGTGCACCCGAGCAGGTACACATCTACCTCGTGCAGCCGTGACTGCGCTCGGTGGCTGAAGCCTCGTCGCGGGAGTTGGCGGCGCCTGTGGCATAGGCCGAGGTACCAAATTGCTAAAAGTGAAGCATCGAAAGAGGAACCGTAGCACTGGGGCATATGTACCTTGTTTCAGGGTGCGCTTGACAGGGATGCATGGCTGACGAGCCTTGAGATCGACCTTCCAATCTTTCCAGACGAGTTCTTTCCGCATCAACCCCTGTCGTCACGTACTGGACGGTGGGCCACCGTACTGGGGTATAAAGTGCCCGTAGATTGGCTCGCCCAATGGAAAGAAGGTTGGGACAAGGCTCCGCTACCGAGGCAGGATGGTCGACGCCGCGATGCAGTACTTGCACTATGTAATCAGTGATGGGAGACGAAATCGCCAGCTGGGGCGAACGATGACACCGAGCTGCTGCTGACCGACTTTGTGTGCTTGGTTATAAGCCAACGAGTTGGGGAAATTTCCAGTGGGCCGCGAATCCAGAAGTCCCAGACAGCACAACCACCGCACACGAGGATCCTGGATACATGAAGATTTCTAGCGCCGGCCGGCCCCGGTCTGACCGACCTGGAGTGCGGTTTTACCTGGGGGCTGAGAGGCAATGCGCACAATCGACGACTTGTGCTCCGCGAACTAATAAAGCTTTTGGAGTTGCAGGGCCGAGAGTCGAGCACTTGATTAGTGCGACTTTGAGTCGAAGTCAAACTTCCCCACTCGTCTCGCTAGGCATCGGGGCCCTTTGTTGACGAAGATGGAGACTTGGTTTCTAGGCTATGCCGGAGATCGACGTCGTGGGAAGCCCAACCGTGCGACTCACAGTACCTCACGATGGTCTGCCGAGCGCGCGGAAGACCAAGGGGCATCACCCTTGCACTGATCGCCAGGCCAGGTCGACAAGAGTCAACAGCGGTGATGGGGGCCCAGCCCTCGTCTGCCATTGACTAGTCTCGCAGAAGGCAGGTGGCCGCCAAGATGCAAATGGATCGGATCGATCTCGAGAGGCCAGTGTTGCACGGGACCGGCTCGAGTTTCGAGGCGCAAGTCATTTTCAACCAAGGTAGGCACGTCGCGCTGGGCGGGGTGTGTAGTGCAAGTCTGAGTCCGAAAGCAGATGGTGGTAGAGTCGGCACAGATGCGCGAGACGCGGGATTCTGCTGCTACCGCCCATGCTCACGGAGACATCTCTCTGCAGCAGCCTCCAACAGGTGCAACCTGGGCTGGTTGGGCTGGAGGTTGGGCGGCTGAACGGCCAGGCGGCCAAAGCAGGACAGGGGCGAGCGGCGAGGACGAAGGCAATGGACAAGGGCGATCTCGACGCGTCTGAGTAATCATGCGGCCCTCGGGCACTATTCGAGACTCGACCCGTCAGCTTTGACTCGGACCAGACTGCACCACTGCACGCAGGGCATTGTTGCACCCTGGATGAGGGGGGCAGAGGTGGAGGGGGCAGCAGATCGAAGGCTGTCATCCGCCGACCAGTTTCAGGCCGCGGGAAAGGCAAAAAGCAAGATTGGACCGTCCGACGGGCCAACATGAGCCAGCCAACAGCTGCCGTTTCAAAGACCAGGCCCGGGGCTCTGCTGGGTTGCTGGGTTGCTGAGTATTGAGTATGGGGCCGGTGCCAGGGTTGGGGCGGCACCCCCTTTCGAAAACGGCCCAGGACGGAGGGACCGGAAACAGGCTGTGGTGTTCCGAGAACGATGTCGTAGTTTAGACTGCCGTTTGAAGTGTCCGACCAACCCAGGGCCAAGACCAGGCGGTGGTCGGATGGAGGCGCGACAGCAGGGCGGGCGACCTCTTGCCCCCTGTGGGGCGCACTCGGAGGACGGGGTACCTGAAGTAGGATCCAGTCTCGTGTCTCGTGCTGTTGTTGGATGGCTGATGACGCGCTTGGCCAAGTAGGGATCGATGCACAGCGCCGCGGGCAGGCTCGCAGGTAAGGGAGCACTTCTGGTGTGCCAGTGTGTGCTTGTCATCATGCTCGAGCCCCCGAGAAGGAGGAGGAGGAGGAAGAGGACGACGCTACATGTACATGGTTTGTGCATGATGGCAGGCAGCTCGCTGATCGTGAGGGCAAAAGAATGACTGCAGCCACTACACCAGACTGCGACTGAACCAGCGCCCATGCAATATCACCATCGACATCGAAACATGGCATCGACAACGGCAGCAAGCTACGGCAGGTGGGTGCATCGGGCGGGGAGCCTGGGGTGGTGGTCATGGTCATGGTCATGGTCATGTCCCCCTTCACGGATCTGGCGACGGCACATCCAATGTGCTTTCGGCGCCGTCAGGAACGTAGTGCCAATTGATTGGCCCTCCTTGGTCTCTGCGTGGTGATCCAAGCCAAGCCAGGCGCCAGGGTGGAGGGAAGTCGCTATCCGGGGTGGGGCAGCGGAATTCATCATCCTGGGAAGGGAGGGAAGGGGGGCAGGAAGGGAGGAGGAGGAGCAGCACCACCAGCAACAGGAGGGTAGGGTCCGGCACGGTACGCTACTGCGTAGAGTCCCTACTTGGCTTCCTAAACACCCCGGGCCCCTAAATACGTCATTACCTCCTCCTTACTTTACACTACCTATCATTACTTAATTATTTCTTTATAATATAATTTTTTTATATTACTAAATAAATACTATAGCTTCTTAAAAGAGTTATAAATTAAGGCTATAAATTACCCTAAGTAAAATTAAAAAGGGTATTATAATATATTACTAAGTATCTTATAACTATAAAGTAAGTTAAAAAATACTATATACCTAAGCTTATAGTACTAAAAGTTAATAATAAGTATATAAAAGTAAGTAAAAGCTATTACTAAGTCTAAAGATATTAATTATATACTAGGTTATTTATAAAAAGTATACTTATTATATTTTCTTAAAGGTATAAGTATATACCTTTATATAGTATCTATATAATATTTTTAGCTTAAATATATATATTAAAAAGAATTAAGTATATTACTTTATTATAAGGTATTTTTAGGTTTAAATAAAAGTTAAAGTTTCTTTAAATACTAAGTAAGTAAATACTACTTAAAAAAAATATTTAGCTTTTTTTTATAAAGCTATAAATTATACTATTATAAGATATTATATTAAGACTAGTAATATTATTAATATAGATAAAATAAGTATATTAGGCTATTAAATTAGGTACTATTAAGTATTAAGGTTATTTAAAATAAAAATTACTTTATTATTTAAATCTTAATTACTTAATTAAACTTTTATTCTTAAAGTAATTATAGCTAATAGCTATTAGTTAACCCCTTATATAGTATTAATAAAAAAAATGCTTTAAAAATAATACTTTTTTAGTAAATTACTAAACTAGTAGTATATTAAAAGTATTAATAAGTAGTTTATAGTCTTAATTTATTATAAGTAGCTTATAAAAGTACTTTTATATAAAATAATACTCTTAAATAAGTATAAATAGTATCTTTTTGTTCTTAATAAATTAATTATATATATATTACTTATCTTTATAGTAAGAGCTTAGTATAAGTATATAATAATAATTTATTTACTAGTATATATATTATATATTACTTAGCTATATAATAAGGGTATTTTTAATTCTTTAAAGAAGTATTATACTTAAAAAGTTACTTATATAGCCTTTATACTAAAGATAGCTCTTATTAATAAATAGCTAGTAATAAAGGTATATAAGTAGGCTTTTTAAAAAGCCTTTTCTTTAAGGAATATTTTAAGTACCTTTTTAAATACTAGTATTAGTTTCTTTAACTTAAAGAAGGTTTTTAACTAAGTATATTTTATAAAGGAACTTTAGAATAAAAATTATAAAATAATAAAGCTTATAATATCTTTTAATTTATATAGGGATATTATTTATATACTAAAGAAAGTAAAGAATTTATTTATTATAATAAATTAAATTATAAATAGTTAAAATATTATTAAATAAGATATTTAAATACTAGTAGGTAAAATAAGTAAAATACTTAATAATTCTCTTAGGGAAATTAGTATTTTTAAAGAAAAAAATAACTACTTAAATACCTTTATTAAGGAGTTATGCTTTTATAAGAAGTAATATATTTTTTAAGACTTAAATATAGTATTTGTTAATATATAGAGAGTAATAAGAAGCTTATTATTATTATTATAGGGTTACTAGTAATTAAAAAGCTGCTATAAGGGGAATACTAAAAAGACTAGCTTAGAGATAAATATATATTATAAAGAGGAGCTTTAGTATTTATTTTAAATTTAAATTATATAAATATACTAAGAATTAAGTGTGTAGTGATTGAATATGTATTAATAAGGAGATGTGTGATAGTGTTTGGGGGCCTGGGGCGTTTAGGAAGCTGAGTGGGGACTCTATAATGTGTGTGGATGTGGAATGGCTCATGGGTACGGCAACCCTGGTCCTGGGGCCGGGTCAATCTTACGTAGTTGACTTGCTGTTGCGTAGGATTGAGGAAACTTTCGTCTAAGCAGGTCAGGTCGTCTGAGACGGGAATGGAATGGCCGGTCAGCCGGTGCGGCAGGCGCAGGCAGGGTGGCAGGTGCGCTGGTACTGTGTGTACTGTAGTAGGCGCGAATGCAAGCGCAAGTGCAAGTGGGAAGGTGCAGCCCCAGTAACAAAGGGGGGGTCAGTGTGTTGACGCTCGAGCAAATCCATTGGCAACGGGCGAATGAGGAGGGCGTGCGGGACGTGGAAAATACCTTGGATCACTCGCGGTGCGACACGCCTGGTGTGTGCATATACACATGAATGCCAATGTCTCTCCGCGCTCTGGGTCATACAGTACATCTATATTGTACCGAGTGGTAATGATAAGTGTGTTCAGTGCAGCACGTGTAACAGTGGCAGCACAGCAGGTGCGTGCTGCGTAAGCGTGGGTGGCTTGGGAGCTGGGCCTGGGAAGGACTGGAACTCAAAAAGACAATGGTGGCACACCGTCCGCAGCAGGCAAAATGTCAGTGACTACTCAGGGATGATGCTCTAGCTCTAGGCCTGTTGGGGTGGAGCACTACATGGACTACTGTACTGTACTGTCCTGTCGGCTGATACCTAGCAGGCCGGGCTTGGTCCTGCTGGGTACCTAGGTAGTGGTGGGTGCGACTTGGTGAGGGCAGGTGGGTGCACGCAGTAATAGTGTAATTCGGAAATGGGCACGCCCGCCTCGTTGTCTGGCCGGCCTGGCAGAGCCTGACTACGCCCCTCTCCCTCCCTCTTACAACCCAGGGCAGGCTTCCAAGGCATCCAAGGCTGGCTCGCTGGCAGGGGGAAGGCGGCCACGGCTAGGTCCTGACAGCGCTAAGAGCTAAGAACGAGGGCGGCCAGTCGCCTGGAACTTCATTTTTAGGTGCAGGTCCATTCCATTTCCGCCTCGGGTAGCAACGAGGCCAGCGAAACGCGCTCACCCACCCCCTCCCTTCCTGCATCCTATGCCCTGCCCTGCCCTGCCCTGCCGCCCTGTCCTGCTGCACCCAGGCGGCCAGGACCTGCCCCAGGCGGAACTGCTGCTTCCTTGTTGCTCGCTCCTTGCTGATGCTGCCGCGGCCAGGGCGCGCGGGTGTGCGTGTGGGTGTGTGTCTTTGTGTGTGTGTGATGGAGCCTGACTTGACTCTGATGACTCTCGTCCTGACTTTTTCCAACCAACTTTCACTTTGCAAGCTCGCCTCTCGGGGCTTGGTCTTGTGTCTCTCGGACCCTGGTCGACTCATCTTTCGGGCCTACCTACCTTGATTGGCATGCACCACGGACAGATCAGCGGCCTGCCTACCCTGCCCTCCGCGACCAAAATCATACCGGACCGTACCAAACACACTCCGACTCCAACACACCCACAGCACGATCCTCTGTCACCGCATTCGCGCCCAGTCCGCCAGCCTGCTCGCTCAGCCAGGCTCGCACTACCAAACACACTACACTACGTCCATGCACCCTTCCCTCCGTTTAAAGTACGTGCCCCAGCACACACTACACATACAGTACGCACCAGCTGGCACGGCACGTCCTCTATTTCCCCGGCCGCCGAGTGGCCGCCGAGTGCACTCTCCTCTCGCCGATGATCACACTGCGCAGTAATTTGCTGTGGGATCGCGAAACTCTATGAGAAACAGTTCGCGCCTGCCCCCTAAATGAGACGGGTCTGTGAAGCCTTCGCAAGCCCCCTCAAGCCGAGACCATCCAACCTGAGAAAAAGCACACCCAGCGTTGCACTTGGGTCGCCCCCTCCCTGGCCTGTCCCGTGCTTTGCGACCGGGCGGCGGGGTGCGAGGCGAAAAGTATCACGAGCATGTCTGCCCCGTAAGTAGGTCGCACTGGCAGTCCGAATCTGCTGCCTGCGCTGTGGTTTGGTTACGCACCGGCCCACTCAAAGGCGATGCTGCCTCCCGAAGCAAAGCCCTCCTCTGGCGGCCATCAGCCTTCCGCGTCTGGAAGGCGGCGTGTCTGCTAGTCCGTGTCTGCTGGATCATGTACCATGCACCATGCACCATGTACGCCTTATTACTGTGGTGCAACAACTGCTCTCCTCTCCGTTCTGGACGCAAGGCGCAGGAGGAGGGAGGAGGAAGATCTGACCTGTCAGGCTAACACGATGGGCACGAGACGGCCAGCTCATCACCACTGTGGAAGGGCTCCTCCTCTGACCATTCCATGATGCGGCGGCCGCACAGCACAGGAGGAGACTGGACTCGGCAAAGGCGGCCTAGGCTGCCCTGCCCACGACGCGTAATAAATTGTGGCCAGGGACACGAGCGACAATCATGGACGCATGCAGGCGTGGGCAACTGAGTCCGAACCAAGGTGCCGCCCCGCCACTAGGTGGCCCCCCCAACAGGCGGAGGAGATTCGTCTCGCTTAGTGGTGTGTCAGGACTTGGGGCGTCAGGTGCTCCGATGGGATGTGCATCGTGCCAGCTCCTCCAGGACTGCAGGACCAAGGGACCAGCACGAGAGCGAGCCCACACACTCTGACACCGCAGCGGCAGCGGCAGCGGCACCGCACCTGCAGCCAGCATGTTTTTGGCCCGGTCCCATCGATCCTACAGAGTCGAGCGAGGGTGCTGAGGTCGCCACCCAGGCATGGCTGAGAGGGGGGGTGCGTGCCCCGTAACTTACGACGTCGCAGGGCCCGTAAAGCTACTGCGTAGTAAGGGGGTACGTACTCTTGTACACACCTGCGCGGCGCGCCAGTGCATGGTGCAGGCGGGCCCAGGAGAATCTCCTGGCTTGCATCTCTGACTGACCCTCGGCCCGTCATCATCATCCTGGCCACCAGCCCATTGACGGCGCCAGCCTGCAACCAGCAGCACTTGGTCTAGGTTGCATTTTTCCAAGGATGGGCCGCCATTGTGCTCTCAGACATCACCTAGACAACATTGCTCCTTTGGTGATGAGTCGTTTTGTGCTATGCAATTCCCGACTCCCGAGAAACACACCTCGCAAGACGAAGACGCGA
>JACBFG010000011.1:3125470-3157828 GCA_013435955.1 Diaporthe sp. HANT25 | reverse complement strand
CCCCCCGGACTTCTTCCTCATGCACGCCCCACCCCCCCTACCAACCCATCGTTCCCATTCCCGAGGTCCCAATCCCCACTGTCATGTCCCCATTTGCATCTGCATCTCAACTCCATCCGACCCAGATGCAACCCCCCCCTTGGGGCCTGGGCAAGGGCTTCTGGGTCTTCCCCCCCTTGTCCGCCATCCCACATGCCAGCATCCTTGCATGCAGCCGTTTTTGGATGGATCACTGCGCTCAAAAGTCTCGAAGTTCTGCAGCCTGGCGCACCTGTCCTTGCTCGCAAGGCGGTGTCACCATTGGGCAAAGGCTACCTTCCCCAGGGCCGGTCTCGAGTTCTGATACGTGGGGCCAACTCAGGACGGACTCTAAGCCGCGAAAGTGCTCTCAGGCCCAGCGACTTCATTCTTCGCCTTGGTCCTTGGACAATCCCGGCCCAGGGCCGTCCTGTCCTTGTACCTCCGTACCTCCCCAGCCCGCCTGACTGACCCCACAGACAGACACACCTCACACGGTCTCTGCCAAATTGATGGTGCCGAACGGACGGGGCGCCAGGCCTGGCCCCGGCAACCCTTGCTCTGGCTAGCCGGTGGCCCATACCACGCTGCATGTGCGTTTCCTCTATCCCCAGGGGCCGGTCCCAATCAAAACATTCCCAGATCCAACCGTCGACTGGGGTCGCTCCTCCAACCACGAAATACCGGTACCATGTACATCGTGAGCCTCAGGGATACGCCAAACTGCTCATGCGACAGAGTACCCTACCGCCTTTTCGCTCAGGCAATCTCGCGTCGTGCTTGCCCCCCTCGCGACTTGTCTTACACCGACCTAAAGGTGTTCTGTTTCGTACCGCGGCTTGTGGGCTGCCATGTACGCTCGCTGCACAGACAGCCGGCCCTTTGCAACCAGCACGGGCGGCTGAGATGGCTCGGTGGGTGACTCGGTGTACCTGTGTACACTATGCTTCTGGCCCGCCTCATGCTTGCGTACGCAGCTTTGGAACTGAACTCTCTTCAAGCCAACAGTCACGCTTGGGTGCCGCAGCACACACAAGCCAAACCTAATGGCCTTGTCCAGCGCACGAGGTAGAAGTACAGTGATACGGGGTGTGCTATGGTACATCGTTCACCTCAGCTTGGCCCGCTTCACCTCACACCACGCTCGACAGGGCTACTGCTTGTCCGCTTGTTCCCTCCTGCTTCCATCGGCCTTGTGCCGAATGTGGCAGTCGCCCTACCGTCCCTAATGCTGCTAGGACACAAGCAGCATAAAACAATGATCCCTGCAGGTCGATATGACGCAGGCGGCCAATCCTTCCCAGCATGCAAGCTCTCTCTTTGACCCGAACCGACGCATCCACCCTTGACCCCATGATACCTCCCACCTAGACATCCACATGCCAAATGGCCCCGTCCCCATCTCACTACTTTTGTTCTCCGTGCCAATACGGCAATGTCACTCCTGCCCAAACTAGCTTCGATGTATCCTTCGAACCATTCCACATGGCCCCTTTGCTTCCCTGTCCCTGTCTCAACGCTCGCCCACTCCTTTATGACCGACCCATTCCATAATAAGCAGTCAGAGACCTCGATCTGCCTCGACAGCCACCACGATGCCATATACTAATATGCTACGGCGCTCCATACCTTCCAGCCTGTCTTGTTCGTCAACACAACTCACACCAACTACAACCTCGTCAACAAACACACAGCTATCAAGATGATGCACTCCTTCGTCGGAGCCAGCCTTCCTGGCGTGCCGTCCTATCCTGCTCAGTACACCCAAGATGCCTTCCTCGAAGATCTCTCCAGGCAAATGGCAGTATCAGCCAGCAGGAGATACTCGAGGGGTTCGAATGGTGCTCACACTGGGACCGCCATGAGAGTCGCCAAACCATCCAGCGCAAGCAACAGCCCTCGCAACTCGCTCATGCAGCAACGCCGACGGACGATGATGAACGACCCGGCCTTCATCCAGCGAGCACAACAAGTGGTGGAGCAGCCATACCTGCCCACGCCTGGTCCTGACACTTGCGGCAACACGTACTATGAACCTGTCAAGAAGGCACCACGTCCAGTCAGCTGGCACCCATCAACAATGGCGCAGACACAACAATATGTGCCGCCAGTGTCAACACAACCGACCCAGTACCCCTTCCCGTCGTACTGCGAGGTGGACTGCTATACTGCCGCACCTGCACCCGCCCCCGTCCAGTTCCCGCCCACACCCGCCGCCTACTCGGCATACAGCTCCCCGGCGTCGGCCTTCTCGCCCTTGAACCTACCTTACTCAACCTATGAGATGCCCCAGACGTACTCCTCACCCAGCTGGGACGTCTCTGCCGCAGATACAGCAGACACCATGCCGGCGTCGACTCTGGGACAGGCCCAGTACTCCTTCACCCCAGGACCGTCCTGTGCGCCGCCACTGCCCAGCTATGTCGCGACGTCGCACTCTCCAGCAAACTGGGCGAGCCTCGCTCCTCAGGCCCCACCTACACCTGAGGACCCGCCCAAGTCCCAGCAGCCAGAGCCAGCCCTTCAGAATGACGATGAGTCCATCCCGTTCCCATCGCTGGACGAGAACGACGACGAAGAAGAAGGAGACATCCTCATTGGCCTAGGGCTGTACGACCCCCCAGAGAAGCTCCCATTCCAGGGTGGTCTCCTGGGGGCATCTTTCGACTATCAGCCAACTGGCAAAGGCCTCAAGTTGGAGGATGCCTGGGAGCCACCCGTCAGTGATGACGACGACGATGAGGAGGATGGTGAGGGTGAGGCCGAAACGGCCGACGACGAGTAGTCGAGCCTCAACATCACACCACTGACGCACGACACGATTATGATACGCATTTTTCCGGAGTTCTGCATTTGTTTTTATGGGAAAGCCAACGGAGTTTACACTGGGGCAGCCTTTTGTTCTGGTCAACGGACGAACGGGCTACAGGTTTTACAGCGGAACAAGTTTCGATACCCCGGGTTTTACGATAGAGAGACCAAACCAGCAACACTGCTGATTTTGTAAGAATTACTACCATTTGGATGGGAAAACCTGGCCGGTGGAGGGATGAAAGGGTGTGAGAAGGCGAGGAGATCTGTGTATGAGTTGAAAGAGAGGACCAGCCTATCTAGCCCACTGCTACAAAAAGGCACACCAATGTAAAACCAAACTCCAAAAGCTACACACTATTATTACTGCTGCTGAGTGATGCCATGGCACTAGCATATTGCTACCGGCCCTTCTCTGAATCGTGACAAGCTCTGCATTGTGAAGAGCCAGCAAAGCTACGGTGATTGCAAACCATACTAGGGGCTACGTCTGGAATTAGACGGCAATGCAGTGCCGGTCCGGGCGGTTGCAAGTTGGTTGAGTGTCCCGAGTCAAGCCCGCCCGGGTCCCATAAACCAAAAGCACCGGGGGTGGGCATGGTGGGTAGTAATCTTGATGTCACAGAGTCGTCCAAGAGAGGCACGGAGAACGTGACTGAAAAAGAAGCGATGAATGACGGGCTGTCTCTCTTGTTTCCCCTGGGGAGGAGGAGGGTCCAAGGGGTCCAGACGAGGAACCTAGAACCTGGTCGAAAAGCTTCTGAGGAATGGATCTCTCTCTTTCTTTCTTTCTTGCCTTGACACCATCACTCTCGAGGACACGCCTGCATCATCATCACACTGACACAGGCAGGCAGAAGTGTGAGAGAGAAAGCGAGAGACGTTGCTCGACACACCCAAAATGGGTGGGGAGGTGGTGGGGTGGCGTGCTGATTGGGCAGAAAGGGCCCTCAGAGTGGGTTTCCCTCTCTTTCTTTTTCGTGATTTTTGTTTTTTTGAGCCTTTAACCCTGCTTCCCCGTTCCCATTTTCTTTTGTTGATCAACGGACGGACCCTCCCCTTTACCATGCCATGCATGCAAATGCAAGTATACTAGCGATGGAAGGGGGGTGTGTGGGTGAGGGGCGGATGGGGTGGGGTGTGTGTGGGTGTGGGTGTGTGTGTGTGGTGGGTAGGAGGGAGAGAAAGAAAAAGGTACGTACCGTTAGGGTGTGTGGGTGATGGGACCACCCAGAACAGAGCCGCTCACGACAATGCCAGAAAGCAACCTTGTGAGCGAGGGGGCAGGGGGGAGGGGTGTGGGTCCAGGGAGGAAAAGAAAAAAGGTTTACCGTTCGAGCGACCCCTGTGCCCTGGGGCCCAGGCGCTACGTCTGGGATGGTGATCTCTTGTTGTTGTTGCTGCTGCTGGCCTGTTGTGCTGCCGCCGCTGCTGCGCGCGTGTGTGGGTTGTGCGTGGGTGTGTGTATCTGTGCGCCCCGGTTTTTCCATGTGTCGGGGTGGAGAGGAGCTGCTTGTTCAGCTGGGTTGTTGCTTTTGCAGGGGAAAGGATACCTGGGTACATACCTTCTTCTTTCTGTTTTTGCTTCCTGCGGCGCTGCTGCTGTGCTGCTGTGCCTCTCGAGGCCGGGACCCTGGGCCACACCCCCGCTGGGCAATGGTGTGGCGTGGCCGATGGAGGTGGAGGTGGGGATCTTCTTCGTCCTGCATGGATGGGAATGGAGAGTGGGCAGGGGGACTTGGACTGAATTGAGGGACACAGACTCCCAGACGGAGACAGAGGGCGAGCCCGCGCCAAGAATGGGGCGGTGGTAGTGCGGAAGTCTCCCGTCGGCGAGACGTGCGCTCAGGAGTACCTGCAAGAGACCCGTCGGCTCCCTGCGCTGGTCTCGTTCTGGCTCGACTGGGTTCGCTACTGCGGTCTTGGTTCGAAAATTTTCTCTTGACGTCGCTCCCGCTAGCGGTGGAGGGTCGAAATGTCGTTTCCTGCTCTCGGTAGCCAGGTGGCCCCTGCGCCCCCTTCGGTACGTATGGATACGTAGCTTTCCGCCCGCCCACATCTCTGATGCAAGCAAGCATGAATGTGGACTGGTGGTTGGCCCGGCTGGGGATCAGTGAGCATACGAGCAAGATTATTGATGACTGTGACTGAGTGAGCGGCGGTACCTAGGTACATCCACCCATCACATCCGGGCCTTGACTGCCAGCACCGGCAGTCAGTACGTACCTGCCCTGCCTGCGCCTGCCTGCACAAACGTCCACCCAATTGAGGGGTCGCCAATCGGTGATGCAAGCTGAGGCAAACCCGCCGTTATCGGCATCGCGGGGTTGGCGTCACAGCGAAAAAAAAGAGTCACCACAAAGTTTCTGTGCAGTTACAGTGGCGGTCAAAGGTCTTGCTTGGAAACGTGGAAACCAAACTGCCGGTCGCTCAGAGCAATTCACCAGTCCCTCAGTCGAGATCAATCGATCAACCCGACCAACCCAAATCCTCCTTGGTGTGACGACAAACACGATCTCTTGTCCAGACCCGTAACCTGTTCCACCTCTCGGACGAATTTCTCCAGCAAAGATGGCATCCCAACAGTACGTGTGATCTCGTGTCGCAGGAACGCGCAAGCCGTCACCTCTCAGCCCACTATCCTTGCTTGGACGCTTGATTGCGGACTTGCTTGCTCCCCATGCTTGCTCGTGATCGTCATCATCGTGGTGGTCTGTGATGATTCGTGGTGTTGTGCTGTGTCGTGTGGTGGCTTGAGAATGGGGCGGGGCATTCGGCTAACTTAATGGCCTACCTCTCGCAGCAAGGTGCTTATGCTCGGCGCCGGCTTCGTCACAAAGCCGACTCTGGATATTCTGAGTGAATCCGGCGTTCAGGTCACTGTCGGTACGCAAAGCCTCTCTCCCTCCTCTCTGATGCGCAGCCCCATCTGGTCACCTGAACCGTCCCAACCCCCTGGCTGCCGCATCCCCCCAAACCCCTTGCCGGGCTCGTAATGTCTGTATTTGCCTTCGTTCGCCCCCAAGGCTAACCTGGACGGCCTCGCCCACCTCTCGACAGCCTGCAGGACCCTCCAGACCGCCCAGCAGCTCTCCGCCGGCGTCAAGAACGCCCAGCCTACCACCCTCGATGTCAACGACGCACAGGCCCTCGACGCCGCCGTCGCCCAGCACGACCTCGTCATCTCCCTGATCCCATACACCTTCCACGCCAAGGTCATCCAGTCAGCCATCCGCCAGAAGAAGCATGTCGTCACCACCAGCTATGTCAGCCCGGCCATGCTGGAGCTTGACGCCGCCGCCAAGGAGGCTGGCATCACAGTCATGAACGAGATTGGCCTCGACCCCGGTAGTAAGCAGCACCCCGATGTCATGAGAAGCTCAACGCCGTCTGCTTGTGGAATATGCCAGGCGTCCCCCGTGTGAGGATGTCCAACAGGCAGAACATGTTCCACTAAAATCTTTATGCGTATGTGATGTTGTTTCTGGTGCTCGGATAGCTGACCCGCCGTAGTCGACCACCTGTGGGCCGTCAAGACCATCGAGGAGGTCCACCAGGCTGGAGGCAAGATCACCTCCTTCCTGTCATACTGTGGTGGTCTTCCCGCCCCTGAGGCGTCCGACAACCCCCTGGGATACAAGTTCAGCTGGTCGTCGCGTGGTGTGCTGCTGGCCCTCGGCAACACCGCCAAGTACTGGCAGGACGGCAAGGAGGTCGAGATCGCGGGCAAGGAGCTCATGGGCGCCGCCAAGCCATACTTCATCTACCCAGGTTACGCCTTCGTCGCCTACCCCAACCGTGACTCGACGCCCTACAACGAGCGATACAGCATCCCCGAGGCCAAGACCATCGTCCGCGGCACCCTCCGCTACCAGGGCTTCCCCGAGTTCATCCGCACGCTGGTGCAGATCGGCTTCCTGACCGAGACGCCCGCGGACGTGCTGTCCAAGCCGACGACCTGGAGGGAGGCCACCAAGGCCATCGTGGGCGCCTCGTCGTCCAGCGAGGAGGACCTCAAGAAGGCGATCCTGTCCAAGGCGACGTTCAACTCGCCCGAGGAGGAGAGCCGCATCCTGTCCGGTCTGGCGTGGGTCGGTATCTTCTCTGACGAGCAGATTACTCCCCGCGGCAACCCTCTCGACACGCTGTGCGCGACGCTCGAGAAGAAGATGCAGTACGAGGGTGAGGAGCGCGACATGGTCCTGCTGCAGCACAAGTTCGGCATCGAGCACGCCGACGGCCGCAAGGAGACGCGCACCTCGACCCTGGTCGAGTACGGCGACCCCAAGGGCTACTCGGCCATGGCCAAGCTGGTCGGCGTCCCCTGCGCCGTCGCCGTCAAGCAGGTCCTGGACGGCACCATCACCGAGAAGGGCGTCCTGGCACCCATGAAGTGGAGCCTGTGCGAGCCCATCCTGAACGAGCTCAAGAACAAGTACGGCATCAACATGGAGGAGAAGACCATCCAGTAAGTTCTGGATGCAGCTCACCGTGTCGGATTGACCGGAATGGATGTAAGGGGGCCGCAATTGTGGCCAAGATGTCTAAGAATACCCTCAAAAATTGGTGTAGAGCCAGGTAGAGAAAATAAAACAATAGACAATCCCGAGATTGGACAAGCGGTTTTTGAGTGCTGTATGTGGTACTCAAGATGCGTCGTTCAAGTGATGAAGTTCAGCGGGACTAATTTCGTGGGCGTGCCTAAGTGGGAAGTGCTTAGAAATAACGAGCTAAATGTTCATCGTGAAAATATGGTGGGTGTTCGTTTATCAGGTGTCTTGATCTGAATTCAGGTGAAGTATTAGTGCAGCGGTGGTGAGAAGGCCGAACGGCTGCACCGTTGAGAAATGAGAATTTCACTCGAACATTCTCAGTGACCCTTGCGGCTCCCAGTACGATCAGCAAGAAATTGATCCTCACATATCTACATCTACTCCAATCATCTGTCCAAATAAGACCACAAAACTGAGGGAAAACGAGAATTACGGAAGGAACAAGTCACAGTCGAACGTTCTTTTACGCTTTCATTAGGAATGGTCCAGTTCGTCTTCACGCCCTGGCGTAACCGAGCCGAGCTCCTCAAAGTCCGCAGCCAGCTCTACCCATCATCTTCACAATCCACACCGCCGACGCCGCCGACGCCACACCACAAATGGACCGCATCCGAGCTGCAGGACATCCAGAGGGCCATCGCGCGCGTCTTCATGTGGGTTCACCGCGGCAACTGCCCGCACGTGGTGGAGTCGACGGCGATGCTCATGTCGGCGGTGCTCCTGGACCGGCGGCACACGCAGCGACGGGGACATGGTGGCGGGAGCACCGACAACGACGGGGGCACGCACGACGATGACGACGCGGCGAGCGAGTACGGCGTGCGCGCGGCGTACCTGACGGCCTTCACGCGCTTCGTAACGGGTTTGTTGGATGGGCACCAGGACCGGGCGCGAAAGCTGAGCATGTACGGCGTCGCCAAGACCGTGGGGCTCCCCGCGGGCTTCGTCGAGCTGCGGCACCAGGGGACGCACGAGCCCATGCCCGGGCTGGCGCAGCTGAGGCCCGCGGCGGGGAGGGCGCTCGTGTGGATCTGGGAGTACTACTGGAGGAACCTGCCGGACGTCCCTCCTGGGCCCGGGGAGGTCGGGGGCGAGGTGGTTCCTGGTGGTGGGGAGTCGTCTCGCGGGGCTGCTGCTGCTGCTGCTGCTGCTACGCCTGATGCACCAGGTGGGCTGGCTGGGAAGAAAAAGCCTGTGGTGGTGGCTTCTGCTACGTCTACGATCAAGGGACGGATGTGCCGCGCCGCGCTGATGGGATATCTCCAGAGACAGGAGGGTGAGGTGGGCAGCGATGCGGCGAAGCAGGCCCTGACGAGGCAGCTGGCGCAGTGGGACGACACGCTCGTTCTGAGGACGCTGGAGGAGATCGGGCAGACCGCGAGGGACGAGGGGATCTTGTCACGGTCGGTGAAGCTCTCCAGGGAGATTCTCCTCCGGGCTACGGGGGACGAGGCACAGCAGCAGGGCGAGGACAGGGAGATACCCACGGATATCGAGGAGATGAGGAGAGAGCTGCGTGAGGCCAGAGAGGAGGCTGAGGGCTTGGTGGATGGGGTCGAGGGCGGCAAGAGGAAACGGGATGGTCCTGACGATGATGGCCCCGGCTGGAAGAGGTGGAAGGGGCCATGGGTGTCAAGGCCCATAGGGATCCTTTGAGTAGACAGAGCTTGAGAGCGATGACTTGCGATCTCGAGGTCTTACTTCCCAGTAATTACACTTTGGAGTCTGTCTCGAGGAACATTGCCCTAACGCCGTGCTCCCCTGGTTCCTCGACCGTATTGTAAGCTGAAATTTGGTCTTTGAATTTGACTGGCATCTCATCTGGTATACCCGTCGGCAAGCTATCTACGCATGAAAATGCCTCTGTGTTTTTGGTCGCTCTCCGTTGGCAGATATGAGCGGCTCCAATTAGCATCTGCTACAGCTGGTGCAGCTGCTAATTGTGTCCTGAAATGGTTCATACTGCCTATTCCATAACAAAAACGGCCAAAGTGATCGCGGGCAGGGGACCATAGCAAAGGTGGAGGTGAATGCCGGAGCCGTACTCGGCCGGGATGGGACCCAATAACGTCATCCAGATTTGCATTGGTCATCCAGCTGTAGATGCATGTCCGTCGCAGGCAAAGAGGAGAAGCTTCACGGTTTTAGAATCAGTATCTCCGAACGAGTGATGCATTCCGCAGCCTTCCGCAGACCTGTTCTCTTGAAGAAAGTCAGCCCTCTAGCAAGAGCTGTAAGTAGCAAGCCCGCCGGCTCTTTTGCACGACGCCTTCGGATTGCCACGGTCCTGAATTTCTAGATTGACTGACACGGCGCCCACGCCCTTAGTTCACACCAATCCGCGCCATGCATATCCAGTCAATCCCCATGTGTATGTCAATGTCCTCCTGAATGGCTATTGGCCATGTTGCTGACGAGAGGTCTGGAAAGGGGTGGGCAGTAGCAACAACTACGCCTACCTGGTCACAGACGACAAGAGCAAGGATGCCGTCATCATCGACCCTGCCAACCCCCCAGAGTGAGTACCCGGATGGCCACGAACTAGAGTTTATAACTGACACATCCTCGCTAGGGTCACTCCCGTGCTGAAGAAGGCGATCGAGAGCGGCCAGATCAACCTCAAAGCCATAGTGAACACACACCAGTGAGCCTCCACTTCAACACGGAACACACGAGCTCGCCTGCTAACCACCTCCGACCAAGCCACTGGGACCACGCAGGCGGCAACAAGAAGCTCCGCGAGGAGCTGGGCCTGCCGGACCTGCCCATCATCGCCGGCAAGGGCGCCGAGGGCGTGACCAAGACGCCCGCCAACGGCGAGGGCTGGACGATCGGCAGCATCGCCGTCAAGGGCCTGTACACCCCCTGCCACACGCAGGACAGCATCTGCTGGTTCATGGAGGACGGCGGCAGTGAGAGGGCCGTCTTCACGGGCGACACGCTGTTCCACGCCGGGTGCGGCAAGTTCTTCGAGGGCACCGCCGAGGAGATGAACACGGCGCTCAACAAGACGCTCGCGGCGCTGCCTGACGACACAAAGGTCTTCCCCGGCCACGAGTACACCAAGAGCAACGTCAAGTTCGCCGTCTCGGTGTTGCAGAATGAGGCGATCAAGAAGCTGCAGGCTTTTGCTGAGGCGAACCGGGAGACGCAGGGCAAGTTTACGATTGGGGACGAGAAGGTATGTGATAGCTGGCAGCTCTAGGAAGTGTCTGGACTCTACTAACGCATTTGCTTTTATAGCAACACAACCCCTTCATGAGGACAAGCGTAAGTGATGCCCGTGGAACGTGGTCAGAGAATGTAAAGTTGCTGATTGAGTTCATAGGATCCCGAGATGCAAAAGGTCACCGGCAAGACAGATCCCGTCGAGGTGATGGCGGCACTGCGCGAAGGCAAGAATAACTTCAAGTAAGTCTGAGCCGGGAACGAGTCAACGCCAAAGGCCTGGCTAAGAAGCCATGGCAGAGAGCCGAGCAGCACGAGGCTCTGAAGAACAGCAATACATTGCAAAATGTAATCAGAGAACAAGTTTTGAGAGCCGAGCGGTGAGAATTTATATTCATGATTTGCATGCTATGGAGATTCTAGTTTGTGGTGAAAGAGTGTTCCCATGTCAAAGCAGTCGCCAATCTCTGGGTTGAGAATGGGCAACATCGACCGAGTGATGGAAAGATTTAATCTTGCTTCAGTGTCCACACTTGTCCGCCCTGGAGTTATAATGATTGGAGACGGAAAGCTCTAGCTATTGAAGAAGCGATGTTTCAGAGGGGGGTCACGATGGTCAGATTCTGTCCGGGCGTCTCGCCACGGCTGAGGCTGTATGTCCTTACCTTGCTACTTTGTGGTGGCAGGCTCAACGGGCGCTTGACGAGGGTCCGGGTCGATGTCGCTTGAGCATCGCCACGGTTGACTCCGCTGGTGTGGTTGTTGCCAACCTGCGTTCTTCCTGACTCTACCTCCTGCGCACCAGGTGATAAGCCTTCCAAGACACCCAAAGAACAAGCGCCGGCTCTCGTGCTCTCTCGAGAGGGTTGGTTCTCGCCGTAACTAGCAGATAGTAGGAGACCACCAGTCGCACCAGTCAAATGGAGCGCGCTCGCACGTGCGAAGCGTCCTGGTTTGTGTGCAGGAAGGAGTAGGAGCTCTGCCCGGGACGGACTCCTGGTGCTGACAGAGACGTATTCCCTCGTGGCCGAACTCCTTCGCCATTCTGGATCAACCCGAGGCCGTCTCTTGTCATCTGTAGAGCTGGAGTGTATCTGACTCATGGACGTCTTCGTGTATGATTGCTCGCCGGTTGGTGTCACGGCGATCGCGTTCCAGCCATGAGACATTCCCTCTCATAGTACGACCTGTCGCGAGTCCGTCATTTGTGCGGCCATTGTCACATTGTGTTTCTGGGCCGGGGACCTCGAGTCGGCGTCTCAGCTAGCGAAGTATCGAAAAGTCGGGGCGGTGTTGAATGAACGTGTTGGAAAGAATGCAGAACTTTTGACGAAGAAATTTTAAGCGAGTTATGGCAGCTTTCCCAGCGGCCCGGCAGCGCTAACAGCAGCCGCACCCCAGCTGGCAGAGCTGCCTGCAGCGAGTGGGTCGTCCGACTTCATCGACCCCCGGGAGTCCAGCTCCAGAGTCTCCACTTTGACATCATCCGAAGGCATCGCATTCCATTCCAGTAAATCGCAACCCGACAACCTCGCGACAACGAACACGCGCCGACGCGCCGTCGCGAAGCCCACCATGGTGAGTTCCCAGATCATCCCGCCCCTCCATAATAGAATCCCATCTCGCATCGCACGTCCCTCAGTCGTTCATCTATCTGACACCCCGCCCAAAACAGCCTCCGAAACGGAAATCCGGGGGAGCGGCCGAGTCAGGCGCATCTGGCAAGGCTGCGAGGCAGTCCAAGCTCGCCAAGGAGCACGACATCACGGCGCAGGAGGAGGCGGAGATCAAGGAGGCGTTCTCGCTATTCGCGGAGCCCATGGACGGCGAGAAGGAGGGCGTCATCCCCATTGATGATGTCCGCAGGGCCATGATGTACGTGTGCCGCTAATTCTTAGTCTCCCTCGCCCATTCACTTTCACTCAAGTTCAGCGCAACCCCGCTTCCGAGCTGTGGTGGCCGCGCCTGCGTTGAAAGGGACCTCTCTGCTAACAGACACTCCTGCGAACAGAGCCCTCGACATCCCGCCCAAGGACAAGGACGAGCTGGCCGAATTCACCGAGATCCTCGACCCGGACGACGAGGGCTTCGCGAACTACCCCTCCTTCGTCGCCATCTGCGCCCTGAAGCTCCACGCGCGCGACCAGACCTCCGACGCGCACGCCCACGAGGTCGACGAGGCCTTTGCGCTGTTTACAGGCACATCTGGCGAGGGTGGCGTCATAACCGTCGCGCACCTGAAGAGGGTCGCCGCCGTGCTCAAGGAGGAGGTCGATGACGCCCTGCTGCGGGATATGATCCTTGAGGCGAACGGCGGGGCTGGTGTGGGCAAGGGCGTCAAGAAGTCTGAGTTCGACCATGTCATGCGGAGGGCGGGTGTGTGGAGATGATGAGAGGGGCCGCCGAATAAGGAGGACATGAGGAAATTATGAGAATTGCTACACGGCCCCAATTCGACGTCGGCTTGCGTGCGGGGCGGCTTCTTGGATGTTTCGCAACTCAGACCAACCCTTTCCAGCCGCCTGAGGAGGAACACCACCAAGGTGGTTGAGGCACAAGGGTCTTTCGTCACATGATACGAAGACGAGGGCACCCTGAGGAATAATTACTGTCCTCGGAAGCTGCTTTGGTTGTAGCACGTCAAGTACGACTGGGGAAGGAGAAACGACCGATTTGGATGGAGAAGAAAGGTACCTGGATATCCTACGTCAAGCACACGAGCGTGGTAGCAGGCCCTTGCATCGCGACACAAGTCGCCACAGCATGCGTGCGAGGAGGCAGGAGAACTGTGCCATAGACCTGGGTGAAAGTGTCGTACTGGGGCTATCTCACCACGACATTGCGATGGTTGGGTCTCATCGATGAGACCCTGTGGTTGATCGATCTATTAGACCTCTTGGGCTGATGACATTTGGGCTACGACAGTGTCTTGGGATAACTACCCGCCCGTTGAGAATGACGGGACTTCTATTGAGGAGACTACTGGGGAAACTCATGGCTGTATATGAAGTGAAACTGGTCATCATGTTGAGTCTTGAAAGAACAAACTCCCACAAGAGCAACGTCTACGGTCACGACGAAGTGGTGGCAGCAAAAGATAGAACCAATGTGAGCACCCAGCACCGTCGGTGAAAAGTCTCGAGACAGGCCCTCATAGCAAGCTGCCTTGTGGCATCCAGCCCCATCGGTGCGCGTGTTGGAGACGGTAGACCAAGTGTGATGTCCTCTCGTGGCAGTCCTCGCTGGAGCTCGCAAGTGAGGCCATCGCCATGTGTCAGGTCTCGAAACCAATGGGCTACCTCTGGTCGAAGGATCCCTCTTAAGAGGACACTCTCCCCGCGCAGTCAGTCATCCACCACATGCCTCCATCCCACCTTCGTTTGCGATGCGAGACGACTACTTCAATGGCCCAGTTTCCCTAGACTCCCAGCGTTCCCTGGCCCAACCGCCATAGCGTCTAACAACAACAAACAACAAAATATTATTATCACAAACAAAACAACCACAATCCGACCCAGAAGTCGTCCGTTCAACTCAGGCTGTCTCCACGGAAGAGGAAGACGAGGAAGTACGCTCAATGCGGCAGGAAACCTCCCCTCGAGTACGTTGGCACTGACATAACGAAGAGAGATGTAGGGCATGGTCCCGAACTCTTTTGGCCTTTTAATTAATTTTGTCCTTGAGGACAGGAGCTTCTCCGTTCCTTGAGTTACTGCACAAACGGTCCGCTGCTGAAAGGCCTATTGATATACGATTTGCAAAGAAATCAGATATCTGCACTCGCAAAAATGTATGGTGCATCGGTATCTGGCACACTACCTACAACCAATTCACATAATCACTACATAAACTTACACACACCGAGGCCTAATGTACCGGTGTGCCCTCCGTTCTCGTAGGTGCGTATATCCGGTCTCTTTTCAAATCGAGATTGCTGGACGCGATAGCCCCATAGTTGTCACTGGGCTTGGGAGACTGACGCGGTGCATGACAGCGATCACTACAAGTTCACAACCAAATCATGCACATATATTTCCTAACCTGGATCAATTGCACAGTGGCTTCCGCTCTGAATGGAGGAAATCCATACCCAATGACGTCGCCGCGATTGGTGTTCCCTGCGATTTGCGCATGAAACCCCCCAGCTGGGAACGTCCCCCAAGGCGCGAAACGATTATGCCGACTGGCAATGCCGACTGGCTGCGGCGCGCCACGCCCATCACTCCCGCGCCCACAGCCATTGGACGGTTGTCAACCATCTGTTCCAATCCGAGGTTATGCCCCCTTGCTCTTCACATCGCCGGCGCCTGCGACGGACGTCCTGCCTGCCCATACGCTGACGCCGTCTGCCAATTCCGGCCGGGGATACTCACGTTCTCAGTACTCTATCCCGCGTGCGTCTCACTTTAGACGTGCTGATCGCCGTCGCAGGTCCTCCTCCCCGGTGATGACTTCATCTACCATGTAATAATATGAACAACAAGCAAGAGTGATGCTGCCGGACCAACGATGTACACTGTCCAGACTGTATAGGCGTCATGCCATGCCGGGTACCCTTTGCGCCTTAGTAGCAGTGCCAACCAGGACCCTGAATAAAGCAGCTCCCGTTCGTGCCCGGCTCGGCGCATTGAGGGCCGGGAGGGGGAACGCTGTTGATGTCAAGAGCCTCGCTACACCGGCAGGCCCATGACAGCGGACCGGCTCCAATTGTCAAGCGAGGGGGAGGGGTCCCTTTTGCAAATGCACAATCCTGATTCGAGAAGATGGGGGCCTCCAAGAAAACTCAGCCACTTTGACCGCCAACGGCGAACGACCGACAGATTCTGGGGAAAACGGGCACGTGAGTGGAAAAAGAGAATTGAGGAAGCCGCTTCACCTTTCTTTCTCATCCTCGGCTACTGCGTAGGGAGCTGCTCCCCCAGGCTTGCGTATCCTTGCGAGCTTGGCGACGCTTCCTTCGAGGCGTCGAGCCGTTGGAGAAGTGACAAAATGCCGCACTTGACGAGCAGGTTTTCGCCCATCGCGCCGGTCTGCACCTTCAAGGCGCCAACGCGAGTTTATGCCATGGTTATGCTATAGCTTTTCCCCCAATGGTAAAGGCGTTATGTACCCGATCCAGGGCCGCCATGATCAGGGGGCCACCGCTTGAACTGATTGATTGATTGTTGCAACAACGATTCCAAGCAAACGTCGAGAAATGAGCGCATATGGCAAGGACCTGTCTCGAATCCGGCATGGTTTCGATGATGCCAGCCGGCGGGCGGGCGAATCTCGCTGTTAGCAGTCAATCCTGTCATTAGTCTGCCGGTCTGCAAGGTAAGTTCCAAGTTCCTCCAGCACAACCGCTGCAAGGTTATCTGTCTGCAGGAGGCGGGCGTGAGGCTCCAATTCGGATCGGTCAAGGTCCAGGCACAAGGGTGACATGACAAGGTCACACTTGTGTGGCAAGAACGGCCGGTCTATTAGACAGTAGCTTCCGGCCCAGCAGCTGATTTTGGCGTCCGTGTGTGTGTGCATCCATCCTGCCATCCTCTCAGCCGCTCGGCCGGCGAGCTCCCTCTCTTTGGTTGGGGCCCGTGGGCCACGGTAGCATAGGCAGGCCTCTATTGTCACCAGAGTGGCCTGGAGTGGTCCCGACCGCGGGGTTGCATGTTGGCTTGCGTGCGTGCCACTAGAGCGGCTCTAGGCTATCGGTCCTTCCCTGGCCCACGTGGCTGCTGCTGCAAAAAGCTTGCATGTAGCTTGTCTCTTTTCCGTATGGGGGTTGGAGGTCGCATTCTGCGGCCGAGGCCCTGCTCTGGTGTCCTTGCGGCGCTAGTCATGAGAGTCAATGGTCTGGAGCCTTCGCGAGGACAAAGAAGAACCTTGGACGTTGTTGTTAGTTTAGTGTAGAGCGAGAGGGAATTCGATTGTTTCTCTTTTGGCGTCCTGTCCGTCTTATCGCGGGGAGTGGGCGAGGATGGTCCGAGGGTCTAGAACGCCCCCACAACACCAGCCAATGATGGCCGCTCGCGTTGACGAAAAGGGAAGGAAGTGGGGGCCAGGTAGACCTCCTCTCCGCCCACAGTTTCCCTTTTCCCCTGCCTTGGAACTGGCACCTGGGACCCGGGATCTGGGATCTGGATTGGATCTTGCGCAATCTGGGAGGGACTGCCTGCTGCTGCTGCACACAGATAGCGCGTGGACGAAATGTTCGCAGTTTCAGCATCGAGGGGGGGAAACGAGAGGACGACGAAAAAAAGCGGGGTGTGTATGTTCCCGCCCTAATGGTACGTCGCATATGCAGGTCGCTTCCAGAAAATTGTGGCCTTCTGATGCACCGAAAATCCCAACAGGCCTTGGCAGCTATCGGCGATTGCGGTTGGCGCCATGTCGTCGTTGAGGGCTGGTAGGCAGACTATGTGACCTCTTGTCTTTGCTTCTTTTGGCTGGGCACTGCAAGTTTTGGCTGACCTCCATGCCTGCGTGTCTAGATATCTAGTGACTGAAGCCCAGGGAGGTCAGTCAGCATGTTTTGTGCGACTTACATAGTATTCACTTCACAATGAAGATCCTCACGGTAATGACAGCATCCGTCTTGTTTGGGTTCACAGCTTCCCAGTCGTTAGAGCCTGGTCTGGAACCAAATTACACATCCCCGCTAGGCGTGCAGTACATCAACCCTTCGACTAGTTACGATGTCACGGGGCCCTACAGTCTGCTCTCCATCGCGGGGCCAACGCTATACGTCGCAGGTGTTCGTGGAATACATCCTTCAAATAACTCCCTCGCAGAGATCGGCTATCCCAGGATACGTCTAGCCTATGAGAATATGGCCTATCTGGCGCGGTCGGCGGGGAGTGACCTGGTCGGTCGGGACACGGCCCCCACTCAAGTAAAGAACGGCCCTCGTTAACCTGTTCTCCAGACATCATGCGTCCGTCTGACTGTCTACGTATCGGACATGTACCGCTATCGCCCCCTGGTCAACCAAGTCCAGAATGAGCTATGGGCCGAGCTGAACACAACCGGCGAAGTGCTGTTCCCACCAAGGACAATTCTTGAGGTACAGAGGCTGAACGACGATGATATTGTCGAGGTTGAGGGAACGTTCTGGCTGGGGTAAAATCCTTCATTACGATATTTGGTAACTTGGACTCAACAAACGCTAGTCGTACCCACGCCAATACCACGGTGCTATGGTAAGGGCATGGTTCACGGTGGCACCAAGTCAGTCAATGATCCGGCCTGGATGCACGGCAGCGACGTTGAAATTGAAGAGCCGCCGGCGATGGCATCTCAAATAATCAGTAATAAATCTGGCACCTGTGTTACTTCGATGGCCCGGTGGTCCTTCTGTTGAGCGGCAAATTGCCATCTCGACTCGCCTAATGTCGTCGTCGGCCCGTCCACAATTTCGTGATATCAATTTAACTCTTTATTTGTGGGACGAGCACACGCATCCTTTGGTGGGCGTATTTGAAACGAAAAAAAAAAAAATTGCCAAAATCAGAGTTGCCTTGCCGTATTCGCTCGTACCGTGTCGTATACGCACGGCACTCTGACGACGCGTACAAAATGTCAGAGGGTTGGATCGCTCACCGATCGCTGCGTGAGGAAACGACCAACCAGGTCCCGCAGCAGCGGGCGGTGCAGCAGGCGGCGGTGGCAGCAAACAGCAAGACAGGATGACAGGCGGCAGTACTTTATGCAGGCCCTGTTCGCAGCTCCGCTTTGTTCGGTGCATCCCTGGCGATCACCAAACTGTAAAACAAGAGCGGGCTAACGACTCGCAGTCGGTTCGTTGGGTTGACAGCCGGGGCCACTGTTTGCAGGGTCCTGGGGGATGGCCGGTAGCATTTGGGCGAATTTTCGGTTTCAATGGTCCTTGCTGATCTCAAACAAGCTCAGGTTGATTGACGGTTTGCCCATCGCATTGCCCGCTCACTCGCCACCTGCGTGTTTCGCTCGTCACAGTCCTTTCACATCTCGGGTGGCCTTGCTCTCCTCCTCGAGCGGTCCCTGACCGAGGAGGGAAAAAGAGAGAGAGAGAGGACATGGGGTCCCCCTTCCCCTCTCTACCTGTGTGTCCCCATCTACCCCAATTCTGACCGCCGGCCAACTGGGGATTGTTGACTCGGACACGGTAACGTGACCTGAGGGGCAATTCGTGCAACAGGCGCCAGGAAGGAAGGGAAAACGTCCGTGGGCAAAGTGGCCATTTCCAGATGCTCTGGCCGTTGGCGTCGTGGGGATCGCACAGCGTGCCCGGTGGGAAGGCAAAAGAAAGGAAGACCCTGCACCCCTGGGGAGGGTTTTCCGGTGGGGGTGTGTGGATGTGGCATCCGACGCTTTTAGCACCTGCAGCAGTTCAGGACTGAGATGGACCAATAGACCGGGCGGACAGTCGATATCGCTTGCCGGAAAGGGCAACACACACGACATGTGCTGGGTGGGGCGGGGAGTTAGCTACGGCCAGTAGAGCTGCATTAGCAGCAGCAGTGCACTGCCAGAGGACAGGGACACCTGGGCCCAGGAGAGAGGGAGGCGAGCTTCGGCTGCAGAGTGCCCAGGTGGGAATGTCCGCTCTGGGATGGGGAAAACGGGTGCGCCACTGATTCGCAGCAGCAGCTCCAATTTGTTCCCCAACGGCAAGAGCTTGACTGTAGTAGCAGGACAGCAGGAGAGAAAGAGAGAGAGACGGCTGGCTGGATGGATGGCTTGATGGACTGCGTATAGAGTACGTATAGGCGACGGGCCAGCCCCTGAGAGCCCCATGGCCTTACCGAATCTAAACCGAATCAGGCGCGTCAATGCAACCCTGACACCCCTGCAACGAGACCACACTGTTCCTTGGCAGCAGGTGGCAGGGTTCCGCCATCTGCTCATTTCCCGTCTGCATCTGATACTACCCCAGAAGCTAGGTAGAGCTAGCACAGAAAGAGAGAGGGAGAGCAAGGAGCAGGAGGGAAGAGAGAAAGAGAGACAGAGAGCGAGCAAGCAAGCAAGCAGCAGACCACGGCAAGCAGACCACGGCAGGCCACAGCAGGCCAGAAGCAGGCCAGAGCACACGCATTACCCGTCCACCAGACCAGACCAGACCATTTCATACCACATTCATCATCATCCCATCTTTTTCGTTTGCCTTCTGCATACCCGCTTCTCTTCCTGTTTCGGTCGATCTTTGGTTATTATTATCGACGGCCGACCCCCAGAGCTCGGTCCTTTTTCCCACTGTTTTTCTCATTCTTGCTCCATCCCAAAGAAAAAGAGCTGCTCAGCTACCTTCCGTGGGGGATAGATAATATTTGCTGCTGCTTTGTTTGCTGGCCAAGTCGTCGTCTGCTAGCTCCATCGACGTACATCGCACATCCCACCCCCCCTCCAGCGCACCAAACAACAAACCACCGTTTTTCGTTCCTGCTTCTTTTTCCTCTGCCCGCGAGAGACACACTTTGTGCTCCCATCTTTCAATTCATTGCGCCACACATCACATCACTTGGCAGCGCCCTCGCCCACTCCTTAGCAGCTCTTGTCTGGTGCTGAGCTGCTGTTGATCGTACCTGCTGGGCCCCAGTCTCTCCCAATCTCCCTCTAATAGCCCAGCAATTTGGGGACGCGCCATCCTCATCAACCGACTCGCCTCTCTCCGTGTCAGACAACTCTGACGTACGAGGTCGCCCAGTCGTGCAGCTCCATCTAGGCTGGCATCAACCACTCCATCAATCACTTTCGAAGCTGGTACGTACGAAGCACTGCTTGTTTGCTCCAAGTCACGAGCACCGCTTAGCCAATCCACTCCCTCTTCGACGTCGCGCGCCTTCGTCATGGTCCTTGGTCTCATCAAGGTCCCTGCGTGCGTGTAGCTCCTACCACCTTTCGACCAGTCCACTCGCATTTGTCGGGCTGTCACACCTCTCATTTTTTGACGATTACAAAATCTAACCCGTCCCAGCTTCCATCCTGGAGTAACGGCGACGTCGCTTTGTGAAGCCGGCGAGCGCAACATCGACAACCACCGACCAGATCATCACCTGGCCCATTGACTCCTCCAACCAACATCGAGCCAGTGAGCAGTGCAGAGGCAAGCCTCTGCAAACCGTCAAGATGGCCTCAGAGACCGTCAACGAAAAGATGACCACGCCCGTTGCCACAGTCGCAACCACAACACAAGATGCTCCCAGCGGGAAGCCCACCACAACAGTCACAACGAGCGAGGCTCTTGTCTGCCCCGAACCCGACTTTCGCCGTCCCTCCGAAGTCTCGACACCAGCTTCCCGTGAACTGAACCCTTTCGACACCGACATCGAGGCCATGATCTCGACCCGAACCACGCGCGAGGACGACAGCTGCGGCATGAAGTCCACGAGCAAGGGCCAGCTGAAGGGCAGCGCAGACGGCCAGGTGTGGCCAGGCCAGGCCCACTGGAAGAAGAAGGCAAAGGCGAACAAGCTGAACCAGCGCTCGTGCCAGTGCCTCGCCAGGATGAGCAAGCGGAACAGGATCCTCGTCAAGGTCGGCATCATCGTGCTGGTGGTACTGACGGCAGTGGGAGTGGGATTCGGCATCAGCAAGCCACTCGGGGCCGGAATCTGGAAGCCGGACGGCAATTGAGAGGATCGCCGCGGTTAGAGATATTTCCTTGGTCACTCGTGCATCACAATTGGATCGCACCACCCACAAATCACCCAGCGGAAACGTTCGACATGCTACACACGGCGACACCCTGGACATACAGCGGCCTGCCCTTGTTACACACCCGATCGTCAGTATCACCGTCGCACTCTACTTCCCGACGACACACAGCACCCGACATCGAACGATCAGAGCCGCCCGCTTCTCTGTACATGATTCCCCCCATCGTCCAACGGCGAGAGGATGAATATGGGACCGAGAAACGAACACCCTCAATAGCATACATCTGCGAATGCACTAGACGCACGGGAGCAACTCAGATGACGGAGTTTGGAGTCCTTTCAGCAACACGATAAAAGGCGTTTTCGGTGCCAGGAGAAGTGATCTTCAGGTCTCCTCTTTTTTTTAACCGTTGGCCCCGGTTCTTTCTTTATTTTTATTAGCTTGGCATTCTGTATTGGATCTGCATGAATGCAGCCCGGATGAAGGAAAAAGAAAGGGATACGGCTTTCTGGAGCGCGGAACAATTTTCCTCTTGTTTTTCATGAACCACCCTCCAGCTGTTGTTGTCTTTTTAATTGTTGTCTTTGATCAAGAGAACCATGGAAAGTGGATAGACTACAGGAGAGGGACTGTCTCTTACGATACGACTGACCTGCGAAGGGCTCGAGGGGTCAGATTCAGTTGCTGTCGTTATTTCATCACACCGCGCGGCATCGACCGATCAGTCAATCACGTACGGGCTCGAGGAGGCCTGCCACAGGCATTGGAGGTCACCACCAACACCCGGATAGGAATACATTGAATTCCGGTGCCCGGTCAAAACGGTTCCCCAATTTTCAGACTTTCTCAAGCGTCATGGTGATGATTATTTTTAAACTCCGGTTTCCGGCCGTTTTGACATGTTTCGCCTTGACATAGACCGAGCGTGTGCATGAACTCGGTCAACGATATATAAGCTCATGTATATATGTGAAGGTCTGGTAAGGCACACCTGCCTGTCTGTCTGCCTGCCTGCCTGCCTGCCGTGTCGACGGCCACCCAAAGCTGTCTGGCTGACCGAGCTGCCTCGTGTGGGGAGACCGAAACCGAGGCTGGGCTCCCCAGAAGGACTCCCTCCAATACTGAGCTGAGAACTCTTCGGGATCGTCCCCAGCCGGAACAAACTCGTCCAAACCTTCGCGGTGATTTTCGCGGTGAACAATAATCATAATACACACGAATCCGATTCTGAGAAACGCGGATCACCACGAATGAAAAAAGCTCACGAAAACGAGGTCACAGCTCAGCCACGCAGCTCACTATCCCACCCGCCGACTCATGCGTGGTAGTTGAGAATGGGCGCACGTCCCCTCCACGCCAAATCCACTCACCCACTTAAACCAAGCTTGCTTGGCCCTCCCAAAAAATGACGCGGCTCAGCTTAGCTTTGGTTTCCTGACTGACACGAGTTATGTGGAATTGATTTATTAGCTTCCGACCGGCGGCAGCCAAGAAAAAGCCTAATGGGCGTGTGGCAGGCCGGGGGGGCATGGGGCTTGGAGCCTGGGCTGGGCTGGGGCGCGGGCTTTGATGGGACGATCTGCCGCGTGGGACTACCGTGCGCAGCTTAAGTAGTACTGTTGTCTGCGTGTGTGTGTTTTTTGGGTTTATCTCGATGACGACTTGTGATCTGGCCCAGAGGCTGGGCGATGGCGCTGAGATGTACCGTACAGTTACATGCGCATGTCTTGTGGTGAGGCTGGCGTCTGTGCAGGGTGGCCGGCCTTGGGGCTGGCCTATTGAGTTTCCTTCGTGCTGGCGGCCCGCTGGGATAGATTTCACGAGGCACGTGTTGAAGGAGATCTAGCAGTCCATCAACGAGCTTGTTGGTCTGCCGCACGGCGTGTTGGCCTTTTAGCTCCGGAACTGGCGCGCCCTGGCTCTTGCTTCTGCTGTGGTTACTACAGCGTCACATTGTGCGAATTGGAGGTTTTGTGGTGTGGTCAGTATTAGCTGTTCTCGATTTCTAAAGCCATGCACATGACTATAAGTCATTCCATAAGTACAGCCAGATGGCTGGGCAATATGGCTTGCTATGCTTCCCGAGGAGTTATAAGAACCAGTAAAGGGGTGTAAGTCGGCTGAGCCCAGCTTGACACGTGATAGCACTATATTCTCTTGAGCATGGGTTATCTTCTTCCTCTGCGATGATAGTCCTAGTCCAAGCTTCTCAAAAGAAATTTCCACCCTTGTAGAGTCAAAGACAATGACAGGCCACACATATTGGAAGACATTGGACATGGTTTCGATCATCTTCTTAGTAGAGCATCTTCCTCCCAGTGAGTACACCCTAATTGGTGAGTGTCAAGGCCAAACCCCTTTTGCTAGACGGACCTCGCAGCGAAAAAAGGTCTTCAACATGATGTAGCACTTTCTCAGTGAAATGCTGAATACCAATAGCTAAATTTTGGCGATACCAGCTGGAGACAAGCTGCAATCCACTCGACATTCACTGCCATCAAGGCCACACATACGATAAAAAGAAGTCTTTCGGGCACAGCTTCTCAATTCACGCATTCTACCTCAGTCCCAAAATTGGATCAATCAGAGTTTCCTCATATTTATGACTAACATATCTAAAGGAGGCCCAGTATCATTGATTAGACATTAACTGAATGGTTGCGACTAATATGTATTTCGACATATAACGGAGCATAAATAGCTCGCGAAGTCATAGTAAATGAGGTATGGCGAGAATCGTGTGCTCAGCAAGAGTTTGGAATTCTCAACAGCATACTCAATAAAACATGGCTAGTCCGGACAAGTTGAAACCCAGCGGACCCTCTCTCAACGAGGCAGTGTCCCGCAATATGACACGGAAAGCCTCACAGGCTGTGGGGAACCACGGGGTTCTGCTTCAAGTCATCATCTTGCTTCTGCTGCGGGAGCTTGCCCACATAAATCTGCATCGGTCGCCACATGCAAGGCTTAGGGTCGGCTGTTTCAATCGAAGCTCATATTAGTAACAAGAAAAACTTTGACACAAGGAGAGCCTCATATTTCACGGCGGAGAGGTGTCTATACTTACACATTGCTTCGCGCCAATGCGCAACGTATCCCGGGTTCCTGTTCAGGAGCGTCATGGCCAGGATGAAGTCGACGGGGATGCCTCTATTTCATCACAAGTCCGGATCAGTATTGACTACGAAAAAGAAAATACACAAACAGGTTATAACGGATCTTCGGAGGGGGAAAAACGCACATGGCCTTGTACGCAAAGCTCAGGAAGAGGTCCGCGTTCACGAACAGGTGGCGCGACTGGAAGTACGGGTCCTGGGATGCGACCCGGTCGATCTCGAGCGCGACGGCGAGGTGGTGGTCCTCCCTCAGGGACTCCATGTCCTTCATGGCCTCGGCAATCAGCTCGCGGAAGAGGACAGACCGCGGGTCTGGGACCTATGCAGCTGTCAGTGTCCGAGCTTCTCTCCGTCATTTTTTCTTTTTCGTCTTGCCCATCTTTTGCTACGATATTCAAGCCCGTCCCTGTGGAGTGAACAGACAAGACTGAATCACAGGAACTAAGAGAACTCAGTAGGACAGCTTACCTTCCACATCCTGTGACCATATCCAAACAGCCGCGTCTTGCCTGCCTTGACAGCCTCGATCAACAGTGGAACCTCACGCAGGTCGCGCACGGCATCGAGCTGCTTGTAGGCAGCCTCTATGGCACCACCGTGGAGGATACCGAGGCCGGCAAAGGTCGCGGCTGCACAGCACGAATAGGGGTCTGCGAGCGTGGATGCCGCGCTGAGGAGGACCGAGGCAGAATTGGTGATCTCAAGATCCGCCATGAGAATCATGATGCTGCTCAGTAGTTTGACAGCCTACAGGTGATGAGTTAACAAAAGACAAGACTTGGGAATCGAGAGAAATGGGGAGCCGGGGCTGCGGAGGTTCACGTACTCGAGGATCCGGCAGGCCGGTCTCCTTGTTCACAACCCTCATCATGTGCAGGCTGTTCTCTATGTACGAGTATTCGGGCTTGGGCGGCGCGAACTCGCGGCCGTGGAGGCGACAGAAGATAGCCGCCGTGATGACGGAGACGGTGAAGATCTGCTGCGGGACTTCGCTGTCTATGGCGGCCATGTTGCCCTTGTAGAGGTTCTGTCCGCGATGCGCGGGGATCTTTTCGGGGCGGCAGGCCGCGTGGAGTGCGAGGGTGGCACCAATGGCTGTTGGAGCGTGTGTGTCCAGTCTTGAAAAGTTAGCTTCAAATCAAAAGAGATGTATGTGGTTTGGCTCGGCCACGTACGGAAGACTGTTGATTGTGTCAAATATAGCCTGAGGCGGCATTTCAGAGGTGGCGATTGACGCATTGAATTCCTTCGCCTCCGAGTCACTTGGGAGATGACCGAAGATCAAGAGGAAAGCGACATGCTCGAATGGCCTTCCGGAGTAGAACAAATCGGCGAGGGGAATGCCCCGGTAGGAGATCTCGCCTGCCTCTCCATCGACATATGTGATCTCCGATTCCATGCATGCGGTGTTCTGGAACCCGGGATCATAGACGCGGATTCCTGCACTGTTTTGCTCGGCTGGATTCTCTACATTGCGCGGGGACTTGAATTGCTGGAACTCTGTGGCCAGGATGGAGTTTTGAGAGATAGGGATATTGTATGAATGACCGGTCCTGTTATCAACGACAGACAGCGAGTTTTCGACGCGTTCCTCTATCTTCTCAGGGCTCGAGGACGGCGGAGTGTCCGGTAACTTGCTGACAGACGACATTTTGAAGAGTGGTGTAGATATGTAAAGAAAGATAATAACAACCTTGGAACAGAACCAGAGAAAAGGCACACCAGGAAGAACCTGGAGAGGTTTAGCTAGGAGGGAATCACCATATACAAGTCAACAGCCCTGGCTTTTAGGAGAGAAGCTTTTCTCAAATGGGAACAGGTAGGTTTCTGGCGATATCAGCTTATTTATAGGCAGAAGCATTCTGAGCTCTTCTCTGGCCCTGTACCTTCCCCCTTCTGCACCATTGCCGAATCTTGAGCCGCTTCTAGATTTAAGCTCCACCTAACTTGAGCTGCTTCTTACTTAGAACTATTTCGAAGCAGGTTTAGCAGATTACCAGCCCACCGTCTTTGTATCATTCCCGTATTGTAGCTAGCTGCGGGTGTCTGGTAACTGCGCAGGTGGTGTTACGCCTCCCACATGATGGCATTTTGCCACCATTGCTCACCATATAAGCACTCCTCAACTTTAATTCATCTTCCAGTCATTTCAGGCAGGTAGGTAGGTCCCTTCGACTCGTGAGAGAGACAGATCTGTCCTGAGTGGGTGTGATCTTAGACTCTAGTGGCATGGTCCGTGGAAGTGTCAATCGTCGACCTTACAACTAGTATGGAAGCCGTCTCACGCCGGCACGGAGTAAGTGCTTGAGCATCACAAGGTGTCAAAACCACGTCAACAGTACCGGTGTGTTAGCTGTCATGACTAGATAGCTGGCAATGATCCAAGAGCATCACGGTCTATTCAAATTACTTGCAGTGTATTGTGCGGCGCATGCCAGATAGTACTCGCCAGGCACCGCCAGTGCGTGAACGAACGGAGTGTGCCAATCTTCAGGAACGGCAAGATAAAACACGAGAGGGAGAAAGAACAAGAATGAAATATCTCACACTGACGCGCCTTGAGGCACAAGCTAGGAGCCGGGGCATGCACGGAGCAGAAGAGCTATGTAAGCGTACCTGGGTACGTGGTCGATGGCTATGCCGCCATCGCCCTACATAGTAAGCTTGACGGAATATGTGGCATGGTCTGGGGCCAAGCCTAGCTTTTGGTGCCTGAAAAGATACGATTCTTGAATCGCGTATTGCCGTCGCTCTGAACCCAGCGCGCCAATATTAGAGAACGTGTGACAGCCTTGTGTACATCACGGAGCAGTCTGAATAACACATCATCGCGATTCTCAAAGGTACGCGATAGAAATACCCAAGACAAAGTCATCATCTCCAGTCGTCACACTCATAAGCAAGATGACAAAGGGAGGTCAAAATAAGCTCATCAGCCCCCACCCACCCGAAGACGTGGGAGTGAGGCACAGCATGCTGTTCCTCACTGTGGGGGTCAGCTAGCCCACCTGCAGAAGCAACCAACACTCCAATGAGGTCCCGAGTAATTTCAGCCCTGTGGGAGGAAAGACACGCACAATTTCAGGTGACTAGATCCTGCAGGATTGCGTGAACCCGCGATGCGTTGTGGACGGACGGGTGCTGACTTATCAGTCAGCCGCACAACTTTGCGGGGTGCGTTGAATCAACTCAAGCCCTTCTGCTGAGGCTCACAGGCGGTTCCTAGGCCTGGCGCAGGATACGGGTTGATGCGTACTCCAGCCTGCTTGTTGTGCTCATGTGTTTGACCGGCCGGTGTAGGCTGCTATCTGCAGTCTGGATGGGACGGCAGCGAGCGCTGTGCGTCAAATTGAATGGAAACCATCAGTGTGGTAGGCTTGGAGTTCTTTATTTCGATGAGATTTGTCATTCCGAATCGTGTTTCTTGAGGAGGGCCGCCGTGCGTGTGATGTATCGGAAGGCTGGGCCGACTGGGGCCCTTGTTGGAGTTTGTCGCCCCACGCATGCGCCGTGGCCAACAGGTGAGACCCCTTGATGCCGACATTATCAGTTTGGACGAAGTTGGTGCTGAGTCTCTTAATGAAATGGTAAGCAGGAAACCTTCGATCAAAGCAAGGTCGGGCTCATGTCGTTGAGAGGAGTGCGCGGGCTGATAATGTCAACGGGTCGCGGGGCCATCTTGGCTGCAGGGCTTGGTAGAGCTTGGTAGAGCTTGTTGTGCCGCAGACGTGCCTGGAAGGACCCCCGTAGATCTGGATCTCGAAAGAAAACAACCAACCACACCCGCTGCGGCTGCACGAGGTAAGCGCTAGCAGCCAACCAACAGGATCGAAACCTACAACGGTCAGTCAATATAAGTCACGGCTCGTTCGTTTTCACCTTGTCAGCAATTCGAACTTCTCAATATTTTCCTGAACCTCTGCTTTCGCATTAATATTATTACCTGGTTAATCTATCCAGACAACGACCCTCTGCCCCCGGCCACCGGGGTGCAGATTCCCAAGAATCGCCGGCATGCCACGCGGAGGGGAGACTTTCTCCCTCAATCGAGACCTGGCTCAAAAGCTCATCTCGACCGGGCATTTCATACGCCTCGAGGTCTTGTGCATCACCATGACCTGCCCTGCCCTGCCGCTTATTCGGCGAAGCTGGGCCAGACGGTCATCCTCCTGGCCCTCCCCTCGGCGCTGCGAGACGGCCCAGCGACGGCGCGCTCATGCCGCCGGGGCTGCTTCCCAGCCGACGGGCCCCTCCGCTGCCTCTGAGGCGGACTCGCATCGTCAGCGCCGCGTGTTGCGCCGCCATCAATGACCGCGCCCGTGTCGGACTCCATGCTGTCCGACCTGGCCCTCGGATCGGTGGGCACCGTCTCTGCTGCTGCTGCTGGTGTGATTGTTACTGTGGGCATCACCTTCTTGGCGAGCCCTGCCTCCAGATCCGTTGGTTCGATCCCGTTCTTGCTCCCATCCTGCTGCTGCTCAGTCCCAGTTGCCGCCTGTGAGTCGTTGTTAGCACTTGATGTCCGTGTTGTCGCACCAACCATGTCGCGCAGCCACAGGGGCAGTAGCTCACCTATCCTTGCGGCGCGGGCGGCGCGCTCGCTCGCCTGCCTCTTCGTCTCCTTGCGGCTGGCCAGCACGGCGCTGAGGATGAAGCCGATGGGGACGAGGGTGATGATGACGTAGGCGGGGATCCAGTTGCTGTTCATCTGGTTGTTGACCATGTCTTCCTGCTTTGCCCACTCGGTGAACTCGTCCGAGAATGAGAAGAGCTTGCTTGAGTTCGTCATTGTCGTCGTCGTTGGCTGTGGGGGGTTATTATGAATGAGTGAGTGAGTGAGTGAGTGACGTTTGTCCGAAAGGAGTCGCGGCAGGTGGCGAGACAGGCGGTGGGGGCTTTCGAGGCCAAGAGAGAGAACGGTCGAGGCTGGTGTGAGGATTACGACGGGTTCGACGTGATGGTGTGGTGTTTTGATTAGTATTACTGGTGTAGACGATGGTTCAGGATCGATGTTGAAATTCAAGGAATGATCAATCACGAGACCCAAGACGACCTCGAAACAAAACAATTGGATGCGAGGATAGTTATTGAGACTTGGGATCGAAGCTTGACTTTGGGGAAACAGAGGGCGCAGGGGTGGTCGAGGCAGGGAAGCCAAGCAGATATTTGTGGGTTCTGGCAGGGATGGTCAAGTCACTCTTAAGGGGTGAGTCCCGGACGGCAGGGCCTTGGTTGGACAGCGACAAAAGCTTTTGTGTGCAGCATGTGCAGCAGGTGCGGCGCCTCTTTTCTTGGCTCGCCTCTTTTGCTTTGAGACGGCCCCTGTCGACCGTCAACCGTCAACCGACAATGGCAGATTACAATGACCAGGAAACCGGCTGACACATGATTGACAATGGCCTTATGTCCCGTTTTGTGCTGTCGCGCGCCCGCATTCTCGCTACGGCCGGCGCCTGCGTCTCCTATGGGACTGGTTGCTTGGGTGGCCCGAGAAACACGAGATTCCTCGAGATTAGAGGGTCCCTTGACTCAGGGGCGACAAAGCATTGTCACATTCGGAACCACTGTCCTAACCTCGTCACTTTAACGCCGGCGCTTGCCTTCTTTGTGCATGCATGCAATTCGCTCCTCACTCTTGGATACCGACTGGCTGACAGGCAGGGACACACTAGACCAGAACAGACCAGACCACATTTCCATCGCTTGGCTGTCGATCAGTTAAGCCTCACAGCCACTTATGCCATCCATATCCCTCAGTGCCCTCTTCGAATGCAAACCCGCAGTGGAGGACCGAGACCGAGATTGACGATCATCTCTGCCCAGGCTTCCACATCTAATCTCATCTCAATCTCATCCCATCCCATCCCATTTCATCCCATCTCTCCTCATGATCAACTTCACTAGGCCGACGTCTGCGGAGGATCCGTTGGATATCTCGGCGTCCTGCATGCGAGATTGGGTCAGCTATTGTGCCTCGAGGAGCCATCATCTCTAGAATCCCCTCGACGGAAGTTTCCAGGCCAAGCAGGAACCAATTCAGGGCGGCAAATGGTGGAAGTGGGAAGACGAGGACGAGGACTAGGACGATGACGAGGACGAGATGACGAAACCCCCTTACAACAGCGGCGCATCCGTACGATTGCGCTTGACGCAGAGCCTCCCGGCCACGGCACACAGAATGATGAACCCGATAATCAACGCCACAGCAGAGGCGGTCCTGAGCGCGTCTCGCACTTGATCCTCCATACCTGACCGCCCGTCGTGTACTCAGGCCCGGTGAATGGCCGATCCGAGAAGCAACGTCGATTTGTTTTTGAGTCCGCGATTGACCGAAGCCTGCATTTGCGTGCTGCACGAGAATCAAATGGCCCGCCACCGACCTCGTCGTTTTTACTTCTTCGGCATTCCTTTGTCTGCCCCGTCGGGTTGGCTGAGAACGGGCCAGCACGTACGTACAGCTGGATCCCCCACGTCGTCGACAGGACAAAGAACACTGGTACTGCCTGTTGGTGTTAGATGCCGTCGATTTTCGCAGCCCGGTTAGCGAGGGCATGGCACTCTGGAGAACCAATCGACCTAACGTCATCGGGTGGTAGTGATGGTTTTCCATGGCTTGTTGGTCGCAGGAGACGTTGCCAACGTGCTACGTTGGGCATACCGCACCCGATACGCGCGGCGCACTCGGCCACCCTGCGCAGATCACGACCGACGGCCACTGTCGTCATATCCTGACCCTTTTGAAGCTGTACTGACTTGGAGCGTGGAATCTCCCAACCTGACAGTCTCTTGATAGCAACCACCGCTTTCTTGTAGCGGTCGGCCTGTCTTCTCTTCTCATTCTGCCATCATGTCAGCCCTCATGGAAAGCCAAGACTTTCGTATTCACCGCAGAGATACATTTCTAGACGTCTGGCTACAGAGCTCGACAGCGTAATGCCGCCCCTGCCTGCTAGTACTATCATGCTGTCACGGCCTACATCTCCTCTTAAGGCCCATTTGCCCGTAGTAGACGTCGATTCGAACATATGCTACTGGTATGTCCCGCCACTGATGCAGGGACATCGGCATCACAACCTGACCGCGATGCGGTCTCGTAGTGGCCAGCACTGCATATATACCGGTCCATGAGCTTGCGTCTCGGAGCTTTGTAAGATAGTAAGCCACTTTGAAGGTGGATGCTGGCGCTGTGAGTCGATATCGCCGTGTCGGCGGCCATGGGCACACCCCACAAAGCCATTCTGGGTTTACAATGGCGAGGCAGTCTGGCAACCTGTCAAGTGGGATAAAATAGGGACCGAAAATGAAGATAATTGAGTAGGTCAAGACTGCATCCATCCAGAGGCTTGGGTGGCCTTGCATCGGTTGCGGGATAGTAGTATTGCGGGACTCCTGGAGTAGCTGCAAGTGATGCATGGCTACTGGAGACTGATCCAAGTCCCGTTGCCAATAACAGAAGAGGCTGGTGATGATTGCCATCGGGCCAAATATATTTGCGGCTGTTTCGTGCAGGGAGGGTAACAGAAGGAAACCTCTCAGACCATGCTATCCCGTGATACCACGTCGTGTAGCACAAATTCATCCGGTTTCCCGTGCTGTCACACCCACTCCAGGGCCAACAGCTAGGAGTCGACAAGCTATGGTGTCGTACCAGCAGAATTATGTGTAACGTTTATATATTCCGCCAGACAGACCAAGGTCGAACTGCATCCACGCACTATCCGCGGATCGAGCTTCCATGGAACAGGCCGAAAATGGAAGGACTTCAAGATTGATCTGCAGGTTGTGTATCGACATAGCTCCTTTGTACACTCAGAACCAAGCCATCTCTGACGAAAGGAATGTACGAAAGGCTGCGGAAGTCCAGAAACTACATGCCTGGAAACGATACAATGTAAAATATACGTGACCGTTCCACTCAATTTGGAGCCCTACGGCCCTGTGCAAGCTTCAGGGAGCCCTCCAAATTGCCACGTATATTTGTTGCCAGCCCAAATCTTCTCACGATAATTGCCAGCCTTAAACGGTCACAGGGATCAGCAGAGCGGGTCGTAGACCGGAGCTTGAAAAGCTGGGCA
>JACBFG010000011.1:3084286-3124601 GCA_013435955.1 Diaporthe sp. HANT25 | reverse complement strand
AAGGCCGGGGGGGGGGGGGAAGGCCGAGAGGGTGATTCTAGTAGGCTAATATACATGTGGGCTATTATACAAGTGGGCTAATATACATTTGGGCTAATATATATGATGAAGTGCCTTATACCTATCTTACATCTTGCACCTGGTCCTTGCGCACCATTCCAGGTCTCTGAAACTTTGCCGGAATCTGAAGTATTCTTTCATTCCAGATTGCTCCGAGTCCTTAGCCAGGTATTTGAGTTATTCAATCCTTTGAACCATATCCGTAAGCAGCGTATAGCCCTGGCCCGTCGTCCTTCAATGGCTCTTACGCCACCGCTAATACGTGCCTGTCCCTCATAGCGAGGATCCACAGCCGCTCTGAACTTATCAAAATCGATCTGCGTTCGAAGTTGAAATTCCCACTGTCCTGCCGTGGATTGACGCTTCTCAAAGATGAGCCGACTAACCCAGAACATTTCCCCCATCAGGTAATCCTCCTCACGGCCCGCGGCCAGCGTTAAGAGTTGGGTCCGGGTCTCGTCCCCTTGTTCTATTGTTGTGATGATGCCAAGGTTCCTGATCAAGATGCTGTGCTCATTGATTAAGGCACAGTGAAGCCTTGACCGTTTTGCTCTCCCAGTGCGATGGGGTCTTGGGATGAATTCGAAGTGCCATTCAGTAAGGATGCTGGCTTGTTCTCTGGCTTTCTCGGGATCCGTCTTCTCCGTGTCAGTCGAGTATGTAATGAGAACGTCGTTGCTTCGGGGAGGATATTGCGAGTAGTTCAGTGTGATACGTGGAGCTGGTTCCCAAATATCGGACTCGGACATATCCCGCCTGGAAATGGAAAGTGAAGGCTCGAGAGACAAAATCCGTGGCTACTGCTGTGCTGAGAGATTAAAGTCTTGAAAATGAGGGATGAGGACATCAAGACCTGAGGTGCAACCCTCACTAGGAATATTGGTGTTTATGTGCCCATGCGGTGGAATAGTCTGTGGACCCACTTCCCCAGCCTTACCGCAAAATCGGTGATCACCGAGCAGTGCATTTCTACTGGTGAGAATTGAGAACAACGATAAACTGCATCTGCACTGCCGCCAGAGTGGACACATGCATGCCACATGGCTCTGTGATGCCTGGAAGGCTCCAGTTTCTCCACACCGACAGCAGTGACGTTTCAAAAACACAGATCATCGAAACTTTCGATCCTGTGCAAGATTATTCATAGAGCTATGGCCATCAATTCCTTCGGTTCCCAACTTGCAACCTAGCTTGGAAGTAGGACCATCCGTGTCGGACAGAACAATGTCTGCAAGTGATCCAAGCAAGCCGCTCCTGCCAAGCTCCTGCAGCTCCTACACAGAGTCACCTCAATGCTTTCCATTCGACGAGGAGATCTGGAGTCGGACTGTGAAGGACTACTACCTAAGGCCCCCCCAGAAAGCGCCTCCCAAACAAGGCGAGACCGCCGCAGGAGACGAGTTAAGGGCCGATGAAAATGTAGACCAGAAACATCATATTCCTAGTTTTATTGACCTCGTCACGAACCGTCGCCCTATTGAGCCCGCCTGGTTTCATCGCTTGCGCCACAGCAGAGATTCTCTCGAAAGAAACACAGAATACGCTCTTTGCGTCAACCTGGCGGACGTCCAGCGGATGCAATTGCGTCTGCTCCAGGGGCGCCTCACTTGGCTTGCGCTGTCAGCTGGATTTGACAAGGACTACGGCGTCAGCGAGGGTGTGCTTACTCACCTTGGGCCGGCACTCCGAGATTACGGTGGGTTTCTCTCACATATCAAGCACCCCACAGAGATAACAACAAGTTGTGGATAAGAAAATGAGCAATGGTTGACTCCCGAACTTCTATCATCAGTACAAGCCGTCCGCGACCATGAATACATGGGCAAGTTCAGCGGTCAACGTCACGACCCCTTCAGAGTATCAGGAGAGCGCTTCCAAGAGAAGTGGCTTCTTCAGAGACTCATGCGCCACAAGAAATCAATGCGCCACTTCAACTGGCGCAAGGACGCTGCGATACCAACGGGGCCCTGGGAGGACGGCGAGGGCCTCATGAGACCGATTGGCGGGACCCGTGGCGAGGCGTTCAGACATGCGTTGTGGTCTCGCGTCTTTGGCGCGCTTGCGGCCGCTGCGTTCCTCGTTGGCCCGATGTGGGCTCTCGCGTTGAATCAGGATATTTACTTGCAGCTTGGGGTAACCACGGGGTGTATATTTGCGTTTGGTCTGGTTATGGTTGCGGCCGTTGATACTCTCGAGGCGGTGTTTGCAGTGACGCTTGGGTATGCAGCGGTGCTGATGGTCTTTGTTGGTGTTGTGATGGCGAGCCTGAGTGCCAGTGTGTAGTTATTGCAACTCGCAATTGTATGACAAGCTTAGGTGTATTACCTTGAAGGAGCCTCATTGATTTTGGATCGTTACTATGAAACCTGATAAATCTGAGCTGTAGGATATTTGTGTACTCACACAATTTCTTGCAGCGTAAGTAGACGTAACACATCAGAGGGAAATAGGAGGCAGCCCGGTTACAGAGTCTTGTATGGTCGAAGCTCTTCGGTCTTGGTAATTTGCCACAACGGTGACGATGACGACGGCTGGAATGAGCACCTTCAGCCATCTCTTAGATAATTCTAGAGATGTTCAAGGCCGCAGTTATCTTATCAGCCGCGTTGCTCGGCCGAGACCTCTTGATGTTAATGCCGAACCAACCGAAACAATATGTTAATTACTATTTTGATCTCACGATGGGTTATACGACACTATAAGTGAGGACTGTATGACGCCAGCCCGTACCCATCTTTTCACGGCACGAGCCGAACGGGGGTATCAACCCCGGTTTCCCGCCGCTATAATTATTTCCGCGCCCCTGACCCATTACCTCGCCCGTATCGGATTCCGAGCATCTGCACAGACGGGTTCGTCGTCGCCGCCAAGGAAGGAGGATAAGTATTGGACATGCTCTTGCTGCCCTCAGGGCGGGTTTGGGTGCTGGCTGAGCAGTGACAACGACTTATACGCCGTATACATTCCTTGGCCAAAGCTTGTCATCCGTCGCTCTTTTCAGTCGCGTTTCTCCTTCACTACCTTCGTTTACTACACAAGCCGCCGCCATCATGAAAATCGCCGACGCCTCGGTTCTATCAATGATGCCCGCCACTAGCCTGGCCGCCTGCGGTACCGCCTACTCGGCCAACCAGATCAATGGCACGCTGCTCCGAGCCATCGTGCTTGACATGGGCACCGACGCTGCCAACGTCACCGCGTCTGAGTACGACCAGTACTTTGAGGAAGGGAGCGCCCTTGAGGGCGTTGAGGCTGTCATCGCCTCCGGCCAGTTTTACATCAATCTGTGGGCTATCCCCGGCACCGAGGTCGCCTTTCAGAACGTCAGCCAGTGCTTGGACGACGGCTACTTGGTTAACCAGGTGCCGTGGCTGTATTACGATAATGCCACTGAAAGTTGGTGGGGCGGCTACGAGGCCGAGACTGAGGCTGACAGCTACGAGACCGCTGCCCTGTCCGTCGTGACAGGCATAGTCGCCGGCCTCGAGGTGCGATTTTGGGACACCAACGGCGATGGCTATACCGACATCATCGATGCCGACTACCTCCAGGGCGTCACAGTCGACACTGTTACGCAGAATACCAATGGCACCTACTCACTCTATCGTGGCAACATCGACGTCGCCAACAAGACGCCAAACGAAGGTACCATTTTCGACGGCGACCTTTTCGAAGGCGCTGGCCCGGCCATCCTGGACGCCAACTTCGACACCACCATCGCAGCCGGCGACGTCGCCCTCTTTTGGTACGGTCCAAACGGCTGGGCTGCCAAGCGCGCCCAGGAGGTCGCCGGGCTCTTTGTCGACGGCGCCGACCACGAGAGCTACGACATCGACGGCGTCGTCTACGAGGACGCAATGCGCTTCTCCCGCGACAACCTCTTCATCTCCAACCGGCCCGGCGAGTTCACCGACGCCCAGAAGTTCTTCAAGCTCACCAACGACTCGGCCGCCGGGCTCAACGTGAGCCTCTGGCTCGTGCCCGTCACCAACACCAGCGAGCACGGCGCCCCCATCGGGATCACGAGCGGCAGCGACTCGCGCGCCTTCCTCGCCAGCGGCATCGCCCAGGCTCAAGCCCAGCTCGACGGCGTGGCTGTCAGCGCTGACGGGTCCGACGTCCCGGCCTCCCAGGAATGGGTCACCCAGGCTGTCTACACCCAGCTCGACGACGCCGTCGCCAGGGCCAACCAGTCGCTTGCCTCCGCCGACAGCTCGTCTTTCCTGCTCGACTACCAGACCTATGTGTTGTATCTGACCCTTAACGGAAGCAGTAACGACATTGGCGCCGCGTTCGCCGGCTTCAACTACACCGGCTTCGAGAATGAGGTGCAGCTCGGGACGGCCTGATTGCTTCTTGCCCCGCCCCTCGTCTCACTCACTCACTCTAGGAAGCCATGGGATTGATGTGGCCCGACTGTAAGGTACATATGTTGGTAGATAGTATATAAGCCTCTAGCATTTATTCAAATTCTAGTTATGTGCAATGATGTCAATTCTCTCCGATTATCTTATTACAGGCATAGTCTTTGGTTCTAACAAAAGTGCCAATCTCACTTCATGTCCTCTGGCGGGTAGGCTGACACAGCTTCCAGTACCTGAGCCGTGGTGGTTTTTTTAAGCACCCCAGGCGCTTCTCGACTGACGAACATTTGAAGTCAACGGCTTCGAAACTTGGGCCTAACTTGCGACACTAATCAGAGGAAAAGCCTGAAATAGGTTATCTGCAGTGGAACCACATCACAATCCGGTCTGGTGGAATGGTCGGACCAGGGTGCGAAGATATGTACTTGTGTGTGGTTGTTTCCCCACTTCCTAGGCGATAATCCGGCAATGTGCCTCCTAATTGCCTATCAATTCCTCATATCACTGGCATCCCCTAAAGACTGACGGGCAACTCCAATCTTACAGAGTTGTTATTAAGAGCACCTAAAGATTCTGTATTGCTCTATGAAATAAGTACTCGCTTGTTCATTGGAAGCCAATGTCAATTATGAGATCAAAGCGTGGCTGGTGACCTACAAATCCCTGATAAACTGTCACGTTTTCAGCTCCCACCTAGGACTACTGGCAACAACGGACTATTGACAGCTTATATGCACGATAACTCTGCACTCTGCGCACCGCCGGTGTCTATTTTCTAGCAGCGGAGTGCAACTTCGTCACGCAAATTTTGCCTCGGCCATGGCCTCCCACGTGAAGAACTTCTTCGCCTCCTCGTACGGCAAGGATAGGCCCGGATTCTTCATATGGCACCCCAAAGGCATCTCGTCGAACGAGAAGAAGCTTCTCTTCAAGATCGACTTCTTCATCCTGACATACGGCTGCTGCGCGTACTTTGCCAAGTGGCTCGATCAAGCCAACCTCAGCAATGCGTACGTGAGCGGAATGAAGGAGGACCTGGCGATGTACGGAACAGAGTACAACTTGGCCACAACTTGTTTCTCCATCGGACAGATCCTGGGGCCGATACCAGCCAATGTGTTGCTCACGTGGGTACCGCCGAGGATCCTGCTCCCCGGTTTGGAGCTGCTATGGGCCTTCTTGACAATCGGCACGTACGCAGTGACGGATGTCAATCAGGTAAGAGCGAAACGATCGTTTCAAGAGAAGCTAAAAATCTAATTTGAGCACTGTTGCTAATGCCAGGCGTAGCTCTATCCTATCCGCTTCTTTGTTGGATTCCTAGAGGGCTCATGCTTTGTCGGGATTCAGTATGTCCTCGGGTCATGGTATAAGAAAACAGAGCTGGGTAAACGCACCGCCATATTTGCTTGCGCCGCCTACGTGGGCACGATGATCAGTGGATATCTCCAGAGCGCAGTATTGGCTGGTCTCGATGGCAAAAATGGACTGGTGGCCTGGCGCTGGGTGTTCATCATCGACGGCGTGATTACCATTCTTGTGGCCTTGTACGGCTTCATTTTCTTCCCCGACACGCCCTACAACACCAAAGCCTTCTACCTGAGCGCAGAAGAAAAGGCGAGGTGTGTGGAGAGGCTAGTGGAGGATGGCCGTCAGGAGACCACGAACTTCAGCTGGAGCCTATTCATCCGAGCGATCAATTCTTGGCAGCTTTATGTGCTGACTATTCTGTGGATGTAAGTCTGTGACGCCTTGAACACATGCATTGGTAGCGAGACTCACTGCGAATAGGTTCTGGAACACGACGGTCGGCAAGGTCTCTAATACCGTGATGCAGCTGTACTTAAAGTACGACACGCAGCACACATGGAGCATCTACCAAGTCAACAATGTTCCGACCGCCATCAACGGGTTCAACATCGTCATGGTGCTCTTGTTGAACATCTACATCGACACCACGGGCTACCGCATGCGAGCCGTGGCCCTGAATCTGGCAATCCTGCTCTTCGGCACCATCTGCCTCGTAGTCTGGAACGTACCGCTCGGCCTCAAGATCGTCTCATACATGTTCGCCGGGCTAGACGGGCCCCTGTCGCCGATCTACTACGCCTGGGCGAACATCCTCACGTCTGGGGACACGCAGGTACGGGCCTTGACGCTGGCCATCATGAACTCGTTCGGGGCGGCCCTCACCACGGTGATCCAGCAGTTCCTGTACCCTGTCACGGACGCGCCGCAGTTCGGCAAGGGCTTCAAGGCTAGCCTAGGTTTTTTATGCGGCATGTGCATCTGGGTGGTCGTCGTCCGCGTCTTTGAAATGCGCGAGCTGCGTCGCGGGGGCGAGGAAGAGGTGATTGAGGCGGCCGACGAGGAGGATAGGAACAACAGCAGCGAAGGCGGCCAGGAGTCGGCCACAATTCCTTACTCCGTCAAAGCCGAGCTTAAGGCCTGAGTGAGATGAAAGGGCGATAATTGGTAGGGGGTCGAGGTCTTTTAGCCCCCCATTTCAACTTAATTTGCTTCGGTCTTTTTAGAAGTCTTGCGCGTATAATAGGAAATTACCGTTACAACCTATTGAACCGCACAATTCTTTAGAACAGACTTGTTTTACCTACCAGCTAATTCAATATAATATAAGTCCACCTAGTTCCAACCACCCCTAATCAATTCGACACCAGCTTTGTTCAATTTCTCCTTGGAAACATCCAGGACATGCGGGTCTCTCTAATATCTGGAGTGCTCAATCCACATCTTGGTGAGAATCTGTGCTGGATCAGTGTGCACCAAGCCATCGGTCTTCTCTTCGGTTCGTACGAATCGCCGTTGATGAGTTCATACTCATCGAATTCATGGTTAATCGCTTGGTAGTGAGACGAAATTGGGTGGTTGGTGGCTTCTCCCATCGTGACATCCGAGACGAAGCAGTTCCCAACCACCTGCCAGCGGGCCTCTTCCCCTGTTGGTCTTGTGCCGACTTCCCGAAAAATGATTGGGATTGAAGAACCGAGAAGCACCACGACAACGTCGCAGACATGTGTAGCCAAACCGGACGAAAAGATGACTGTGGCAGCGGTCAGTGACTCAAAGGCTTGTGTGGTTGTTTACAGCAGAGTCAGTCAGTCAGTCATTTATTCAGCCAGTCAGTCATTTATTCAGCCAGTCAGTCATTTATTCAGCCAGTCAGTCATTTATTCAGTCAGTCAGTCAGACGTTCAGCAGTCAGTCAACCCCGCTCTTCCTGAGCCTTTCCAGCTTGCAAGCCTCATCGCGAAGCATCTCCACCACCCTGGAGACTTGTCGTCCTGGCTGCCCACAAAATCTTTCCTGTCTCTATACCCACAGCCCCGTTGTCAAGAGGAAAGAATTTTCAGCTTCGATGATGTCTTCCGAACCGACGACGCCGACCGGGCTTGATCTGTCTGTCCTTGATGACATCAATGGTCACATTTTCCCCGGCATCCAGGATTTCTACGGCAAATTCTTTGCAAATCGACTCTGGAACTCCGTGGCACAAGGAAACATTCAAGCTTTGCCGCAGAGTCAGAAAGAATTCAAGTTCCATGCGCCAGGGAATGCTTTGACCTGGCTCAAGGGTCTCCATGCAAGCCTTGCTGAGCGAACAACAAACCACTGTTCATGGCACGAGCACGAGGTACAAGAACCGGAGAGCTCTGACCGGGTTCTCATGCTTTTGGATTCTCCCGAACTTGAACATGGAGTCGACTGGGCCGATTTTGCGGTCTTGGGATTCTGTTCCCATGAAGGTAGCTTGGGAGGCATTCTGGAAACTTTTCTGCGACTCTGTGGCTACGCACGATCAGTCTTCTCTCACCAGCCGAGCCGCGTATTCCTTCACGGCTTTCTTGTGTACGGTCAGGACGCAGAACTGTGGCTCTTCGATCGATCTGGGGTCTACGGATCCTCGCAGCTTACCGTCACGGGTGGGAACGATTTATTCCTCTCGGCCGTCGTCGGATACATGTTGATGGACAAAGGCGAATGGGGCATGTCATCGCTGGTCCACAGAAACGAAGAAGACGAATGTGTTAGCCTTCCAGGAAATCACGAAACCGAATCTCCAGCCAACACTTACGTCCTAGGCGCTAAGATCTTCGAGCGGGTATCCGGTCACATGGTTGGTGATGGTCTCACCGTCTATAGAGCAAGACGAAGTGACTGTCCATATTGGAACTATGCGATCAAGTTCAAGTGGTCAGAATCTTCCGAAAGCAATGAGTTGAAATGGTTCAGCTTGCTCGAGGAGAGAAAAGTGTGGGGCGTGATTCGCCTCGACGCACATTATGTCGGCGCCAACACCAACACGTTGCATGATGGTCTCACCCTCGGCAATCCCACAACTATACGAGTGAAAAATGTTGGCTCGCGCGTCAAGCTTGACAGAATCCCGACAGAGTTCCCCAATCCAAGCATGCAGGATGAATCCAAAATATTCTCTTATACCGTTGTTACGCCTCAAGGTCGATCACTTCACAGATACGAATCGATGCCAGAGCTTCTGTACGCACTACGTGATGCAATCAAAGCCCATCGCTCACTGTATCAAGACGGACGGATTCTACATCGAGACATCAACCCCTCAAACATCATCATACCCTCCTACTCTTCGACCAGGGATGGAACTGATGATGCCAGAGGCGTAATGATCGATTTAGACATGGCGAAAGAGAATTCGGAGCCTCACCAACCCTACCAAGCTGTCGGGACATACATATTCCAGGCAATTGGGGTGTTGCAGGCCTATCTTTCAGACAACCCGCACACCTACCGTCACGATCTCGAGTCATTCTTCTACACCTTCCTCTTTCTCGCCATCGCCCCGCGCCCCGTTCCGTAAGGGGAAAATCAGCTGCAGCTTCCCGCCTCGAGCGTTCTGCGGGAGTGGAACAAGGGGAGATTGTTTGACAAGGCAAATCGCAAGATACAAGATATGGAATCGGCGGATGAGTTCAGGCGACGTATCGTCGCGGAGTTCACGCCTGAGTTCCAAGGGCTTAGGGCACTGGCAGAGAAACTCAGGACGATCTTGTTCCCCTTCGACTGCGACGGCGAGATCTGCATAGGGACGGACATGACTGAACAGGGGACAAACACTCTGTACGAGGCAGTCATCGGTGCGTTCGAAGAAGCAGCATTGGAACACGCGAGACTGTAACCCAGACAGATGTTGAGGTCTGGAATTCAAGCATTGAAATTGTAGCTCAAGCTCACGTTCAACAACGAAACACAAGGGAAAGGAGCTCTCGAGAACGGAGAAGATACAAACGCAGACGACTGATGGTTCCTTAGAAAATAGGCATTATTGGAATGAACTGTTTGAGTGATTCTCAAAATTACTTGCGCAAGTTGAACTTTTCTCATGCAGTCGAACAGTCCCGAGTTACTCACGTTCCGACGAAATCTTCAATCAAGGAAACAAGCGGCTGGATAACTGGACCAGATGCCCTCTTTTTTGAATCTCGCACCCGTGACCGTAACCAGAAATATGTGTGCTCGAATCGTGATTCGACCAGTCTTGGTCGGGCGACGCATTGATTGTGTCGTTCGTCTCTAACTCAGCTGGAAACTCACTTGAGTGAACCGTACCCTTCCAAATTCCCTGAAATGGGAAGGGCTTTGGCCACATTTTGCTGACACGAGCCTCGAACCCATGTGGTCGAGCAATAGCAGACATACACTCTCTTGACTGGCCCGAGCAAACAGCTTCGTTCCTCGGCATGCTCAGCGGATGACCGACAGTCGGAAAGGTTTTGCCGCATAGAACACTCGCTGTCAACCCAATAACCTCAAAACCTTGTGGTCGGTCCGCTGCCTCGTTTAGATTGCCAAGTTAGGCAGTGTCTGCAAGGCAAGCCAGGAGACGCCGTGTCCATCGATGATCGTCGAGGGTGACTGCTCAGCTGGAGCTTGCCCTTCGTACCGACGTCGACCATCCGAATCGGGTTCCAAGCCGATGCTCAGCTCTCTCGGTGGGAAGCCTTGATCCCAGAGATTGGCCAGGGCTTCCATTCTCGACGTGCGGTACCCCATGATGCGCCAGGCGAATGTCGCACGGCCTGCGGGATATTCGCAAGCGGGTTGACGACGACTTGCTTGGCTCACGGGGTCGTGGAGGTTGTGGCCAAGATAGATGCCCAAAGGTTTGGCCCCTTGCTAGCAGTCGTTTTCCATTTGCGCAAAACTGCGAAGCAGTCATGCTGAACTTTGAATATCCGCAATGACCAGCTCATCCCGACCAAAGGGACGATCTTGTAGATCCTCCAGCAGGTGGTCGAAATTAGGTTCAGTCTGGGACATGACAGGACTCATCAGACCAGCCAGTCGCGTGCATTAGAATGCGGGCCAAGAGCAAAAAGAGAGGTCGTGATGGCAGTCGAAGCGCTTGCTCCTGCGTTGTCACCGAACTCTAAGCTGGTACGTGGAGGCGAAATGCCAGGTGTGTGACTGAATCGCGGCCGCGGTTCCCAGCCAGACTTGTCAGGGCGGCCGTAGTGCTGACCGGATCACTAGTCAAACCCGTCGAACAAGTCCAGACGAGTCTGGAAGGTGTCAGATCTGTAGAGCGCTTGGCCAGCGTGGGTGAGGCATCATGAGATGCGAGACTGTGCCAAAGTGGTGTGGATGCTTAGTGCTCGTGGACAATATTGGCAGCGCTATCCTCTAGACCGAGATGTAAATATCTCCAGGCTCAGGGCCTGGAACGATCCGAGGCGCCCTTCGTCCTCGAACACAAGCAACAGCTTGCCCGAGACCCGGCGCTTGTAGGACGATAGGGCCGGCGTAGAGAGGTTGTCAGCCAGCTTGATTCTGGTAGCCTAGATAGCTGTCAATGCCGTCGTGGTATTTTGAGATATGGAACATTCGATTAGTTTTCCCCTAGAAGACAAGGTTATTTTAAGGTTTTAATGCGGCGCGCGCCGTTGGCTAGGACTGATTACGGGTTTTGGGAGCTAACGCTGAATCACTGGCGCCAGGCGCGAGGGGTTCCTGTTGGCCAAGGCGCGGGTGATTGTGCGACAAAGTGCTGTCCGGGATGGCGATGCCATCAAATGTGGAAGTCCTGCTTTTTACTGGTGCTGGTGTGTAATATGTCAGGCAATGCGTTTCCAGAAGCTCAAGGCGCAGATGTCCGCCCACTGCGAGTCGGGTCACCTGTGTGTTGGTGGCGAGGAGGCCGAGTCACTGGTTATCCCTTGGCTTAGGATAGTGCTCTGATGGGACTGGCAGACCCCTCGTAGCCCGGAAGTTGCAGCAAAGCCAGTGGCTCCGGAACGGCGGGCATTTGCATAGTATGGCTGCAGAAGGGGAAGGGCCGCCAGTTCGTCTTGTTCAAGACAACAGCGTGGCAATGAAACGATCGACCACGAGGAGAACGTGTCTTTGTCAGGCGGGTGTTGGCTTTCTGGCTCGGGCTGGGAAGCACCCAGGCCATCCGGCTTGTCGTCCTGGTTTGTGAACCACAGACTTTGCTTGGCCAGCGGATGAGTCGAGGCCGATCACCTTGGCGATGCTTCAGCATGCCCAGGAAATACACCTCTGGCCCCGCTTATTTGAAATCAGAAGGCTTGCATGCATCTGTCCCTGGACACACTGGACACAGGGATTGCGTGTTCACCAACAATCCTATGAGGTTGATGAGAATCGATGGTGGTGGAGTTCACCGGGTTGGACGCCGGTGGAGAGAGAATGATGAGGTTAGAAATGCCAACCTGGGGGTTGCATCCGTAGTGGGGCGATCTTAAGAAAGCGCCGAGCGAATCAGCGGGTCGGCTGAGCAGATACGTACTGTAAGTACCACTTCCTTCTCTTTTTCTTTTGATGGTACCTTGCGGCTCCCTCAAAGAACATCACGTCCTTGGTGCTAGATTTCCAATCTGACGATCAACGCGAAATCATTCTCGACGTTCAAATTCTGAAGGTCACACGTTGGGATCCTTCGAGAATAGCCGTAGAAAATACCTCTGGAGTCCTGTCTTTGGTTGCTGTAGTGTCGCAGCGCACCGTGTTTCACGCTGACGAAATCTAGGTAAGGGGGCCCGTGTCTGTTTCGTTTCCTGTAATCGGCAGGGGAGCACTAGTGTCTTTCCTGAGTCGGGGCAAGTGCAATCCTCGGCACCCAGTTATACTACTGCACGGAAGGGGAAAGCGGCCTCAAGACCGGCCAGACTCGAGGCGGGTACGGAGGACGCACCTGCCGCGCGCCACCACCTGCCGACAAGCTCTGCAGGAGTCAAAATGTTCCAGTTTGCATCTCGATGGCTGCAATGAATTGAGCTCAGCTCGAGGGCAAATTCTCCGCCCACCGCGGCGCGCAGAAGCTTTCGGCTGCAAAGTGTCAACCAACATGCACAAATCCGACGACCCAACCTTCGCTGTTTCATTCGAAATGCCGTTCCAGAGCACTGGGCCATCGGCCATCGGCAGGCCAAGCGATACACGGAAAGCGCACAGAAAGGCCGTGGGCCATTTCTTCCGGCACAATCCTTTCTCCGCGCAGTCTGGGACGACGACAAGAGATTCTGGGGATCCGCCCCATCTGCGCCGCCGAGAGGGCCGCCATCGCCGAGAGAGCTTGATAGACGATGTCCGGTCTGTTCATGCGGCCAGGCCTCCACATTAATCTGCGCCAATGCTTGGTGCGGTCCTCGTCTAAGCCCGCGCAAAAGCTTCTCCCCTCGAAGCATTCCCAGGCCTATGGAAATGCTACCGCACCTTGGTGCAGCCAGTGCTTGGTGCCCAGCACCTGCTCCTGTCGTTCGTTGCTCAATGTTCAATGCTCGATGCTCAACGCACGCACGGCAACGCTCGAGCGCATGCCCGCCAGGCACCAGTCATGCTCAGCGCACACGCGCAATTTCCCGAAGGATGCGACTCAATTCGACCGTAGCCGGAGCCTCGCTGCTAAACATTTCATGGCCTGCTTGGCCCTGGATTTCGCAAGGCCTGCGCGCGCAGGTGGATCCATCTGATCGGTCACCATGTTCGTGTTCTTTGAGGAAGCTTAACCAAACATTTGCCAAGACAAGACCCCAGCAGCAAGCAGCTGAAGTGGGCATGGCCGGGGGCAACCAGCATGGACGAGGACTTCTCGACGCCGGCGTTGATTTCTATTCTTGCACCCGTCCGGTTTGCAGTGTTGTACCAGTCTGCCGCAGAAGAGTCGCTGGGAGCGAGTGACGCCTTACCGTGTTTCCTCGCGATTTGCCTGCGCTCGGGGCCCTTTTCCCTCCAACTCGGCTAGGGCTGCTCTTGGCAGGTATCAAGTGTGCATGACCCACCCAGCCGACTACCTGGGTCTCCATCGTCTGAATGCCGGACGTGCCTGGGCCCTTTCTTGGCTACTACAGCCAAGAGGCACCTCGAGACCCTCAAACACGACCCAGTCGGCCGCTGGGTGATCAGGCACTACCCTTCCAGATCCAGATCCCTCGCTGCTCCCGCCGTCCCACTCGCTTTCTCACACGCACCAGTCCCTCTATAATTGGATAGCTGTGGCTAGTGTCACCTGCGTTTCAACCTCCCAGTGCATCGTAGTCGTCCTCTTGGCGGCTCGTTGGCCAATCACACCCCTTGTCCTGACCGACAACATGCCTCGTCCGCTCCGTTGCCCAAGCGCACTCCCAAGGCGAACAAGCATGCCTCCTCCGGACAAGCATCATCCCCATGTCCGGGGACGACACCATCCAGGCTCCACAATCCCCGGCATAGGACAGCTCTGGGCTCTTGGCAGCTTCATGTCCTCGAGGCTTGTTAGGGTAGGGACCAGACGAGGGCCTGGGAGGGTCTGGTTGCACGCTCACGACTCATAGACTATATATCGACTCGTCTCCCATCTATACGCACTCTTGTTGATTCCTTCCTCCTCTGTCAGCTGCGCTCGATCCAACTTCAAACGATTAATTCCTTTCTCTCGGCTCCTTGCCGTTCACCGCTGGTCGCCGTCGCTGGTCGTTCATTCATACACATCTTGATTACATATATATACATACGGGTCACAATCCTGTACGCTTATCTCACCACACTCGAGAAGACTATTCCAAGGCGAAGTCCTACATCAATCAAAATGGTCGCATACCGCATCCTGTTCTTGGCCGGCGCTGCCGCCGCCCTGCCCTTGAACATCAACCTCGGAGCTTACTCCCCGGCGTTGGTAGTTGGTAAGATGGTCTCCTGCGTCCCCATGGTGGTGTAACATTCTGCTAATCACAATTGATGCCAACAGGTGATGGTGAAATTAGCTTCGGAGGTAATCAAGACGTGTCCGGCCTGATGAATGTCCTTGAGGGCGCAGCAGTCAACGCAGCAAATGGAGCAGCGACTAATGGTGCCGCTCAAGGTGCCGCTGAAGGCCAGGCTCAAGCTCCTGCTGCCCAACCCGCACAAGCTCAGCCCGCCGCTGCTCAGCCCGCGGCTGTGCCCGCGACTGCCGCGACTGGGTCTGCCACGACCGACTCGGTGGATCCCAACCTCCAGCAGCAGGTGAGAAGTCATCCAGAGAGTGCCAACGGGCACATCATGTGCGGTACAACGTGGCTAACGAAGGTGTCAACTCATTCAGGCCCAGCAGATCGCCGCGCTTCAGGGCATGGGCAAGGAGATCGCGCCCCGTGAGGAAGGGGAGGCACCAGGCCTTGCCAAGCGCCAGTCCGGCTTCGACCGCGCCCTGCAGTACGCCGAGGCTGCCCTGGTTAAGGGACCCAAGGTGCAACTCGGAACCGGTGAGGGCGGTGCCGGCGTTGGTATCATCGTCGACAACAATCCTCAGGCCGCCGCTCGTCCAGGCACTGGAGCCACTGAGGGCGCTGCTGTTGCTGCTCCTGCTGCTGCTCCTGCCCAGGCTGCCGTCGCCGGGCTCAAGGGCCGCCGGGACCTGGCTGCCAGCCAGAAGGTCAAGGTTACTACCATGTACGTCCGCTCTGGCGTTCCTCCCTGTGAGTTTAGCCGTTTTCTTTCCACACATTCTAACTCGGTGTTACTTTGGCGTAGGCGCAACTTCATAATCGATGTCGACTAATTTTCCTGTGCGATTAAAGCCCTTCAGAACGGCGGTACTAAGATGAGCGCCCGCGACGTCCCGATCGAGCCTCGTGTCCAGACAATTCAGATCGCCCCCAACAAGAGGGACGCGAGCCCCAGCCCCAACCCTAATGGTATCGACGCTGTCAACCTGAACGTCGATGGGGAGCAAGGCATCACGATGACATTCGTCGAGACCGTTGAGGACGCCAACGAGGACGCAGAGTGAACGTACTCTCCCCTTGTCATGTATCCCATGAATTTTACGCCATTACATTAACAGCGACTCATTTTTACGACCTCTACTTTACTACCTGTTTAAAAGACGACCGGAACTGTGAATATGGTGGGATTTGCCTACGATATGCGTGTAGGCCATAATTTGTACTTCAGAAATCGCGTTATATACCTTTTCTCCTTTTTGTGTGTGCAGTGAGGGGCGTTTTAGGGGCAGGTTCGAAGCTGGACAGAGAGATATAGACGGTCGAAGCAGCGCCGCAATTGGGGGCAACACGGCTTGGACGTTGGACCAGCAATACTAAGACCGGACGGAGACAGTCAATACCACGAAAATGGTCCCAATTCTTGAGGAACAGCTTCTGACAAGCGAAGTTTAAAAAACCCCACCCGTCCCATCACATCTGCCGCAGACCCCTTGTAATCCGACTGTTTCCATCTGCGCCCTTTTGCTCGCTCTCGTTAATCCGAACGAGCGCAGAGAGAAAGTCCGTTCTAGGCTAGATTGGATCGTCGGCGTGAGTGTGTGTTCCGATGACGACTCAGATCAGATGTCTGTCTCAGGACCGCCCGCCAAGGTGCAAGAGAATATCCCAGTCCCGGTTTTAGACTTCTGGATCCCGCCACCGCGGCTCCGCCCGGGGGTATCCTAGACTTCTTCAGTAGTCGTGTGGTGGGCGGGTTCGGTTGCAGCCGTTGGTGGCAACCATCTGGGGCAGGGATGTAGGGGGCTGGCCCAAGGCGATGCTGAGTGGCCAGTTCTGGAGCACACGTGCAAGCATCGAGTATCTATGCCTGTCGCTCTTTGCCCTTCGCCTTTTCTGGTTGTGTTATTTGCAGTGATCGGCTCTGCTACGTTGATAGCATGAAAAGGTAGGCCGCATTGTCCTCGGAGCTGCTCGTCCAGCTGGCTCGGCCTCGGCGGAGGGAGAAGAAAGCCGCCCTCATGTGTGCTGAATTCTTCTAGCGCTCGGATCATTCTACTCGTGAACCTATGTTCGGTATCATCATCCTGCTCTTCGGCCCGTAGAAAGGCGATGGCTTGGTTCTCCGGATTGTTCCACCACTCTTTGGTCTCCCTCCACTCGGTAGCAAGCCAGTCTCGGACCTGAGCGTAGAGGAGAATGAATCGATTCTGCTGTACCCACGAGTCCATCGATTCTAGTTGATCCAAGAGCAACAGGCGGCTGACGAGTGTCGTGGCTATCGCCAGGGATAGCGTGAGCCAGGGCGACCACTGACCAACTGCCCGAAACGTTTCCGACTCTGGGATTCTCGCGAGCAAGCCAGTGGCCCTGCCCGTGACGAGTGGGGCGACGGCCAGTATCCATGTTACATAGCCCAGCGTGGTCATAATGTAGAACAACAGGGCCGCATACTTGGCAGCCTGGTATCTCGTGTGAGATATTTCAGGTTCCAAATATGACAAGTCTTCGATCCTCAACTTCCGAATTCCGAAGAACCGAAACACCATGCGCACAACGAATCGGATCGGGGAGTCGACGACCACGAGGAAGGGGATACACTCGCCCAGGAACCCATAAAGCTGCAGGAACCGTACGGTCACGACTTCGGGAAACTGTCTTGATCCTCTCGATCTCGGTCGCAGATAAGGCACCCGCTTCGCAAGCATCCGCACAAAAACATCGTTTCTCGATACCCGCCGGTCCGCAGCCAATGTCTGGAGCGACGGCGCAAGCATGACAGAATTCTTCAGTGACGCCACGACTCTCAACAAGAACTCGTCTGCAGCCCGAACAACCACCGGCCGGGGGATAACATCGGCGTCAGCACCAGGCGACTGTGGCAGCGACGCCTGGTTGACGCAAACACTATCCAGGACCACCGCGCTCATCGAGTCGCCAGGGTAACCCCTAAAGACCGTCCGCACTTCCATACCAGCACACGGGTCAGACCACCGCCCGCCCTCATCCCGGCGGGACAGCACGAGCGAGGCAGCGAGGTCCCTCACCAGCCGTGGGGCGCTGAATACCAGCGCGAAGTTCGCCGCGGCGAGGAGGACGCACCAGGCCCTGACGAGCACGCAGAGGTTCTTGCCGAGCAGCCCGGGGCAGAAGAGCGCGCAGACGAGGGAGGCGAACAGGGCGAAGTTGACGATGACGTCGACGGCGACGAAGTCGCTGTCGTGGTGGAGGAGGCTGTCGCTGCCCTGGAAGAGGGCCAGGGCGAGCCCGTGGATGGCTGCCGTGGACGAGTACGAGACGGTGAAGGCCAGGCATGCTGCTGTCAGCCACTCGTGCGAGTGGCCGAGCAGGGCGAGGGCCGTGGTGAGGTAGAAGAGGTTCCGCTGGAAGCTGGTGTAGGTGCCGCTGACTGTGTAGACGCAGAAGACCCTCCTGGCCTCCTCGGTCGAGGCTGGTAGATCCATGGTGAAGCTGGATATTTTGACCAGGCCAGCTTTTGGGGTACGTCAAAGGTTGGTAGGTTTAATATCAGTTAGCAGGGCCCATACTTACAATTCATGCCTTGCTGGATGCCTAGGAGGCCTGAGGGAATTCCTCTGAGCGAGAGGCGTAAGGCTGACTGAGGCTCAGCCCTCGAAATGTCGATATCTGAGTGCCCTGCTGCATGCACTACAGTATATAGTCTTGGCGTGCAGATGGCTTACTTTCAGCGACGATTTGACATCAGCTGTGGGTGGCTGCATCACGCCAGCCGCCCGATTGATATCTGTCACTGCGCTCATCGACCTATCACTGACCCATAGCAGGGTCTGCATCTATTCCGGGCTTTGGGGTCATAATGGAATGGAGTGTGGTTATACCATGTAGAGGCAGGGTAGTATCGTATACAGCACTAGGGACACCTCCGCGAAGACCCTGTGACAGAAACAAACTTCTGACAGGCTCCGCCATCCGTTCGTGCTAGTCTGCCTAGCACCCTATTTAGCCTGGTGGCTCTCGTTATCGCTTGCAGCGCGCCCCAGTCCCCAGACGCCGGTGAACGGTTTCGAGTGGCATTAATGATCGACTCCTGTCTTCATGCTGATCCTTTTTTTGGGCGATCACCCTTTCGTCTGATCTACCTCGCGCGGTGGTGACCGGGAACTGGTGTCTGGCAGGGATGCTTGTTATAGGAAGGGTGGTGTTACTGTGTGATTTGTGTGTGGCTTCTGCTACGCTGCGGTGGCGTCGGAACAGGCCGGTTTGGACTGGTGGATGTCCTCAGGGTACAAGTCGACGTCCTTCGGAATCGTGATGATGCTCCGATGTGTGCGATGTATTGTTGGATTTTATTTTTGATTCGTCCGGCTGCGAGCTTCGCAGGGGCAGACTCCCGGCCTGCTCTACGGGCGGGGTTTACTCTTCCTGATGTGTCTATATTGCAAGTAATACGCTCGTCAAGGGGCAGCTACCCCATGTAGTACTTCACCTAACGCCTGGACTATATATACCCGCCCGCAAATGATCTTACAACTTCCCCTCGGTGCCCTCGGTGCCCTCAGTGCTCCCACTCCTTATAGGCCTTCTGCTTCTGCCTCGTGTTCCACCCGAGCTTGCCGCTGATGCTGTTCACCCAGTCCTCGGAGCGGCGGCCCTCGGCCTGGACGCTGGCGAAGGGGAAGCGGCTGGCCGAGATGGTGACGTAGTCCCCGGGCAGCAGCTCGAGCCTCTCGCGGCCGTCGAAGCTGGCCCAGGAGCTCGTGCGCGCCGAGAAGGGGACGCCCACGCGCAGAACGATGGTGTCGGGCAGGATGATGGGCCGGAAGGACAGAGTGTGCGCGCAGATGGCCGTCACGAGCATCACCGGGTTCTCAGGGTGGCAGAGCGACCCGCCCGCTGCGAGGTTGTAGGCCGTCGATCCCGTCGGCGTTGATACGCAGATGCCGTCGGCCAGGACCGAGGTGAAGTGCTCATCGTCGCCGAATATTTCAAGGTAGGACATTGCTGGGTTGGCGTGTCAGTCCGCGTCTTTATCGTAGCCACCGGCATAAGAATGGGAAGTGTATACTCACTCGGATTCGGCCCCCGATCCACGACAATCTCGTTTAATATCTCGTAGGTCCCGTCCGGCTTGTGTGTGTGTTCGTCCTCTTTTTCTTCGCCAATCAGCTCCTCTACTAGGTCCCGGTCTCGCCGTATGCTCTCCTCGTCTTCCTCACTTGAAGTGTTTGAACTGCTGGCGGTGCCGTCCGTAATTAAGCCTGGATCCTTCTTCCGCCTCTGGCTCCTCATGATGGTCCCCTCGAAGCGTAGCCTGAGACTAACAGTTACGCCCTCCTTGAAGGCTCCGCTGAGTGTGTTTTGGTAGTCCTCGAAATCAAACTTGGTCAGGAAGCCCAGGCTCCCTAATGCAAAGCTCAGGACGGGCGGCACAATGCGCTGGAATAGCCAGCTGGCGTAGAGAACCGTTCCGTCGCCGCCCAGGGTTATTGCGAAGTCAAAAGTGTGAGGCCTCGTGCGGCACATTTGCTCATCCCACCACCTCAAGCGTCTCGTTATGGCGTTAGCGTTCTCTTCCTCGAGCTCTCCGGCCTCGATATAATCCTTCTTCAATTCTTCGATCAGGCCCTCGGCGTTGAATTGCTTATTCGTCTTAAGATCCCGCTCCAGGTATACCGTATATCTCACATCCCGCTCCTTGTCCAGCAGCCACCGGGCCAGCTCCCGCGTCTTGGGTATCAAGTCGCGATCGTAGACCTTGGTCAATATGAATATGTTGCGCACGCGGAACTTGAGCCGCATGCTCCCCAGGCGCCTGCTCAGCTCCCGGACGCCCCAGGCCATCTCGCTCAGCTGCTTCTTGGTCAGCAGGCGGCTGTGCAGCTCGTGCTCGGCCTCGGCGTGCGACTTGTCCACCTCCGAGGTCGACTTGGCGATCTGCTTGGCCCACTCGTGCTCGTCGGTCTGGCCGGCGTCGCTGCCGGGGTCGGCGTAGGCGCCCCGCGAGAGGATGGCGCATTTCCCCTTGGGCTCGACGAGGCGCTGGTCAGAGACGCCGTTCTCGTTGAGCGCGGCGCCGTCGACGTGCGGCTGCTTCTCCCCCTGCCTGGTCTTCTCGTGCTGCTCGTGCTCGTGCTGCGCGTGGCGCGCCCGCTTCTGCGAGTCGAGGAACTGGTGGACGAGGCATTGCGTCTTGTCGGTGTGCTGCTGGCGCAGCTTGGGGATCTGCGCTTCGGAGGGGACGAGGGAGCTCTTGCGACGGTAGGCGCTGCCGGCGTCGAATGTCACCTGGTGATTTTTATTTTGTCAGCGGCGCAGCGGCAGCGAGGCAGTTGTCGCGGTGGCGGCGACAGTGACAATCATGGTGGCATTGGCAAAGCAGTGCAGTCGCAGGGCAGGGCATGGAGGGGCATGGAGGGGCGGGCAACTGGTCGTTACCTCGACGGCCTTGGCATCCTCATCGCTGGCGCTGGAATGAGCGTCCTCGAAGGCTACCTGCTTATCTTGGCCGCCCATGCTCGCTCGGCCAGGAAACTTTTGATTGTGAGTTTGCGATGGGCCCGACCGAGACGAAGAGACGAAGATCAGCGGATTGACAGGTGAGGTTGCAGATCGGAAAGCACGGAGGGCAAATGGCGCATGGTATAGGATTGTGTACAGTAATCAACCAAGTGGTAGCCCAGTCGAAGGAGCCAGCTTCGAATGGGTGTCCTGCCACTGACAAAGAGCACGCTGGGCCTCGGAGGGGCTCGAGGGTTATGTCATCGGTGTTCCATGGCGATGGTTAGATTGCAGACCGGCCGAGACACTCCTTTTGCAAGTGGGCCGTCAAAGCGCCTGTCATTGGCTGCGGGTCTCTTCATTCGGGTCTTTATTCCTGATTATGTCTTGGAACAACAGAGACAAAAACACACAACAATGGCCCTGTCCTCGTGGCTGGGTCTCAGAATCCATTGTACGATGTGGCTCTGGCCATATAATGTCTCAGCGATTTTTTACTATCCAAACTCTGGCAAGTTCCCCAAGGCATCAAACTCCAAAAAGACTCTAGTAACTCGACGATCCTGCGGCACCCAAGAAATCTGAACCAACAGCCTCAACCTACAATCATGGCCCTGGTCACTTTCCCAAGGTTCCCTTCTCTGCCAGCTGAATTGAGGGAAATGGTCTTTGAGGAATGCCTGCTCCCACTCATAGAGCCAAGAATCGTTGCCGTCTCCAAAGACTTGAGCGATCCCGACGTCCACTTTGGTCCTCCCTTCGAAAATGTCTTCTCTTTCACTGTCATCAACAGGTCATTCCTCCACGCGAGCGACTCGTTCGTGGTTTCCGCGGCCACTCTCAGCCAAGTATGCAAAGAGAGCCGCGATGTAGTCCGATCTTTCCACAGGCGCTTCGGCTTGCCCGGCCCTCAGCCCGCTTTCGAAAGCCGCCGTCTCAATGAGGTTTCTCTAGGCGCGCCGCTGAGACCTGACGGCGATCACGCAGATATTTTCTTCTGGCATGCATTTACTCTTCTGGACGACGACAATTCTGAGTTTTACGGCCCTGCCAGCAGCGACGTGGGACGTGCCAAGTGGTGGATGGTGCCTACGGATTTCCTGAGGATTGATATTCTCAGCACGATGATTCAACGAAAATTTTCAATTAGACACCCTCTGATGGAGTCGCCGCATAACATAATCGCACTCGTTGATACGGCGGGATCGCTCAGGTACAGTGATTTGGTCATTGTCTCGGCCGAGGCCAGCCGTCAGATGGTCATTCCGGGTCTTAACGATGAGGATCGAGATCTCATTGCGGATAAATTCGAACAACTGAAGCAAATCTTTGAACGGGTCGAGCGAAGCAATCTTCAATGGCACGAGGCTAGAATGTGGTCGCCCCCTATACCGGAGGTGTTTCCCGATTTGTACTTCGCATATGTGAATCCTCTCAAGCGAAGCAAGCCACCACAGCTGACACAAAAGTAGGTACCAGGAGTCTCTCATGGCAAGTTCAACTTGTCTGTTAAAAGATTGGTTGATTCATGTTTCTCTTGTCCCCCTACTGTCCTCTTTCTCTTGCCTTTGTTTACTTCAGCAGGTAATCGCGGTTCGTAATCATCTAAAACCGAAATGGAACAATAAACAACAGTTTTCTCAACCAGACCACACAAGACAAAGTGTATTCTGCGGGCCAGTTTCTCGGTATATCCAAGTGCACCTTGAGTATGTAGTGAACGGCTACGGCCACAAATGTACTTCCCGCTCTTGATAAATGTCTTGATGATCATACGTCCCTTAGAACTAAGGGTCTCGTTACCTGACTGTTCATGCCACGCTACCCCAAGCACCGTGTGTTAGCCCGAAGATCACAGAACTGACAAACGGGCGCTACGGACGTGCCCGTCCACGGCCCTCGGCTACCTAGGTATCCAGTCAAGTTTACAAACACCTTGGTGCGAGCTGGGGGTTGATTTATAAATCAGAGAAAATCGCAAGATGTTTTCTTCATTTATTCACGAGCCCGATTGAACAATACATGTCTGCCCTGTAGACATGCCCTACGCGTGGTGCGAAGCTCAAGCTCACAGCTCAAGACCCCACTTCCTCTACATCAAAGTATAACATGCGATTGGCCAGGCTGGACACCACTCCGAAATAGGAAGTCCGACCACAATCAACATCTTCCATTGCAGTGCATCAATCTCGAGGGATGATATTGTAATGTTTGATATTGGCTTCACCTATGTTGAATTGAATCTCCTCTAAATGAGAAGGGTTGACTTTGCCTTGAAAAGACAGCAATGTCATTCGCAGCCGATGAGGAACACTTCAGCGCCCAAACAACCGACGTCGCTGGCTGAAGACATATTTGTCAGACCAATCTCTTGCGAACAGGAGACGGACCGCTGCTGTTGAGTTGGATCTATGTAGCTCCACAGAGTGCAGACCGAGGCTCACGGAATTGTCCATCTCACCTGTGGCTGCTCGACAGCTCATCATATCCTGGCTTTCGCATGGCATCTCACTCGCAGAGCATACCATATGTGAATCATCTGCTTGTAATGTTCTGGACTTACGTGGTAATTCTTTGCAATACAAAGCATGAGGTGCCCGCGTTCCATCCTGCCTTCCTAGATGGACCCTTTAGGAACAGGCCTTCTATGATGGTAGTGGAAGGTCCTTTAAAATGCCTTGAAATCCCAAGGTTCGCATGAATTCCATGTCCTCTACATATTGAGCTCTAGTCTTGACCTGCAAGACAAATTTCCATTATCGATAGTGGTGATATTCTATGCTCCTAAAGAAAAAGCATGGAAATGACGCGCATGTCTGGAACATGTAAGATTAACGAGAAGATTGATGGGTCTAATCGAATTGCTCAGACTAGGAGAGTAATAATGCCGGTTGCTTGCTAGGGAAAAGAAAAAGAACAGAGGAATAACAGATTTGTAACGAGCCCAGTTTGGATGAATACTCAATCCATCAATACCAGAGATTTCACAGCATATCGTATGTCACATGCGAACATGAGACCGCGCGTATGGAATGGCCTCTGAGCCAGACTTATAATGCAACTCGCCAGCGCCATCTCACAAAATATATACCCATGACAATATGATACGGCGGTCATACATTCGGCCCCTTTCACATGGGATCAGTCTCAACTTCGTCATCCTCCAGGCTATTCAGCGAGGCGGAGACTGAATCAGGGGAAGTGCTTTATATTTTCTTACTCACTCCACGGTGTTCCAATACCGGTAAGCCTTGCTTTGTATAGATGTACATAATAGCCAATCATACCAAGTCATCGCTTTAATCCCTCCTTAGAGAAATCTCCATCGCTTTCCAGCGGTGGGAAGAGGCTTGTGTCCAGCGCAAGCAGCATCGGTGAGCTTTGCTTCTGTCAGATCCTCGAGGACCAGACAAATCAAATGTCTAGAGGTGTCACCCTATTGCGTTGACGCGGCGATGGCCTATATGTCATCCAAGCCAGTCTGTTCAGGAGCTGTCCTTGTTGCCACGAAGACTAACACAGCCGGGTTTCACTTGAGCCCAGCACAGGCCTTTGCCATCGACAGCTCGAGACAGAGGATGGAATGCCTTCTTCCGACCCCCCCTCCAGCAGCTTCTTGGCCTGGCGCTGATGCTGTCTCGCCAGTGTTGGCGTTTCGAAACCCTGAGATATGGCTGTGACATCGTCCGGCCCACAAGCTGCATTTCTTTCCATTTCAGTACCAAATTCATGGTGCCGGCCCTCCGAACTTGCTGCGATTGAATAGAGTAAACACAGCACCTGGAGGTCAATAACATGGGGATCGTTCCCCAAAACCATCCTGTCACTGATGCTTGCCGGAGAGGGACCTGCTGACGGCGAGACCGATGATCTCGACACACCTGGCTTTGGTCCAACGCCGGCGACCTCGCCAGCGTCAAGTCTGATGACGTCGGTCTGGACAAAGTTGAGCTCAAACCTGACACCAGTACCGCTACGTAGCAGCAACTGCCAGACAATAAGTGGTCACTGGTATTGGACAATGATAGTGTAATTGGAGGAGCCAGGCTTCAATCTTCAGTCAGCAGGCGCCGTTTGCTGTGCTGTCCAAGAAGAGCACCCACGAAAACGTCAATGTCTATTTTTCACAGAAGCCTGATGTGCCCAAACGTCAAGTAGTTGTGGGTCTAATGACACCCTGATCTTTCTTTTGACTATGTTCTATGGGGATCCCTAGACTCCGTCGTTGAGCATGCGAATTATGCCAGTGACAACACCGAAAGATCAGACAGGTGGCTTGTCGCAATTCATATCTTATATTTCCTCTGAAGTGGGGAGATTCTCAACTCCGAAAACCCAGGCTGATGGTTGTACAACGTGAACAAGGAAAAGGGAAAAGGCAGGACTCGGAGGCCGATTATGCAAGTGCTTTCTCGCCGTTTGGTGATGGTGGTGGCATGGGAACCTGTGCGTGCGTCAGTCAGTCAGAATGCGCTCCGGAAACTCGATTGCGGTCAGTGGCGTCGAAGGGGCGACTCACCTCCAGTTTTGTGCTGCCCGCCATCATCTTCTGGAAACCAATACCAACGCCCTCGATAACCGCCAACAACACCGCGCATCCGATGGCGCCATTCCTCGCCGACTTGAACCCACCCCGTATCGCCAGAGCGCCACCCGTCAGGAAGCCCGCGCCGATGGCGTTCCACGGGTCCTCTTTTTGTCGGATGCCCTTGACGGCGCAGTCGGCCAAGCTGAAGATGCCACCCCAGGCGCCGAAGTTGCCGCCTAATACGGGCGCGCGCATCTTGACAGCTGTGATGGCGCCTATCCGTCGCTCGCCGTAGGGGCTGTTGCGAAAGCCTTTGATGCCGTGCCAGATCGTGCCGCCAATTGCCTGTTGGAGGATAACGTTAGTTGACGGTCGGAGGGGCGCAGAGGTGGGGTAGGGGGTGGTGAGGACATACTCCCATGGCAAAAGCACCGCCAAAGTCATTCAGAATGACCCAGGGACATGGGTCCCGACCGTGATCCATGGCCATGGTGTGCTGCAGAGGGAGGAGGGTGGTGTGGAGAAGATGTTTTCAAGGGGCCGGGCGAGGCAGTGGTGAAGGGGCGTGCAAGGGGTTTGGGTGAGGCCCGCTGGTTGAGAGAGTGTCGGCGACAACGGGGTGCGCAAAAAGTCGAAAGCGTTGACGTAGTTGAGAGCTTGACTGGTGGATAGAGATGGATTGGAAAGATGGAAAGAGTCGGCGCGCTTGCGGCTAAGGAATTTCAAGTGGGTCCCAGCAGCAGATCAAATGGTCTGTGCTCGTTATCGCGCCTGGGGGCGGCTCAGAAAAAAAAGTCAAATGCTAAGCGCGGTGACAAGCATTCCATTGGCGGACATGAGCGCCGCTTTTCGGTGGCAGCTCACCACGCAGCTCAGACTAATTGGAAGTGACGGACGATTTCTGCAGTCATATGCAATTACAAACAATACAGACAAATTAGTGATTTCAATTATGAGGCACAGGACCGGTTTTCTTCTTGGTGCACCTTTTGACCCAGTTCTGCTCGATCGGCCACTCGTGGAATGCCCCGGCGACCCGGTGTTGGAGACATCCCAGGGCCTGGATGCGATTCTTGGTCCACCAAATGTGGCTGGTCATTTGGTTGAATGAGGATTGTCAGGCTTTCGGATCCGTTATAGAAAAGGACGCAACTCATGAGACATATCTTAGAGATGTTCCTGAAATGTATTCAGTGGAAAGTCGACTAAATCCGGGCTCCAAATCCTGCTGATCGATCTCCTTTGACTGCATGTATCGCGTGTATCGCGTGTCGAGACCTCGGGAGTGTTCCGGGTAGCCAGAAATCCCGGGACTCTCGCAGATAGAGATTCCTAGAGTCGAAGCTATGAGACTCACTTGTCACTCTTCTGGATTGCTTTGGACAATAAGTAGCTTGTCTGCCCAAGGTTGCCCGAGGCACCTAGATCGTAACAGGATCATAGTTGTCCACGGATGTTGGAGGGAGCGATCCTGCAGGTAGTAATACATTCGTTTCTGGTTTTCCAAACCAAGTAATCACCACCAGTCTGCTAAATTCTGCTCTTTCGACAATGCTGCGATGCATTGAGCTCACTGAAACCGGCCAAGTTCTCCCACGTAGAAGGGGGATCTGGGCACGAGAGCACAGGTATGGGAACAAAGTAAGTGAAGGGAAGACTCGTTTAGCAGTTGGGGAATCTGGTGATGGAGGCCAACGTCGTTATTCGGGAAGCACCAAACCCTGAATGCTGCTTGCGACGCCGGTATAATGCAGAATTCGACGGGCGTTTTCAACTCAAGCGTCCAAGAGACGCCCGGCTAGCTCAATCGGTAGAGCGTGAGACTCTTAATGAGCCTCGTGTTCTGATAGAAAATCTCAAGGTTGTGGGGTAAGAGAAAATTCAGACATTCCAGGCCTGCTCCGGAACATATTCATTAACATCCGACTCAGTTCGACCCCCACGTCGGGCTCAATTCCCGTCGCATCGATCTATTCTTTTTTTCTTCCTTTTCTCTCCTCTTTTTGCTGGTCTGGATGTGGATGGTGCATAGTCCTGCCTCGCTTTAAGCAGACTGGAAGGCTGACAGGCTGCAGTCTCTAGTGTACGAGGACGATGAGGAATAATGAGACTGGGCGAATACCCACGATGGCTTCTTCCCGCACCGTGCAGGTGAGACTCGCCGTTGACGCGTGCACGTGACGTAGCCAGGTAGTCGTGCAAATGGGAATCAATTGCAGCTTGATTGGCGCTAGAGCCCGAGGCAAAGTGGGTCCTGCCGCCAAAAAAGTCGGCTGCGGCAGGACTGGCAGAGAGCAGAGCTTCACTTTTGCTCGCCCTCGACCGACCTCTTGGCCGCTGCAGCTTTCCTCTCCTGATCCCGGGTTCAACCATCTCCTCTCCTGTTGTTGTGATTGTGTGGCCGTATCTTTCCTTTCTTCAAGATGTCCTCTTTCAGAACCGTTGCTCCGTTCCTGCGGACAGCCCGCACTTCTCTCAGATCCGCCCACCCATTAGTATCGCTGCAGCGACAGTCCACTTCTCCAGTCCTCAACCTGCGCCGTGGGTACGCGGTCTACGAGAGGAGCAAGCCTCACGTCAACATCGGTTAGTGCTCTCTCCAGTACCAATTTCAGATAACAAAAGACTTACAAAACATCGAACAGGTACCATTGGTCACGTCGATCACGGAAAGGTAAACATAGCTCAAGCTCTCTTCCCGCTCCAAGGCCAATGCGACTCGCGACTCGTTTGGCTGACATTTATTGCTTGCGACTAGACTACTCTCTCCGCCGCCATCACAAAGCGACAGGCCGAGAAGGGCTACGCTTCCTTCCTTGACTATGGCTCTATCGACAAGGCTCCCGAGGAGCGAAAGCGTGGTATCACCATCGCCACTGCCCACATCGAGTACTCGACCGACGCCCGCCACTACTCCCACGTCGACTGCCCTGGTCACGCCGATTACATCAAGAACATGATCACAGGTGCCGCCAACATGGACGGTGCCATCATCGTGGTCGCCGCCTCCGACGGACAGATGCCCCAGACCCGAGAGCACTTGCTGCTGGCCCGCCAGGTCGGCGTGCAGAGGATCGTCGTCTTCGTCAACAAGGTCGACGCCCTGGAGGACCCGGAGATGTTGGAGCTCGTCGAGATGGAGATGCGCGAGCTGCTGAGCACCTACGGCTTCGAGGGTGACGAGACCCCCGTCGTCCTGGGCTCCGCCCTGTGCGCCCTCGACGGCAAGCGACCCGAGATCGGAGAGCAGAAGATTGACGAGCTGATGAAGGCCGTCGACGAGTGGATCCCAACCCCTCAGCGTGACCTCGAGAAGCCCTTCCTCATGTCCGTCGAGGACGTCTTCTCCATCGCCGGTCGTGGAACCGTCGCCTCGGGCCGTGTCGAGCGTGGTGTCCTGAAGAAGGACTCCGAGGTCGAGCTGGTCGGAAAGGGAGGTGAGGTCATCAAGACCAAGGTCACCGACATCGAGACCTTCAAGAAGTCTTGCGACGAGTCCCGCGCCGGTGACAACTCTGGTCTCCTGCTCCGTGGTATCCGCCGAGAGGACGTCAGGCGTGGCATGGTCATCACCAAGCCCGGCACCGTCAAGGCCCACACCCAGTTCCTGGTCTCCCTCTACGTCCTGACCAAGGAGGAAGGTGGCCGACACACCGGCTTCATGGAGAACTACCGCCCCCAGATGTACATCCGAACCGCCGACGAGTCCTGCGCTCTCTTCTTCCCCGAGGGCACCGAGGACGCCCACTCCAAGATGGTCATGCCTGGTGACAACGTCGAGATGGTTGCCACCCTGCATAACCCTTGCGCCGTCGAGGCCGGTCAGCGTATCAACATTCGTGAGGGTGGCAGGACTGTGGCCACCGGTCTGGTTACCCGCATCATCAAATAAGCCATTTCAGAGATATGATGAAAGATGAAATCTGCAAGACCAATCTGAGTGGTCTGTATTGCACGCGGTCCAGGAAGCAGAGCGAAGGTTTCGCATTTGCAGCAGTCTTTTTTTTTCTTGTGGGAAAGGTTCAGGAAAAAAAGGAGTTTGCCAAAATGCGCCATGTCATGAGTGTACGTATACCATGGAGAGTTGATTCTATGTACATTTGTCTGAGCCTGCGGGATTCCACGGACATTTATCTCCCCTCTACGCCTCTTCGCGTCTGTTATAATCCTGTAGTATAGACAAGACCCGCAATGATAGAACTCTCAGACAAACACGCACTTTGGAATGTGAGACGCTTCCTCTGTAATGCGCAGGCCTACTGATTTGTACGTGACTTGCACATTTCAGGGCGTGGATTGTCCAGTACAGCTCGGGCTCCAAATACGTGCAGGGACTGAGGAGAGCTTGGCTATTGTCCCGCGAGTTAGTAACCCGGCGCGGGTGGATGAGACATGGCTGGCAAAGATTAAGTAATGAGAAAGCTCGGTAGCTAGACGACATGGGGGCTGTTTCTGCTGCTTAAGAGCGCATAATACAGACGCGACCCATCATATTAAACCTGGTCGGCCTCAAGACATTGGCAGTACTGCACTTTCTCCGTGAAGATCTGGCCGTGGCGTGGACGGAGGTCGTCCCGATTCCTAACTGTGGCCTTTGGGCGTGGGCAAATCACCATGTGTCTGTATGTTATCACTTCTACCAAGTGGCGGCGAGCACGCGTGTGTTGGTCTTTGCACTCGTTTCTCTATTCCGATGTGGGATGGATAAACTCGATCTAACTCGTCGCAGATCTTCCCCGCCTGATCCCCCATCAACTTTTGCTCCCAGTGATGATTTCCATTGTCCGGATCGCCAAAACCAATCAAACTCCTTAATGAAGCAAGCCGGCCGATGAAATGCTCTCTCGTTGTTCGCGTCGGGGGATATCGAGGGGCGGGTCGGGGTTTGGTTCCCAGAGAAAAACTCGAGTGCCACCCCGTTGGCGTCGTTGGCGCATTTCTTTAATCGTGGTGTCGACCGAGAAAACTGCCCATCCCTACTCCGTCCCGTCCGGGGCGAAGCATTTATCGGTGCTGTTTTGGGAAGTAAAAATTAGTATCTATCGCTCTTCTCGGTCGTAAAGGCTTTGTTGGATCTGGTCGCACCTTCTGGAAGCCAATGTCGGCGCTCTTCTCACGGAAGCACTGACGGCAGATGTTCAGGCCGTACTTGCGGATCAGACCGGCACGGTGGGTGCAGACGCGGCTGTAAAGGTAAATCGCATGTTAGCTTCAGTTCTCCTGCCGATAAAATGCCGTTCCCAAGTCGTCCTTCACGTTTGTTCCGGTTGGGCTCGACAGCGACATGGATTTTTCCTCGAAGACGGGGGTCGGTGTGTTCGTACCAAGAGCGGGCACCCTTGCCGTAGCCACGAGGGCGGGAGTTCCAGACGGATTCGTGAGACATGTTGTCGGTCGACGATTTAACTTGACAGGATAGAGGACAGTCAAGGTTTGTTGTCGTTGAAGGTAGGTGGTTGCGGTCGTGACGGTCGATCTGGCTGGCTGGACGAGGTGGTTCTGAAGTGGAGTCAAGATTGGTCGCAAACTCCCTTTTGTGAAATTTCTGGGTTGGTGTGTCTGTGCCACACCTGCCCCGATTTCCGACGAATTCCTGCAGATGTGGCTGAAATTTGTTGCGCTACAGCTGTGGCGCAGTCACTCGCATTATCTTATCGTCGCTTACCTTGGCGGCCTGGCGCTGGACCCGCTTCTTCCACCCCTGCTTAGAAGTTGGTCTAGTGTCTCGGGGACTTTGTTGCCACTCAGCCTTTCAGTGAAAGAGCTACCAGCTTTATGACAGCTGCAGCAGTGCCAGATTGTCCTCTACCTTATCCATATTACTTGAATCGGGCGACCGATTTCAAAGCATTCCATCATCCATCTACCCTATAACCAAGCAATTCGATTGCTTGAGTTCCTACCTGGCCCTTTCTTCAGACGATAATTTACATTGATCAGTGCATCACCAAAAGATTTCCAAAATACGACCAATTCCCAGCAATAATGGTCCTCGTTAAGAGCTTCGTGCTCGCCGGCTTGACGGCCGTTGTAGCTGCCAAGTCCGCGGTCCTCGACCTCATCCCAGATAACTTCGACAGCGTCGTTCTCAAGTCCGGCAAGCCAACACTTGTCGAGTTCTTCGCACCATGGTGCGGCCACTGCAAGAACCTCGCCCCCGTCTACGAGGACCTCGCCAGCTCCTTCGCATTCTCCAAGGACGTCCAGATCGCAAAGGTTGACGCCGACGCAGAGAAGGAACTTGGCCGTAGATTCGGCGTCCAAGGATTCCCCACCTTAAAGTTCTTCGACGGCAAGAGCGATAAGCCTGTCGACTACAGCAGCGGCCGTGATCTGGAGAGTCTGTCCAACTTCATCACCGAGAAGACTGGCGTCAAGCCCAAGAAGAAGCTGGAGAAGCCCTCGGCGGTGACTTACCTGACGGATGCGTCATTTGGCAAGGAGATTGGTGGTGACAAGAACGTTCTGGTTGCATTCACTGCACCTTGGTGTGGACGTAAGTCTCCTGCATTGCCACGCGCCGCGTTTTGGTGATTCGGTTCGCTGACACATCCCTTCATACAGACTGCAAGAACCTTGCCCCCGTCTGGGAGCAGCTCGCCGAGGACTACGAGAACGAGCCCAACGTCCTGGTCGCCAAGGTCGACGCCGAGGGCGAGAACAGCAAGGCGACAGCCAAGGCCCAGGGCGTGACCTCTTACCCGACCATCAAGTTCTTCCCCGCCGGCAGCAAGGAGGCCGAGCTCTACAGCGGCGGCCGCGCCGAGGGCGACTTCGTCACTTTCCTGAACGAGAAGGCCGGTACGCACCGTGCTGTTGGCGGCGGTCTTGACGCCTACGCAGGCACGATCGAGGCCCTCAACGCGGTTGTCGACAAGTTCACGGGTGGTACGAGCATCCTGGCCGACTCCCTCGCTGAGGCTCAGAAGCAGGCCGAGGAGCTCAAGGAGCAGGCCCAGTACAAGTACGCCGAGTACTACGTCCGCGTGTTCGACAAGTTGAAGAGCAACGACGGATACGCTGCGAAGGAGCTCGCGCGTCTCGATGGCATCCTGAAGAAGGGCGGCCTGGCGCCCACGAAGCTGGACGAGCTCACAAGCAAGACCAACATCCTGCGCCGCTTCGTCGAGGAGAAGATTGAGCAGGTCAAGGATGAGTTGTAAGCGCGTCGATGCTGATGAACTGGAAGGGAGACGAATAGGAACGGGAAAGGGGGTAGGAAATCGCTTGCTTGTATTTTACTGGGAGCACTGGCAGGCAAACAGCATGGAAATGACTCTGAATGAAACCTTACTTGGAATCGGGTCTTGGTACTACAGAAACCATTGGCGTCCTTGAATGCAACTTGATCCGCGAGTCTATATGTCCTGTAACATGATTATGTCCCTGGCTGAGGCCGATAGTCCATGAATGCCGTGAACAACGCGTCCCGGAAGCGGCCTGGGCTATGACTGCTTCGTGCCAGAATCCCGGTCGTTGTTCGCCATCAGAGCTGCCTCCAAGCTGTCTATCCTACGAGACATCTCATCCACTGGGCATAGCTGTCAGTGACAGATAACGAGGCCCGGTCTAACGAGGCCACTCACTCTTTGCGAAGATCTCACTCGACACTCCAGCGAACTTGTTGGACAGCGTGTTCAGAAGCTCATCCAGCTGTTGCGTCAGCTCTGCGCGAGCATCGTCGCCAGTCTATCACGAGCGCTTGTCAGTCTCGAGTTCAATCTCAGACGAGCTCCAGATACGGCCGCTAGCAAATCGCGGCCAAGAGGGAGCAGAGTGACCGTACATTTGGCTGGTTGTTTGGCTCACTGTTGTTGGATGCCATCTTCGCCACTCGAGTAGTTCCGTCAGGATGCCCGAGCTCTCATCAATATTGTCCTTGGCCTGTCGTTTCCAAGTACTTTGACCTTCATGTGACGATGGATCGGAGAGTAAAGGGGCGTGCATATGATACGGAGGACGCAAATGCAGCCCAAGTCTGGGTCCCGCCGTTGACGTTGCCTTGTTAGCGGGCTACGGCCCTAGTGCAAGCGCCTGCCAAGCCCAGCCAGGGCATCCTGGGTACCCGCGGGAAGAGGTACTCCAGGGGCGAGGGACCCGCGTCATCTCACCTGGACTTCTGGACATCTGGACTGCCTTTGCTCACACGATCACCACCTGCCACCTCCAACTCCACCATTTGCCAGTACACTGGTGACAGACTCGTTGCATAAGCCACAAATAGAAATGCCCCGATAACAAGCCCTGCAACCTGATCGCCCTATACCTAAGAATACGGCCTGACATGCTCCCGCGGTGAGCCTCCGCTCCACAAAGGCTCCGGAGCCTCCGCCGAAACGACCGAAGATGCCGCCTCCGCACCAGGAGAACCTGCGCGTCCTCGCCATCATCCTCATAATATTCTGGCTCACCACGTCCTCGGGTGACGGCCAGGCCGGCTACTTCGCGACCCCGTTCCTGACCCAGGAGCGACTCGCGCGCCAGCGCCACGCATTCTCCGTCCTCAACTCGACGAAATGGGGTGACTTCAACCCGCGGCAGGTGGGCGACCCGCCGAACGGGACCGAGCACACGCGGTATATCAACATCACGGGCTTCAGGCAGAACGATGGGCTTGCTTGGGACGACCTCGGTCTGTTCAGGGAGCGGTGCTTGGAGACCAGCCGCAGTACAAGTCCTCTCTGGTCGAAGCCGATCGTGGTAGAGGATGGCGAACCTGTCCTGGAAACTAGGGAAGATGGGGTGCCGACAAAATCGATGTGGGACATGGTCGGTATGCCGACGTGGTTGAATGCAACTGGCTTGGTTAGGGGCTCTTGGACACGAAGAGAGGCGTCCTCTCATAGGACTTGGTCCGACTATAACTTCACGGCCATGACGCCTGGCGTAAGCTGGAGCGGGACACACAGCGAATGGAACAGAAATGTGACGGGATCCGAGGGGACAATGCAGCTGCGGGTTGAGGACAAGAAGAGACACATGGAATATGAAGAGGACATCGACGCCGACGATTTCGACGAGCATCACCGGCTCAGCACCGGCGGCTCAGTCCGCGAAGTCGCCGCAGGTCTGATTATCGAGGATTCGGGCCACGATGGGAGCGGAAGTATGTTTGAGATGAGGCTGCATGGAGTACATTGGCCGGCGCAGGGGAATATGCTGCTCACGACAACGAGCGAGAAGTTTGCGGGAATCTTCGGTCTTCCGCACATGACGCCTGACGAAAGCTTCTTCCAGTCGAGCCAGCAATTGCTGAACCAGACCATCCACGAGGTTCTCAGCAAGAAGGAACGGGCATCTTTTACGGATCAAAACAATCCTTGGACATCGAGTGTCGGGGGCGTAGAGGAGTCGTGGAACCCCTCGCCACATTGTGAATGGGTCGTCTACCTCCAGGTCCACCCCCTTACTGGCAATGACTTACAGCACCCTGGGAACGATATAGGGGGTTTGGTCAAGGAGATCGAGAGCGAGCTACGATATCCGACTGGAGCCCCGTTGCCTCATGTGCCGGAGATGAGGATGTCTGCCGTGGTCTACTCGCCGGACTGTGCCTACTTCCTTGAATCCAAAGGCCCGCCAAATTTCCCCGAGGCGCAAGGGAACCATCTGGTTGGGTTCAAGGAGGAGGTATGGATCTACGACTTGAACTTCTATCTCCTGGTCATGGCTGCCATCGTGTTCGGCCAGGTGCATCTACTCAAGTCACAGATGAGAGAGTCGTACACTCCGTCCACCATGGGGCGAGTCAGTTTCTGGACCATCATCATCATGGTGCTAGTAGATGGCATGATGTTCACCGTTGCCGCCGCGCTGAGCCTTGACTCTCCATTCTTCCTCCGGGCATTGGTTTTGACTTTCGCCCTGTTCATGTCCATGATGATTGGAGGCAGTTTCCTGGGTGAGATCTACAAGGTCCAAGAGTCGGAGTGGCGGCCCCGAGAGCGCGAGCATACTCCGAACAACAGCACACCGAGACCACCGTCCACACCTGCAGCGACAGAAGATTCGCTACCTCGGCCGGTCACTGCAGGCGCTGCTGCGGCTGTCAGCCCACCGATAATCGTCCCATTTGACCAAGACATAGACGCCGAGATTGCAGAGAACACGGCTGCAGGGGCAGCGGCTGTCCCTACCCCCGGAACCACAGGTACCGGAGCCCAGCAGTCAAGAGTGACCCCATTTTCAAGCATCATTGGGCGTCTGTTCCTCGCAGGCTCATGCATAAGTTTTCTCTCGCTCGCCGCCACCTCATGGTGGAGACCGCTTCGGAGTTTCTATGTCAACACCATGGTATTCGCCTACCTATCTCTCTGGGTCCCTCAGATCATCCGCAACATGTACCGAAACAGCCGCCGCGCCTTCTCATGGCGCTTCATGATCGGCCAGTCAGTCCTCCGGATCCTCCCGGTGGCATACTTTTACCTGCGCAAGCGCAACGTGATATTCGCCGAGACGGACTGGAGGGCCTTTTTCATCGTGGCAGGGTGGCTATGGTCGCAGCTGTGGGTGCTGGCGTTCCAGGACGTCCTCGGCCCGCGCTTCGGCATGCCTAAGGGTTGGATGCCTGAGGCCTGGGACTACCACCCCATCCTGCGCGAGGACAACCTCGAGGCCGGCGGCCTGCCGATCGGGCTGGTGCCGTCCACCTCCGCCCCTGGCTCGCCCACCCTGGAGCGCGTGCGCTCGCTCAGCCTGAGCAGCGTGGAGGGCAGGGAGAAGAGCACGACTGCCGTCAAGGGGATGCGCATCCGCGCGATCGAATGCGCCATCTGCCAGGAGGCCCTGGAGGTACCCGTCGTCAAGGCTGGGCAGGACGTCGAGCCTGCTGGCGGCGGTGTTGCTGGTGTGCTGGAGCGGAGGAAATACATGGTCACGCCGTGCAGGCACATCTTCCACAGCGCATGTCTGGAAGGGTGGTTGAGGTTTAGATTGCAGTGCCCAAACTGCAGGGAGGAATTACCGCCATTGTAAATAGGGCGCGTAGTAGATCTATCTCAGAATATCGAATCAATACTTTTCTAGGCAGCCATACGCGTGTGGCCCGAGCTATTCCAATTTCATCATGCAGGTCTGACAGAGCCTCACACCCCTCTCCAGCCCCCAACAAATCATCCCTTCTTAAAGGGCACTGTAGTCGGTGAGTGGAACTTACTTCCCGGGGATCGCCTGTTCCAATCTCGTCCTCGTCAGGACTGTGATTTACTTTTTCTCGAATAGAGCCCGACACAGAGGGAACCAAGACAACACAACACAGCATGACACACACAACGATCACTAGCTTGCCAGCAGAGACGCTGAGCTCGATATTCGGGCACTTCTGCCTGCACTGCTGCCACGGCGGCACAGAGGGCCCAGAGTCGTATTTCCGCAGCCCCGAACACCGCCCCCAGCAACAGGCGCACGAGCGCTCCTGGTACCTGGCCGACTACCGCCAGCCCCTGGTGTCCCTGTGCCTGGCGTCGAGGCGCCTCCGGGACGTCGCCCAGCAGGTCCTGCACCACGAGTTCGTGCTCGGGTACGGCGACTCGTGGCGGTCGGCGTCGTCGTCATGGGACAGGCGGCTCACGTCGTTCCTGCGGACGGTTGGGACGCGGGATGACCTCGCCGCCGCGGTGAGGAGGGTCTCGCTGCACCCGAGGCTGCTGGAGGCGGCGGAGCTCAGTGATGTCGGGGCCGTCGTGGATCTCCGGCGGATGGGCCGTGGTCTCGGGCTGGGGGTTGCGGACGAGTCGGCGCCGCCGTGTTACCAGGAACGTCCTGGTTGGACGAGACCGCAGGAGCGTCGCCGACCGTCAGGTAACGTAGTCTGCATCAAATACGCACCCAGGACTCGGGTGATGTACGTCGACGATTATACTGCCAGCGAGAGTTTCCGCGAGAGACATGCGCTCGGCCTCGAGCTCCTGGAGATTCTGACAGGCGTGTTGTCGAGCGTCGAGCGCCTGAGCATCCAGCAGACCGTGGTCGACTACGACACTCCTTACCTATCTGGACTACGATCGATGACCATGAGCAAGGGACCACGCCAGCTCAGAACTCTTGACCTCGCCACGCACGACTTCTCCGCACAGCTCATGATCAAAGTGCCCTCGCAGGCGGCGGGTGCCCTCTGGCTCTCGGGCGACACGTTGCAGACGCTCAACCTCCACATGGTCAATGGGTTCTGGTCCAAGTCCGAGGACGCACCTACCTTCAGATCCCTCAAAGTCCTACGCCTAACCAAGAGCCACCTGAGCGCCGTGGGGCTCAGGGTCCTCCTGTCGTGCTGCACGGGCGGCCTCACCTCCTTCACGTACGAAGCTGCCGGGACCTGTAGAAGTATGGACGGCAGCCAGTTCCACCCACCGGAAGCCATCGAGTCCCTCCGCCCGCACAGGCGCACGCTCAAAGCTCTACATCTGGACCTGAGGGGATTTGTCGATAGCAGGCTTGTGCAGCCCATGCACCCGGCCAGCCTGGCGGACTTCACCGCGCTGGAGGACTTGTTCCTCAGCATCGACACGCTCTGGAGGAAAGACCTAACGGCCGTGGGCGAGGGGGTCGGAGACGCGGCGGTCCTGACCCGTGTCCTCCCAGCAAGCACGACGTTGCTGAGTATCGTCGGCGCGAGGCAGGACAGGCGCTGGCGGCGGCTGGCTGCCGAGCTCCTCGCCCTCGCCCGGGCGGTGGCGGCGGATCAGGGGAGGCTCGCCAGGCTGCGGCATGTCAGGTGCGACGCGAGGTGGAAGCGGAGGCTCAACATCGGGCTGGGGCCGGAGATCAGCAGCATATTCGGGGCCGCTGGCGTGGAGTTCGGCTTCGATAGCTTGCCGTCGAGCCGGGCCACTGTCGGCGAGAAGGACGTGCCGAAAGCGGTGAGAGATGGTTGGGGATTCCCTTGTTTCGGCGACAACTTCGATGAGGAGGAGTGGAGAGTTGAAGAGGATGACCGTAAGGAGGCCGAGCGTGAGGAGGCTGAACGTCAGGGGGCTGGGCGTGCAGAGGCAGAATGCAGCAGCTAAGGGCAGTGTATCACTGCGGGCTGGGGACCATGGTGCGTAGAGCTGACTGGTTGACCAAGACGAGGCCATCGTAGGGGCTTGTCATGTCTGTTGGTCCGGGACGTGAGCCTGTTGGTCGCTCAATTCGCCCAATCCAGATTTTCTGGCTGATTGCCATCACAATGATCATAACGGAGCAGAGCGCATAAAAAGTGAGAATTCTGTGAAAATTACTGAATAGGCACTCATCTACGTGCACCTTACAAGTTTACAGGCAGGTTCCTGCCCACAAATCCGGTGTGCCATCTCAGTGTTCTTTGTTCCAGCACTCATTCCGTCTGTGTTTCTCGTCTATCGAGCCTAGACGCTGCGAATAAATTTAGTGAGGTGACATGACTGACAAACACTGTTCAAGGCCAAGTAATGGATGCTGCAAATGTGGTTGCAGCTAGATATTCGAATTGACCCTGAGTAGGTGTCCAGAAAAGCGCCTTGGTAGTCCACTACTGGCCTTCTCGAAGATCCAGCAGAACACTACGGGGGCAGGGATAACGGCGATGATGTCATTGGCAGGTGGTATTTGGTGGTGGGTACTTCAGTTGGAGCTCCGACCTTCTGGCTCTCCTGACCCCGCGCTCGCTAGAAGGAGCTGGAAGGCACCCGGGCTTGGAACCGCGAGCCCGCGATCATCCGGCCGAGAGACGGGCCTGACCAGCGACCAAACGGACTGGACTGCCACGAGCCTACCGTTGCTGTAAGGGACCTGCATACTTGATGCTGAGCTCCTGTAGATGGCCATATTGTGGTACAGCATATGTTTGGGTATTCCTGGGCGGGGGGTTTGGATTTGATCCTGACCTCCAACCATTTTCCAATTCTTCCTGAACCATGCGCACTGGCGATCTTTCAGCGGCCCAGGCCGGTCAAACAGCCCCACATACCTTTTAAATGGCCTTGGGTGCCTTGTCCTGCATGAGGGTGCCCTTCAAGTGTGTGGTAATGATGAGTTGAAGAACTCAGGCCAGGCTACTACACCTTGACGGATTCGGGCTCATGAATGCATTGAGATAGACAAGGCTTTTCAGTTCAGCCTGATGGTTTGGGTGAGCATAAAGGAGAGAAAGAGAGGCAGGCTGGTGTGGCTGGTCGACGTCACAGCCCAGGTAGTCCTAGTTCAGGTGCTTGGAAGGACATCGAATCTTCTTGAAGCACGTTGAAGCTCTCGCCCGGGCCCCACTCTTCCACCACGGGGGACGCCCTGCTTCTGATAGAATTGGTTCCCAAACGCCCTCCTGCTCCTGTACTTCTGACCAACTTCCAATCCTTCGGTCCTATAACTTGGCAGTGACACTGCATCACTACAACTCAAACTGAGAGTGCACCCAAAAGCACACACACGAACAGTCTTTGGGAACTACCATCTTCCAATCATCCAAGACAACGTCGACTGCAGAGCGACCCTCAATCGCTACCATCCCAAACACCCCGTCCAACATCCAACAACACCACGCGACCCAATCGGCCAATCTGACCCGACTGATTGCCGCGAGTCCTGATTGCTTCTACCCATCCAACCGAGGCTTCGAGCCTACATTTTCTATTCAACCTTTTCCTTACTCCTCCTTGACGAGCAAACAGATCAAGGTCAACCAAGGCGATCACAACCATGGTTAAAGAAACAAAGCTGTACGACCAGCTCGGCGT
>JACBFG010000011.1:3036531-3084270 GCA_013435955.1 Diaporthe sp. HANT25 | reverse complement strand
CCCCCCCCCCCCCCCGATTGTCTGTCAGATTTTATGTTTTCAATTGTCTCACGGTCATGGCCCCACCTTTGCGTTTCCAAAGAGCACGCATCGCTAACTACAGTACCCAATTTCAGCAAAGCTGCCTTGAAGTACCATCCCGATAAGAACAAGGACAACCCCGATGCCGCCGAGAAGTTCAAGGAGTGCTCACAAGCCTACGAGATCCTCTCCGATCCAGAGAAGCGCAAAGTCTACGACCAATACGGCCTCGAGTTCCTGCTGCGCGGCGGCGGCGCACCACCACCCGATGCGGGAGGCAACCCCTTCGCCGGCGCTGGAGGCGGCGTCCCACCAGGCTTCTCGGGCTTCAACTTCGACACAGGCGGTGGCGGCGGTGCCAAGACCTTCCACTTCAGCACGAACGGAGGAGGCCCGGGCGGATTTAGTTTCTCCAACCCAGACTCCATCTTCGCCGAGTTCATGCGGAGTGGAGGCGGTCCAGGTGGCGGCGGCGATGATGACTTCGGCGACATCTTCAGTGCCTTCGGTGGTGCCGGTCCACGGGGTAGCCGCGGTGGGCCTCGGATGAGGACTAGCTTCCCAGACGCCGGTATGGGCGGCGGCCGCAGCGCACGACAGCCAACGCCCGAGGTGACAACGGTTGAGCGCTCACTGCCTGTGTCTCTGGAGGACATGTACAAGGGCGTAGAGAAGAAGATGAAGATCAAGGCCAAGAAGTTCGATGACAACGGCAAGCGGACCACTACCGATCAGATGCTCACCGTGCCCATCAAGGCTGGCCTGAAGAAGGGCAGCAAGATTCGATTCAAGGGCGTGGGCGACCAAGAGGAGGGCGGTCAGCAGGACCTGTGCTTCGTCATTGAGGAGGTAAGTCACGCAAATTCCTAGGACTAGAAGTTCGGACGGGATGCTAACAAGCACCGCAGAAGCCACACCCTATCTACACTCGCGACGGCGATGATCTCAGCATGACCGTCGACCTCGAGCTGAAGGAGGCCCTGACAGGCTGGAAACGCACCGTCACTACCATTGACGGGCGGCAACTCAGTCTTGACAAGTCTGGCCCCACGCAGCCTGGTTCTCAAGACGTCTACCCAGGCCAGGGCATGCCCATTTCGAAGAAGCCTGGCCAGAGGGGCAACTTCATCATCAAGTACAACGTCAAATTCCCCACATCGTTGACTGCCCAGCAGAAGGAGGCTCTCAAGAACATCCTGTAAGCTGGTTGCGGTGCGACAGGGAACGGATCTGACGGGATTTGAGTCCCAAGGAGACGATGAGATGTGAATGGGAAATTTTGGGACTAGTATCTGGATACAGGCCAAAAGACGAGTCTTTTGCGCCTCGAGGAGTGCGAGAAGGGTGGGGCTCCATGCTCATGCATCTGCACCTGAGTGGCCGCCTGCGAGCAAGTGCCGACTGTCACCCAAGGTGCCACCTCACTTCTTCGACAATCTCCTCGCTCGATGGCACAAAGAGCGGAAGCCCCGAAGTGCTCGGTGCTTCCTGTTCCCCGACGCAACGCCTCAGATTTGAGGACATGTATCGGAACCATCTCCATCGTCGTCAGTAGCAAGCGTTGCGCCTGACGACGAATGGGCATATTTGCATGAAAGGACGATAACGGATCATGACCGCACGGAGTTTGGAGTCTTTCTTTATTTTATTTTTCTGTACGACCTCGATTAATTTTGATTCCATCCGCGTCTGGAACCTCTCAGGTTTAGGGACGAAGGACCCCTGGCAGATGGAAGTTTAGTGTTTTGCTCTCATATGCTCTGGGAAGAGAGAGGGGGGCCGTTTTGGTATGGGGGGGAACGGCTGGCTAGGACGGTTCAATACAGCATGAGGCTTCACGCCTCGCATTTCTTTCCTGTTGTTCTGCACCTCGTCTAGTCGGCTCTATAGACTTGTAATGTCAGAAATGGGAAGCATTTAAAAAGAATTCAACGCAGCATCAATGTGCCTTGAGAGCTCCGAGCCTTATAAAGTGATGGGCCTAAGATGGACATACGTCGTTCCACACCACCGCTCTCCCGGTTAGCAACGCATCTAAATATCGCAGAGTGACCCAATGTCTCGCTCAGGTCCTGGGCAGGCTGGTTTGTGCGGTCAAGGCGTGGGCTGGGCTCCAAGGCCGGCCGGCCTGCTGGCCAGGCCCAATCCGAGCACGGCGCGAGCTGTAAGTAAGACGGAGTGAGCCTGCGGCTGTGAAACACATCCTCCCCAATCCCGAGAGANCGTCGCGAAGCACAACCTCGTCAGCCTTTTTTTTTTTTTTTTCCCTCTCTTTCGCCCTGCCGGGGTTGAGAGTTGCCCGGCTGAGCTTCAGGTTGAGGTTGAGGCCGCATTCCCGCCTCTCGCGCAGGCTACCTAGCTGGCCCTTAGGAGGTTGGTACGACCTGAACTTGACCACACCTGGCCTCGCCTGGCCTGGCCCGGCCCAGGCTGATTTTCTTGGAAAGTCCTATGTCGGCCCTCGGTCAGAGACATCCAGCAAGGCTCCTATCATCACGGGACTGGCTGCTTGCAGGAGACGCTGCTTGCTTTCTCTAGGCTTCTCGTGTAGTGTAGTATAGTCGTCCCGGCGGAGGTTGCCAGCGAGTCATGAGACAAGACAGGCAAGGGCCGCCTTGTCGAATCGAGGGCCCACATTGGAAAGTCGATCGATCTGACTGCAGATGGGATACTCCGACCAAAATGGCACACGTGCAGGCAGTACCGAGTGAATTATGGACAAGTACAGAATACAGCCCAGACAGGACCTGGGTAGGCCTGCTTGTACGGTATTGACCAACCGTCAGACCCCACACACTCACTCCCTCACCGTGATTATGTGCCGCCAACTCCTTGCTCCTGCCTTCCTTGCTCCCCTGCTGGACCTGCCACACGGATTTGGCTCCCGGTATGCGGCCCGTCTCGCTGCTCGCTTCCCATTCTGTGATTGCCTCCCCCGGGCTCTGCATTGCATGCATTGGTTCTAAATTAATACCGCAGGTGCGACGTTGGCACCTGGGAGTCGTTGTTGAGGTCTGCGTGAGAGAGAGCGAGAGAGCAGCTTTGCCCGACCTCCATCACCCCAGTCCCGCCCAATTGCCAGGTCCCGCCAGCGCATGCACCTGCCGCCGGTGCATGCAGTGGGTGTCTCCATCCACCGCAGTCCACCAGGTCCCATCATGCCTTCCCTCATGACGTATCTTTGAAGCACAGGACCAATAGTGCCTGGTTCTGTGCCCGCCTCGACGGGTGAGCAGCAGCAGCAGTAGCAGTAGCAGCAGAGCAAGAGAGCTCTTGCTTCTTGCCCCTCCCCCTCCTTCTGCTTCTGCTTGTGACCCCCCGCTGCCAAACCCCACCCCATGTCAACAATTAAAACCGTTGGCACCCCTCCTTCTCACACCTTGAACACACCTCATCCCTTCCCTTCCGCCCTTCAACAAGAAAGAGTCTTCTCACCATCGCAATCAGGTCTCCTTTTGTCCTGTTCAGTTCAGACTTAGAATTAGAACTCTCCGTCTGTTGTTTCAATCTCCCCTGTCTCCTCAAGCTCTTGTTACAATTCAGACCCCTCTAGACAGCTCTCCTAGTACGCCGATCCATTCCCCCAACCATCAAACAAACGGAAACCCCTGCACATCACAGCACCCCATCTCAGCCAAAATGTCCGGCCAGAAGATCACCACCATCCTGTTCGACTGCGACAACACCCTCGTGCTCTCTGAGGAGCTCGCCTTCGAGGGCTGTGCCGACCTCATCAACAAGATCTGCAAGGAGCGCAATGTCAAGATCGAGAAGCCCTTCACCGGCGAGACTCTCATCACTGAGTTTGTCGGCCAGAACTTCCGTGGCATGCTCACCACCCTGCAGAAGCAGAACAACTTCGAGATCGGCGGCGATGATCTGGAGAAGTACGTCGTGATGGAGGAGGACGTCGTCATCGCCAAGCTCAAGGAGGCCCTCAAGCCCTGCCCCGGCGTCGACGCCGAGCTCGAGAAGCTGGCCGCCTCGGGCAAGTACCACCTTGCCGTGGTTTCCTCCTCTGCCCTGCGCCGTGTCAAGGCTTCCGTCGACAAGGTCGGCCAGGACAAGTACTTTGGCAACGACATCTTCAGCGCCGCGACCTCCCTGCCCAAGCCCACCAGCAAGCCTGACCCTGCCATCTACCTGCACGCTCTCAAGACCTTGGGCAAGACCGCCGAGGAGTCGGTCGCCGTCGAGGATTCCAAGTCGGGCACCCTCAGCGGCACGCGTGCTGGCATCAAGGTCATCGGCTACGTTGGCCCCTACGCCGACGACAAGAAGGCTGAGATGGAGAAGGTGCTGCGTGACGCAGGCGCGGTCATCGTCATGAAGGAGTGGAGCGAGTTCCCCGCCGCCCTTGAGCAGATCGAGAGCGGCAAGGTATAGATTCCTGAAAGAGCGACCGAGACCTCTTCCTTTCTGTCTGGGATTTTTTTGTTCAAATTAAGCGGGATATCAAAAGTGGCAACTATGCGAATGAGCTTGGGAAAAGGATTGACGGCCTCGGAAATCATGATTGATACATGCTAGTTCGAAAGCACGTGTGCTGGGCAAATAAATGACAAAACTCATTTGGTTGTGTCGACCTCGATCTGGCTTTTCAATGGCTTCCGTGACTCCCTCCTGACACTCACAATTTCCTGTGTGATGACCACCTGTGGGTGACACACGAGAAGACATCTTGACACTATGAGATAGCTTACTGTAGGGAAGATTCTGTGGGAGAATCTGCTGAGAATCATATGTTGTGGGATAGTCTGCTCTGGGAGAATCTGCTTGGAGAGATTTCCCAATCGGTTACCACTTCATTGGGAAACTCAACTGCGGGATAACCTCCCGTGGATGTCTGCTTGATTTTCCAATCACCCCAGTGGGGGCTGTGCATTCTTTCTCACCATTCCGCCCGCACATAGTGAGATGGATGGCACAGGCCGTCTATTGAGGGTATTTTGATCACCCATCACCCGTCTCTTCTCCTGTCCACGGCGGGTAGAGCTGAGGCTGGATGGACAACCACAGCTCTTCCCACCACCAAGCGCAGTATCATGACCGTACTCACTCTATATATACAGACAGACAGAAGAAACAAGCACCCAGGTCCGACCCAATTCTGACAAGACGAAAAGCGTCAACCGCCCGACCCAACCCCTATTTCCAGTCCATCAGGAAGCTATTGACGCTCTGTAGAGTGGCCCGGTTGGGGTTCGCCTCCGGCATGGCCGTCATGATGCGGCCCAGCCGGGCGCGGACGAGGTCCTTGGTGAAGACGGGCTGCCGCTCGGCGCGCGAAGACGACGGCAGCTGCTCCGGATCCGGGTCCGCGCCGCCGCCGCCCCGCACGCGCCGCCCGTCGTCGTCGCTGAAGCACCAGCACAGCAGCGCGAGGGCGACTCCCGCGGCTAAGTCGCGGCCGCCGGACTCGTCGGCGATGAGGATCCGCGGAGCGGTCTGGGGCTGCGGTTGCTCGGGCTGCGGTTGTGCCTGCGAGCGTAGTTTTGATTGTGGGGACTCGAGGAGGAGGAAGCGGTGGACGAACTCGCAGATGCGCGGCAGGGCCGTCCGCAGGGCGCGGCTCGCGGCCTTGTGTCTTGCCCCGAGGCCGACTTCCATGTGGCCCGGGGACCGGGCCCATGTCTCTGGCGGGGTGGACGCGGAGAGTATGGTGATTGTGCACCAGGTCTGGTGTGAGCCCCCGGGGTCCCGTCCGGGTAGGTTTCCGGGGAGTGGAAGGGGGCTGACGTGCAGGAAGGGGGTTAGTTTTGTGACTGATGGCGGGAGGGCGTGGGAATCAGGGTCTATGCCGTTAGTTGTGGTGGTTGTGGGTTGGGATTGTTGTCGGTTGTTGTTGTTGCTACTCGCCGAGGCCACAAGTGACCCGATCAGCCCCGGGAGGTCGGCCTCGGGCGTCGAGAGGAGCCGCTCAGCGTGTTCCCAGAACACGGGCGACGTCAGGCCCAGCGCCCAGTTCTCGGTGTCGTCCCCCGCGCCCTGGACGTAGCCGCTATGGCCCGACATCTCGCCGTCCGTGATCCTCCTCGACGACGTGCAGCAGACGACGGGCCGGAAGGATTCGAAGATGCGCCCACCACCGCCGCCATCGTCGTCGCTGTCGTGCCCATAGTGGTGGCCCAGGTCCGTCTCCTGCGTGACCCAGGTCGGCCTGATGGGCTTGGAGATCTGGGCCCGGAGGCCCGCCAGGTCCAGGTTGAGCTGCCTGAGCGAGTCGACGAAGCCGGGGACCCGGGAGAGCATTTGTGACTTCTCCGAGTCTGAGACCACGTTCGGGGGCACGTAGAGGCCGTGGGACTCCGTGAGTTCTGGGAACAGCGCCCTGTTGAGGACGCAGCACCATACCGGGACCGTCTTGCTGAGAGAGTCCGGCATCCTCTTGCCTCTCCTGGTGGAATCGATGATTATTATCCTATGGGATAGAGGTTAGAATTAGCGACCACTTGACCAGAAATTTCCCGAAGATCTGTTGACGTGAGAATGATTCCCCTTTTCTCTCAAAAGAGATCATGTCCAGCTGAACTTACCCATCACACCTCTCAATAATCGGCAGCAGATGAAGATTCAGCCTCCGTGTGGAAAACTTCCACTGGCCCGTATGCCCGTCGGTACTCTTAAAGTACGCCGACGCCCCCTTCAGACCTGGCCGGATGTACCAGCTCCCGCAGCGCTCATTAGCCACGAGCGGCCGCCTCTTCTTCTTCCTGGCCCCGTCTCCTTCATCGCCATCACTACTGCCACCAACGCCTCCGCCGCCGGCGAGGGCGGCCGCAACCTCCTCGACAAAATCTGCATCCTTCTGGATGGACCTCAGCCGGTTCGTTATGGACAGGTTCGAGCGCTTGAGGTCGCCCAGGATCTTGTTGATGTTGTTGGTGCTGATGCTTGATTCCTGAGACGGGAAGATCATATCGGACAGCGCTGCCATCTTTCTCTCAGCCCCTTGTTCCTTTTTTGGCTGGAGGACAGATGAGGGTGCTGATTGGTAGGTATGTGGTTATCCAGGTCTCCCGTGCGGGATGATCATTGGACAAATTTGGCTTTCACTTTGACGTCTTAGGCTCGCACGTACATTTTAGCTCCTTGGGACCTCATGGAAGACATGTTGGGCGGTTTTTGAAGTTCTAATTTTGAACGATGGGTTCCCCAGACTGACAAGTGGATAGACTCGGTCGCACGTTTCGAGCCTCTGATTGGCCCGGCGCATCAACGGCTTGCGGATCAAGCACTCTTGTTCCATGTCCATGATATTACGATGAAGTTCACTTGAGTTATTCATGTCAATGCTAAACATCAGGCAATTGCAGCCGCAGGTGTATTCTTTTTACGAGCGAGTTGCTGCACTGACGTGCCTGGATACATGTCGGCTAGGCCTTGACCGTGGATCGCCCCCGGCACCCCTTCCTTCAAGAAGAATAGCAAAGATCGCTTGTAGACATGGCAGACGTAGTCAGCAAAAGGACTGATTATCTGCACCTGTTGCTCTTGGAATCTACAGCATCGATTGAGAGTCTCACCTCAGCGAGCAATGCTAGCCAGCCCTACCCAGCGTCACATCGGTGCTGTTATTGAACAGATAGAGTTCTTGTCGGAGGGAAGGTATATTACTCTGGGCGACCAAGATCTCAGGAGGGCTAAGAGGGACTTACTGAGCGATGCAGCACGGGGAAAGAAAGCTACAAAAAAAGTGCTACAACTTGCGACTCGACAAGTCCCTTTCGGGCCTTCTCCAAGGCCTGTGTCACGTCATGTGCAGAAAGGTGCATGCGCTGCCTTTTGCCCGCTTATGCTGGGTGGTGCTGGTGAGATGTCAATTTGTGCGTTGGTGGGCAGGCGGTCATGCATTCGAAATGTCCCATCAGCACATCACATATCTATCTGCCTACATCGCTCAAGGCGTACGAATGGGAGACGACGATTGATCTGTAATAAGCGTCGCACAGATTCACCCCCGAGCACTGAGAGTCTGGGGTCAGCCCTACCGGAGCTAGAAGAGATCGATCAGTCTTGATCCGGTGAAGGGCGGGATTCTGAGAGGCGCTGCAGGATGCCCGTGGTGAGTCGTTGGACATCAGGAACGGGCAATGTCTTCCAAGTTAAGATTATGCTCAAGTCATGGATGACCTCGGCACTGTCTCGGAGATAGGGTCTCTCTCTTACTCTGTCACGCAAATCCGCCGAGCAAACCTCAGGCCATGACAATATGTCTAGCTCTTGGAGCAAGCTTACTGCAGAGGTGAGGCCGTCATCATCGTGGGTGAGGATGGAGCGGTGAGTCGTTGACATCACTAGTTCAACCGCGATACCCCCTCCGAAAGCCGTCATTCTGTCTGTCTGTATGTCACTCAGTCAGTCAGTCTGGCAGTCTGCCTTGCAAGGGGTAAACTGGATCCTCCTCCTCGTGGTTCATCCAAGTGGGCTTGTGTGGCTTGTGGACGGGGAGCTGCTTTAGCGACGACCCAACACGGCGGTTCCGGGCGCTATCGCGATGGGTGTACAGGGGCAGCACGAGCCTAATGCTGCACACAGCCTCCTCACTGTGGAGAGCGGGTGATGGGCAAGGGTTTGAGTCTTTAGCGGGGAGAGGAATCTCCAGTAAGCCTGCCCCCCTGCAGCCCTGCCGATGCTGCTCGAACCACCTGCGCAACCTTTGGAACTTGATTGTGTGTTGGGGGAGGACTAGTCCTTGATTTCGAGGCAGCGAGGTTTCATGGGCACGAGTAGTCTCCACCGACTTGCAGCCAGGCATCCCACCAACATCAAGCACGGTCGTGGCGCAGGTTGGTGCCTGTGATCATTTGTTGCTGCGATCTCTTGGACGTCTTCGAAGTAGCCAATGCCGCCCACAAAATCGGCCAGCAGTGTGTGCACATGCGACGGTGTATGCTCTTCGTGCCCGCTCTCGTGCTCGCTCACACCTGGGGCGTGCCTTCGCCATGATGATCTTGACGTGGCGCTGGACTTTTATGATGGGTTGCCACGAAAAGCCCAAAATCATCTGGCACTTACACGGCTTCAGGCAAGGATAGCTCGTGCAAACTTGATAATATTGCCGATGAACAGTATGGCAGACCATACGACTGCCGTGTCACGTCCGGGGAGCACACGTCGACGTGGAGGCAGGCCTGTCCAGGGATTCCCCTTCATTCACCTCCAGGGCCGGCCGGAGCAGGGTCCAGGCCATAGGAAGAGGCCGAACAGTCGACAAGGTCCTTGGTGTCGTGATTGGGAAGGAAACGGCGGAAAAGAGTCGCTAGTGGCTACGAGACCTAACACGCAGTAGTCTCGCTTGAGGGTGCCGGCACCGCCTCCTCGCGAATCAGGGCCTGTTTCTGGACATAGGGCTGACGACGGCCCTTTTCGGAAGGTTTCCACACGGCCGTGGGTAGGGATGGTGGTCCGGGGCTTGCAGGCGCCTTTGTTTGCCAGAATATGCCAGATTGAACACGACCAACGTGGGCTTGTTGCCGGGCAGTGCCACGATTGGCCCGGGGCGAGGATGCAGGTGCCCTCAGAGGTGATGGGGGTGTCCAATGAATTCTGACGTTGTAAGGCCCATGCATGGAGCATGACTCTCGATTTTCCTATAGGGCTGAGATGGTGGGTGCCGGAGATCTGTGCCGGGTCAATTACTCGTCTTGAGAGTGATGCCGACAACCCTGGGGAGACAGACACGAGTGCCTGTCTGCTGTGGCTTTTCCTCGCCCATCGATGATGGTGCCCCGCGGTTTACAACAGAGATTACGAAGACCCCATCGCCAATGATACCATGTCCATCCATCCATCTGGTGGCAGGTGTCAGATCAATGATGGCGTCGACACAGTACTAGGTAAGTATACTAAGTGAACTGTTGTTCTCTTGAATGCAGTGCCACCGTCCTACCGGACCTGAGGACAATAATAGCTGTGGCTGCGGAAAGAGGCCGGGGGAAGGAAGGGTTTAAGCTGGACTGTGGTGTCGTTTTCGTTATCGCGCTGAGTTTGCGAGCCGAGTCATCCCAATTCGAGCAGTTCGCACAGACTGTCGAGGCATACAGCCAGCCATGTCTCTCAATGAGGGGCTTGCAAAAAATGTCTGGGATGACGACGCCGTCTTGAAGCGGCCCTCGTGCCGTGCGAGCCACGATCTGTGCGGGAGTTGGCACGGACAAAGATATCAATAGACAGCACATGTTTGTTTGTTTGTCATGGTCTTGGTAATTTTAGACCAGCCACAGTTGCGGTGTGGAGAGCAGATTGGGATCTGTCGGAGATGGTGGTGGTGGTCACTGATGGTGGTGGGCGATGGAAGGATGTGGGCGTGGATGTGGATGTGGTGATGCTTGTATGCGGATGAGAGCCGGGGAAAGGACCCCTCCCCGGTCGAGCACAGCCCGAAGTAAGACATTGCTCGGTGACATGGTACCCCCAAGGGAGGGAAGTAAGCTCGCAGTGCTTGGCCTAGCCTGCCTAGCTGGCCTAGCAGCCCACCTCGAGCCCACCACGATGGCTGGGGGGGAGCTACCCAATCTACCAAAGTACCATCTCAGGTCGGATGTACTGTGGTCGACCTTGTGTGGGCCTGCCCTGCCATCCCTGCAAATCGCAAGCGCCCATCGTGGACGTTTCTCGTCACCGGGCGGTAGTCTATTGCTGTGCCGTGCTGCTTCCCAAGTTTGGCAGAGTCTATCACGGCAGGAGCATACTGTATGTCGCTCGGGCGAACCAGGCTCGTGGGGCATGCGATCCACACTTCGTCCATACTCAGCAAGTGTATCTGGACTACCAGCAGGCTGCCTCTTTAGTTTAGACCTGCAGCCCTGGACGGCAGCACCAAACACCAAGCTCCCGGCATCGTCATGGTGTACGATCCCCTCCCCCTTCTGGCCAGGATGGCCGGTGCGTACATGCACATGCAGACTGGCAGGGTCAGGGTGTGCCTGCCTTATGTGGTGTTGGTGTTGATCTGGGTGTGGGTGGAGGGGTGGGAAAGGTGAAGGGTTGATGGGAGAGGGGGAAGGGGGCAGAAGCAGCACGGGAGCTTGATGATCACCTCCGACAGGTCGTACTGTGCCCCTCTGTTGGCATACGCAGGCATTGCATGTACAGTACCGTACAGCATCTGCGCCCAAACGCCCGCAAATTGGTGCAGCCACCGACCCACGATCTGCTGTGTGTGCACAGTACAGTATGTACGCATGCATGTATCTGTGTTTCCTGTCTTGTCTGTCTGTTTTGTCTGCCTACCTACCTATATGTAGCCCACGGGAGCCCAGCCCTGCAGCCCTTCTCAATCGAGACAACCGAGCGAGACACACGAATACCCTGACGCATCTTGCACATAGGCATAGTCATCCTGTCCGCGTATATATCCCTTTGTCCCCTGACCGACGGCCCTAGCCCTTCCTTGTCTGCCTCCTTCATCATTGACAGATCCACGACGCGAAGACTTGCTCGATATAATTTCCCTATTCAGTCTTGGGCCCTCCATTAGTCGCCAATATCCCCACGTGGCGGGCTGAAGTACCAACCTCGGCTGGCTCGCTCCTCATATCTTCGAGGCCACCAACCAACCATCCATCCCCTCGTTCGATTTCCCGACCGCACAGGCCTTCTGTTCCCCAGTGGCAAGCGTCCATCGCGTCCGTCACTCACCGTTGGGCTACGGGATATGGTGGAGAGGCCCGCTAGCTTACCAATCTTGGCAGCTTCGACGTCCCTGCTCTCTTCCCGCCCTCCCGCCCTCCCGCCTCCGTCCCCGCCTGCTCGACACCGGGAGCCCAGCAGCCTTGGACGCATACGCACTCGGTGTCACGTTCACGTTATTCGTGTCGCCCACGCGGCAGCTCCCTGCCCTTGTTTTTTGTTGAACCATCTCAGCACGGCCCAGTCTCGGACAGGTCGCACCGCCGACTGGATCTTGCTGCTCGTCTCGTCTCGGCCTTCCGACCTTGATCGCCTCGAGTGACGCAGCAATCAGAAGCAAAAGAGGTGCGCCCAACCGGCTGCCCCGTCCTCCGTCCCTATCAAAGTGGCCCCAGACTAAAATGCCGTCTTGATGTGACGTTCCTAGCCTCTGGCGGCTGTGTAGCTCCAGCTCTTGCATGAGCACGCCTGCCCACCTAATTCGCTGCGGCACAACCACTCCATCTCATGTATTAAAACCCACCCTGGCCGCCCACCCCTTGCCTGTCCAGAGGCTGGCCACTACTGTACTTTATTACTTGACCCCGTCAGCCCGTTCGCCCATCGCATCACCACGCCCGTTAGCTCGCCCCCCACCATATCGGCCTGGAGCTACTACCACCTACCTCCTTCCTTCGGCGGACGATCCTACGAACGCCTCAACCCCACACCAAAAGTCGCTAGGGCTCCGAGGCGAAATCCACGAGCACGAGAGAACCAACCCAGCTCTCCCCTCTCACCTGGCGATCATTGCGACAGCACATTTTGCCCACTAACTCGCTCACCTCACGCCGTTGCATGGCTGTAATGGCAATTGCTTGCTCTGCCGGCTGGTCAACCCTCGGTCCATCAGTCCATCATGGCGCCCGGAACTAACCAGCGCAACGGTCCCCCGTCCCCGGCCCCAACCACAACGTCTGCCACCTCCAACGACCCGCCAAAACAGAGGCGCGCGAGGACAAGCAAGCCCAAGGTCAAGACGGGCTGCAACAACTGCAAGTCAGTCAACTCCCACCCGCTGTTCTTTCGAGCTGCACAGCTGGATTCCTCATTTTTGGACTATGTGTTTTGGTAACTAGCATTGCGCATGCGCTAACATCGCACACAACTGCAGACAGCGGAGGATAAAATGCGACGAGAAACGGCCAGCCTGCACACAATGTGTGCGCTCCAAAAAGGAATGCTCTGGTTACCCACCACCTCCTCGCAGTGCGCGACCATTCGAGGAGGTGCGCATTGCTCCCAGGCCGCGACCCGGAGGGCAGCAGCTTGTCGCCGCCGCACCAGCATCCCAGCCTCTCCAGCCCGCGCAGCCTGCACAACTCACGCAGTCCACGCAGCTTGCCCCTCGACGCCTCTCCAAATACTATCACCGATATACGCCCCCTCAGACACCTGTTGTGCAACAAAATTCAATGACCCTCTACAGGCCCTCGACCTGCCCAGTCCCCGAGCAGGATGGCCTCTACTTCCAGTTGTTCCAGGCCCACACTGCCAACGAGTTATCCGGTTATTTTGATTCCACCTTTTGGTCGCGTTTAGTTTTGCAAGAGTGTCACTCTGAAGCTGCTGTGCGACATGCCGTCGTGGCGCTGGGCGCCTTGTACAAGACGTTAGAAAAGCACTGCGAGTCTCCGCCAAGCTCGCCGGCAGCAGCAGCAGTCGTTCCCGTTGATACTGCGTGGCAGCACTGGGAGGTGGCAGTGCGGTCTTACTCAAATGCTTGCACGTCGCTGGTCGCCGTTGCCCGGCAGGACAGCAGCGCCAACAGGACAAGGTTAATGGCCAGTGTTCTACTCGCATGCTTCGACTCCTTCATAGGTGATCACAAGCAGGCCATCAAACAGATCCAGACTGGTCTTGGTCTCTTGGAGGATTTACGCGCACAAAGGCGGCGGGCTTTCTTGTCAAAACCAGAAGAGCCCGTCGAGGACGAAATCATCCAAATGTTCACTCGTTTGGCGATACAGGCCAAATCCTACGATATGGCTTTCCACTTCCCGAAACCATATGTCATCCAGCTAATACAACCGACCACGGACCCATCTTCGCCATCATCAGAGGTGGGCTCGCCTTTATCTTTGCATCAAGACCCCATTCCCGACCAATTTGACTCTCTCCACGAGGCGCGCATAGCATGGGACACGCTGTGTGAGCAAATGTTTAGGTTCACTGAAAGGCTGTTCGCTCAGGCCAGCGGAGACGGCCCAATGGGTGTCCTGCCAGCAAGTTTACGACAGTATGGGCTATCATTTAGAGGCCGGATAGAGGCATGGGCGGACGCGTTTGAGCACATCTTGACCTCAAGATTTTCACCCGGCGTAAGCAGCCAGGAGAAAGCGGCCATTGGTGTCCTCAAAATGTTCCAAATAATGGGGCAGATCCTCTTTCTCATGACTTTCAGCGACAGTGAGCAGCACTTCGACGTTTTTGAGCCTCAGTTCAAGAAGATTGTCGACCTCGGCCTGGAAGTTGTTGGAGATGAGGAACGACGGGCAGCAGAGAAGAGGTGCCCCGATCCTCGGAAATGCCATCACCACAACTCTCATGAGCCAGATATCTTTGGCGGACAGACTTACATGGCCAACCACATCAAGCCGAGCTTCAGTGCTGACCTGGGCATCGTCCCGCCGCTCTACGTGGTGGCGACCAAGTGCCGCAGCCCGCTCCTCAGGAGACAGGCCATCCAGCTTCTGCGCAGCAGCTCCAGGAGGGAAGGCATGTGGGACAGCGAGCTCACGGCGCGGATCGGCACGTGGATCATGAATATCGAGGAGGAAGACGACCACCTCCCCGTCATGACGCCGGGCCGCAGCCCGGCGGACTCATTTTCGGACGCAAGCGGGCTCTCACCGCAGCCCTCCACCGCGAACGGCATGTCGCCCAAGCCCCGCCAGGCTGCCGCCCCCAACGGCTCGGCCGAGTTGGGTGACAACCTCGGCCCCGGCGGCAACGCGCGCTGGGATGCGCGGCGCGAGTCGACGGCCAGCAGCCTCGCGGCGGCGCAGAGGACCGTCCCGGAGGCCAAGCGGGTCATGGTCAAGGCGGTCGAGTTCGACCTCAAGAGGCACAGCGCCGTCCTGCAGTGCGGGAGCAGGAGCACCGCCGCGGGCAGCCCTGACCTCAAGACACGCGTGACCCAAATTATGTGGTGAGGGGAGACTTGTGGGTGGGTGTCTTGATCTGTGATCGTGTATTTCCCCTGCCAATCCCTGTACGTGTTTATGTGACAAAGACAAAGTGTGAGAGAGAAATGTGTGTGTGTCTCTGTTTACTTGTTGATATTTGTTCTCAAACTGTTTTGCATCTTGAATATACCCCCACCTACGAAAAAGCAGAGAGTTGATTTCTCGGTTTACTTGTCCTGTGCTGGCGACGGAAAAGGCTGGATCTGGGAATAGCAAGTTTTGGTATAGTACACACAAAGAACTCAGAGAGAAATAACTCATGACTATTGTATTTGTGCCAAGATATGACCTTTCGGTGGAGAAGGCGATCCGTGGCGCTTCTCTCTCAGGGGAAGTATTTGGCCTTGGCATCGTGAGCACAGGCTGTCTTCCGGTGGAGGTAGGTCAAGACGGGAGTTCCGAGGCAAGGGCCTCACTTCTGATGTGGTCTGTGTCTGAGCAGGTGGTAATAAGATACTGTTCAGCCGAAGTCTCGGATCGCTTTCCATATCGTGCAATCGAAGCAAACACATTCATGATCCTCTCATGCCACACTAGACCTGACAAGTCCGCCGGGAGCATAACCAACCAGCCCACGCGGAGAGGATGTCGTCAGCAAAAATTACCAACAGCTGCCCCAAGAACCTTCTCTCTTACTCCAATCGGCCGGCTCTCCCGCAAGGGAACTCCGGATCCCGGCAGATCAGGCCCGGCTCCGCCCCGGCCCCGCTTTGCATCTGCGGGCCTTTTTGGCGATTATAGTTTTGGCTACCCACAAAAAGGAACCCAGCTGCGCTGCTACCGTGCTCGTCAACGCGCATAGCCCACCCCTGGTCGCCTGCGAGCAATCCGGCCCTGATTCAGTGCTCAAGGATGGGAATCTCGCCAAGGTTGCTGGTGGTGCAAAGCGGCTCCGTAATTACGTCTGCGGCTTAGACTATGTTAGCCTGCCAAGCACTGATATTTTGTTCTCAGGCTCTTCAATCTTCCTGAATGGACTTTCCCCAGCGTTGCTAGTGTTGTCTAAGTACGACGAAAGGTCCCCGGACTTGGTGTATTTCGGTCTCCTGTAGTGTCCGCACGTTTATCGTCGGCAAAGTCGTCCAGGATATCCACCTGGCCCCCCTGCTCAACACCGGGATTCGCCCTCGATCGTGAGGCGGCTCATCGCGCTGGGCGGCGGCTCGGCCTCCCCACCCGTGTATCCACGGCAGACGTAACAGCGCATAAAATTTTATCGTATGCAACGGGAGCCTTCTTGGTCTGTGAAGAAGAAAAAAAAAGGCTCATGTTCATATGATTGCGGGTACTCTGGGAGTTTTGAAGGAGTAATAGGAGGTGGTGATATTCTTGTTCAATATTGTGCAAAGACTCGTGCCGGCGGGATTGTGGAGACAAGGGCAGTTTTGAAGGGGTAATAGAGTCTGCGGGTGTTCCAGTCTAGAAGAGCGCAAAGACTCGTGCTGGGCATGATTGTGGGTACGGTGGTAGTTTTGTAGGGGTAATAAGTTCTATCGCGTTCCTGCTCGGACCGGTGTTAGAGACTCATGTCGATTCGATTGTGGAGACACTGGGAGTTTTGTAGGGGTAATAGGTTCACAGCATTCCTGATCGGGCTTGTGTAAGTGCTCAACTCGATGCCATTTGTGGATACAATGTGAGTTTTGTAGGGGTAATAGGGGTGCGCAGTTCATGGTAGGATGGGTACGTGCGTGGTGTGAGGCTCAAGGCCAAGCATTTCTGGAAATAAGCGGTATGCATCGGCGTCGTGATGAGGCTGTTTATGGCTGGAGACTTGGATGATTATGATCGACGATGCATACCGAGCAAGAGGAATATATAAAGGCCGGCATAATTGTGTGAATATCGTGATGAGAACTCCCCAGGCATCTTCACTCCTTTGGAAGCACACCCAAGCCATCCTCAAGCCGGGACGATAGCTACCCCTCGTCAATTGCATCTTTGTCCACCTCTATATCAAGATGCTCCAAAGTCTCGTCACCTTGGCCTCCCTCGGGGCCATGGCCCTTGCCGCTCCCCAGTCGCTACCTCCCCAGGCCCTGGTCCAGCTCTCCAAACGAGATACGGCCTACAACGCCAGCTTGCCCAACATCACCATCTTCGCAACGGGCGGCACAATCGCAGGCAGCGCGGGCTCTGGGTCGCAGACCACCGGCTACCAGGCCGGCGCCCTGGGCGTGGATGTGCTGATCGACGCTGTCCCCGAGCTGGCCAACGTTTCGAACGTCCGTGGCGTGCAGGTGACGAGCGTCGACAGCAATGCCATCACCGACGCGGTTCTTCTCAACATGACGCGGCTGGTCTCCGAGGCGCTCGAAGACCCTACCGTCCAGGGTATCGTTGTAACACACGGCACCGATACCCTCGAGGAGTCGGCCTTCTTCCTCGACTTGACCCTCAACAGCTCCAAGCCCGTGGTGATCGCTGGCTCCATGCGGCCCGCGACGGCCATCAGCGCCGACGGGCCCATCAACCTCCTCGAGGCCGTCACGCTGGCTGGCAGTGAGTCCGCAAAGGACAGGGGCGTCATGGTTGTGCTGAACGACCGCATCGTCAGCGCGTGGTTCGCATCCAAGACCAACGCCAATGCCATGGACACCTTCAAGGCGTACGAGGCCGGTTTCCTGGGCGAGTTCATCAACGTCAAGCCCGTCTTCTACTACGCGCCCGCGACGCCCGTCGGGAAGACCTACTTCGATGTCGCGGACGCGGGCAAGCTGCCGCAGGTGGACATCCTCTACGGGTATCAGGAGCTAGATGCCACCCTGGCCAAGTCCGCAGTAGAGAACGGCGCCGAGGGCCTCGTCCTGGCCGGCGTCGGGGCCGGCGGATGGACGAACGAGGGGCTGGACGTTGTCGAGGGCCTCATTGCCGACAATGGCACCCAGGTTGTTATGTCCCGCCGGACGATGGATGGCTATGTTGAGCCCAAGGGCGTCGAGGGCATGTATGGTGGCGGGTTCCTGAGCCCGCAGAAGGCGAGGATCCTGCTCCAGCTGGCTATTAATGCTGGCTACACGAGCGAGGAGATGAAGGCCGTCTTTGAGTATGACAGCTGAAGGATAGGCTGAGGAGATAATTGGCTTGTAGTATAATAATAACTAGTCTTGAACTATCTTCGACTTCTTTGTCATTCATATATATGGCTTAATGCCATATTCAAGCCTGCAAAAAGTACCTGTCCCTAAATCCCTAACTTCTATGATATGTCGATTGGATATTTGTGGTGTATGAGCCTTTAGTAACTGCTGTGTTTGGTGTGATTTAATGTAATGTTTGTCAAGATGTCCAATCTGAGCCGTATGAACGTACTCTTCTTTAGCTAGACAGCCACTGGCACATGTCATATCCACCTGGGCACGTATGAGGTAGCACTAACTCAGCAATTGACAAATTCAAAGAGAACGTCAGGGCACGTCGTGTATACAATGACCTAGGCCGCTAGCTAGCTACACAAACCAGCTCTTGGCCGGGTGTGCGCCAAGAGTTGGTCCGCATAATTCCATGTTGTTGGCAATGGAGTATGGCAGTGGCGTTCAGCGGAGGAAGAATGGAACAATTTCGAAACTAATCCTCAAATGCACTCGGAGACTCAAGTAACAACCCGACTCGTCTTTGATCAGGTATATAGAAAGGAGACAGTTGCAGAAGACTAGGGTAACATGTATGTCTTCACTGGACTGACTAGGTAATAACTTAGCTTGAACGCTCTTGGCACAGCATCCAAGCTTTTGAAGGTGCCCTCCTGCCCCTGCTCAAATGTTATTTCGTGTCGACCGATTCGCACTGAATGGGAGTGTCTTGCCGCTTTCGAATCTGCCGGCATCGCTAACCCCTTTCTTGTATGACTGAGGAAGACGACGTTGCCCCAGGACCGGAATCACGAATACCGATTGCTTGTTCGGGTAAGCTTGCAGAGATTCGCACAAGTGATAGTGGAAGGGTGACCATTCTAACCTAGCCGCGAATAGAAAGTTACACCACGATGCGTATCATTGATTACCATGTCAAAACGACGAAAGCATTTCTGAAGGGCTCACTAAGTCCTTCATCGACAATTGTTCATATAACGGCCATATTACTGTAACATGCCTAATTCCTTCTTCCGTGTACGCCAAGCAGCACATGGGTGGATGATGGATTTATCATTGTGGAAATGCAGGCGCCAATACACGCTGCAATGGAGTGACCTGTCTCCTTTTCCATACTCTATTAGTAGAAATTTCCTTCCAGTGATACGCCTCCACTCCGCTCGGAAACGTATTGGTCCTCCAATAGGGCTCGATGCGGAAGTTGATCCACCTAGGCAGTTGGATAGTTTGATCTCTATGTTTGGAATAACACAGATGTGGATTACGATGAGCCGACGAAAAGTTTACTAGTACAACGATACTGGTCTCCAAAATCTCCTTTGATATCACCCTATAACACCACTATAAAGCGTTCCGAACCTCCTATTCTTCGTCCACGGTCTTCTGTCTTCACTTTGTCACGCAGACATTGCGACACTGACTTCTGTCCCTACAAGTTTCATATCTATATAAAGTTCTCGCCAATATGAAGACTCTCTTCCTGATCGGCCTTCCTGCGGTCTCCGCCGCCGCCGTTGCTCCTCGCCAAGGCTACTTCAGCTTCGGGAACTACTTCTCGACGGGAGCAGTTGCGACCAACTCGTGGATTCGGCAGGCAACCACCACACTCGTCCTGCCAGCCCTCAACAGTCCCCACACAGGAAACTTGGGCTTATGGCCAGGAATGGGCACCAAGTTTGACTCGGGAGCAGATGGACATCTCGTACAAGGCCTTGCCATCTCTACTGTTGGGTTTGGGTGAGCCTACATGATAATTCAAGTTCGCCGGCTTCAAAGCTCACATAAACAGATCTCCATGCAACCTTGCTGCCAGCGACAACAACTGGTGTGTCGTTGCAAGCACATATGATGGCATATTGCCCTCCTCTCTTTCGAGTGTTGATGTTTCTAACCCACCTCTAGGGAACCAACACGATGGTACTCCATATAGAGCAAAACAAGGCGACCGTGTCACATACAACTGTAAAGTTTCCCGGGAATTGCCGAGTTGATGCTCCATTGTAGTTCTCACGCCTCCGCAGATAAGTATAACGATGCCACGGCCAACGTCGACCAGACGGTCTCGGTGAACGGCGTGGTAGTGTCAACCCTGTCCACACGTACGGCGCCCTGCTCAACTAACGGTCCATGTACAAATGCTGACCATTCACAGCGAGCGGCCACGGCGCAGGTTGGGGCACAGGTCAGTTGAACTGCCCAAGCCTTCTTATTCAGAGTTGATAAGCTAACTATCCTTTCCCAACAGCCATGGAGTGCCAGCAGGCGAAGTGCGGGACCGTCCCGGAGCATCACTACCTTAACACGACGCTCATCATGAACACCCCTGATCCAAACTACTCCAAAACTGTTGCGCTCAATGGTGCTACGGGCAGTCTGGTCACCGCAGACGGCGGCAAGACCTGGACTGCGGCTGACATCACCATCAAGCAGTATACATACACTTAAATGAGCTGAAGTGGGTATGCAAGGGCCTGGAGGACGAGTTGACTCTTTCAAACTGTAACATTCGTCAAGGTTATCTTGTGAGGAAAGCATGTCAAGCCTCTCACAATTGAGTTGTAAAGTACTCCAGACGCAGCCGAGAACTTGTGCAACCTAGTATATTACTGGGCTACCCGTCCTGCTTCATACACGGCATCCACGGCAAACCGGATTCCGTTTCAGACAAGAACATCAAATTGAAGATTTTCAAATACTCCTTTCAATCTCAAGTCAAGCCCTCGTTTTTGTGTGGCTACTTTCGGCTTCCATAACGTCTGTGCTATGTTGTATAAACTTGAAGCCTGTGATATAAATCTGTTAGTCTGGGGATATTGTACCTTGTCACCATAACATCCTCTTTACTCTTGTAGCTGTATAGCAAATTGATCTGCCTTGTCACTAGACTCCTTAGCTGCAATACCCAAAACGTCGTCACTGACATTTGCCTAGTGATCACGAATGGAACGGGTCCAAGCCTCATAGTAAACCGCTTTCTTTCATAAAGCAATAATGCAGTCTCGGTCTATCGAAATCAGGTTGAATGCCCTAAGTGTATCTTTGGCTGTACCATTCGCTTTTCCATATCCAGCTCATCATCACTTCATCTCAATAGCGGCTCTCTTGCGAAGAGAGATACACGCAACTAGCATCCCCACCGGGTACCGCCTCAAATCTAGGTGACACAATTTCAGCGCCCTAAGCCTCCTTGCAATCTGTCCCCTTAGAGCCGCAGCTCTGGTGTACAATGGCGTTGCTGTTTCTCATTCAGTTGACTTAAGAATATCTGCGCAAGCGAATTCCATTGCGGGATTCTTAGTTCTTGTTGCCCCTGAAGACAAGTGACTCAACTGTCCCATTCTTGATGGCATCTTTCATGAGCCGTCCCCGGTAGAGTCGTCCCTTGTAGAGTCGTCCCCGGTAGGGGGTTCGGCTTCTGCAGGCCCGTCCAGCCACCTGTAGTTGGCAGGTTCGTACTCGCTGGACCCTTCCCATCGGTCTCTCATCCGCTTGAGCCTCCTCTCGAAGCTGTCCTTGGTCAAGCCGTCGTAATCCTTGGGTACCCACTCGATGCAGTTAGGCGGCCAACATTCCCTCTCAATAGTGATTGGAGACTCGGGCAGCTGCAATTCAAAGCCATAGCATGTCCGCCATTTGGAGTTGGGTAGGTCCTGCACACGAGAGTGGCTGAAGTCGATCATCGTGATCTGCCACCTGTTCTGTCCATCCTGGCCCACCATCAAGTTCCTGGGATGCATGTCAAAGGACTGAACCCCGATGAAGTCGAGCTGGCTTTCGGCCTCCATGACCCGGTCCAGGAGGTCCATGCGCACCTCCGGATCGATCTTCCCCACTTCTCCTCGTTCCATGAGGGCCTGCATTGTGTCGCCGGGGATGAACTGTTGCAGGATCAGGCGGACCTCACGGCAAACCATACGGCCATTGAGGTCGCGCAGGGGCAGCTCCAGGTACCAACACCCTTCGAACTTCGGTGTGAACCTCCCATCAAGGCCGCGCTCCTTGATCCTCTCGTAGGCAGCCGCCTCGCACGAGTAGAAGCGTTCGCTGAAGTACGTGGGCGGACGTCCGTACTCATCGAGCCCGACGTAGAGTGGGTCGAATATCTTTGCGACCAGGTCTGTCCCGTCCACTCGACACCGCACCACCTGGGCCTTACAGCGCTCACCGCACCGGATCTGGTGAGTGACTTGCAGGCGACGCGGAGTCTGGTCTGGGTGAGGTATTGTCTTTCTAGGCGGCACGGCGAGATATTGCTCGATGATGGTGTCGGGTGAGCCCTTACCCCAAAGCCAAGGTTCCCCATTCCAATCTTTTGGATCTGGGCTGTAGTAATCGCCGCCGCCATCGTAGGGCGACGGGGGGTTGTGTGGCTTGATGTCGAAGCACGCGCCAGGCACGTAAGGGAGAGGCGGAGGCTGGAGATCGGGACCGGAATCTGCGTCAGGTGAAGAGCAAGGACTCGAGGGTGGAGATGGTGGACGACGACTGTTGTCAGGCCGGGGCCCAGCAACGCTGGAGGGCGTGATACATGCGCGTTGTTTGGAGCTCATGGTTGCGAGTCTCGGTGGAGATGACGCACACAGAGCATGTCGAATTGAGTATTTTGATGGTTGATGAGTAGTCTGTAGTCTGCCTTTTGAGTGCAAATGCAGGTGGAGGGGATACAATCAATGGAGAGATTGCAAGAGGTTGGTTGTGAACGAAACGAGGCGGCCGTTAAGTACGGAGGAGGGTGGCAGCCTTCGAGGTGACTGGCTTGCTTGGGTAAGCAGACAGTGACTGTGGTCTGGGAATACAAGCTGTGACGCGTCCCACTACGGCTGTGCTTTTCAACAGTTCCAGGTCAGTTGTTTGTCCTAGTGAATGTGTTTACTACCTGTAGGCCCCTGAAGACACGGTTGCTGTGCTTGCCTGCCCACACGAAGATGATAGCAACTGCGTCTCCCCAGCTCAGAAATGACTACTGAGGTAGTTACACCCGGCTATGTTTCAGCCACTATTTAAGAAATCGGAAATTTGCACCGGCAAAAAATGGAGGGTCTACACCGGTACATAAATCGCTCACCCATAGCTAATCTCCACATCCCATAGCCAATTCACAAACCTTCCCAGGCCCGATACCCAGACGTACCACACCCAGCCGAATATGAAAATATACCTAACACACCCAGACCTAGCACACCCAGACCTAACACACCCAGACCTAATATCCACGTGCGTGTTTGTGTGTGTGTTGCTCAGATTGGTATGAGCGAGCGAGTTATGCGCCGGTGTACCCTCCGTTTTTGCAGGTGCGAATTTCCGATTTCGTATTTAAATAGAATTATTGCTTGCAGAACTCCTGAGTGTGTAGTTAGGGGCCCACAGCCTGCGTGTGCAAAGATAGACCAAGGTGATAGATTTGCTTCACCAGTCTGCTTAGAGCACCTAGTAGTAGGGACACATGTTCAATAGAAGCTCAAAAGTTTGACATTACCTGATGTGCACAATGTCATCATAGCGCCACATATGCAAAAATTTCGACCCAAGTCTGTTCTTTACGGTGGCCAGTCTAAGTGCTCGGTCTACATCACCCGACAGAATTACTGTCAGGAAGCTCCTTGCGGTCATCTGAGTAAATAACGTTCTTTTGAGCGATACCATGGCCATGCCTGAGTGTATGGAATAAAACAGGCCGTGGGGAGGATCTTCTCTGAGAAAATGGTCACGTCTGTGGCGGGGAAGACTAGGTCCGGCAAATATGCGATCGTTTGTATTCGAAGGGTGGATATGGCTAAGTTCTGAGAGAAGAAAGGGCCTCCAAGCACCCTATCCAAGGACCCATGACCCCAGTGACTGACTGACTCCCTATTCACTTGAGACCCCAGTGAGAACCATACTTAGATAACGTGGCGCGATGCAAGTAAAGCAGATAGACTTTCCCCAAGGAGAGCAAATATATGTCAGCGAATCTACACTGCATGCTGCGGTAGGAATGAACAAGAGAATTTATTCATCATTGGTACGATCTTTAGATTGTTTGCTACTCGAAACATTCACTGCCGAAGACTTCTTCACAACCCAGTAGGACTTCACTACTCAAGATCTGTTTACTACTTAAGACCTGAGATCTTTTCAAGAGGCCGCAAAATTTCCACTCCTCTTCAGCAGTATGGGACATTCCACCCACAATCGCAATGGCAATTACACTCTACGACTCGTTCGACCGGGCATTGCCATCGTTCCCACGGCTTGATACCCAAGTACAGATACCTGCCAAGCCGTCCGGCACCACTACCGCAGAATGCACACCTCCATCTTGTGGGATCCCCGTACCCCTGAACCACTGGATCGACCTGGCTTCAGATCTATGCCTTGACAAACACAAAGACGACCTCAGAAGCGACTTCCTCCCGAAACCCGACCCTCTCATTGAGATCATCACAGAAGGCGACGTTGCGGACGCATCTTCAATGTACCTCACGTATCCTGTCCATGTTGCCTACCATTTGGTCCACCCAAACGATTCAGACCGTCGCGTTGACCAACTCACCAGACCCCTCAAGGATACGACTCCCGCCAGTCGGGTTGACAGGGGATACTTCTCAGGACGACCAAGCAACAAGCAAACTCCGGGAGATTCAAACAACGTGTTTGCCGTGTTGGAGTTCAAGAAGTACGAGGGTCTTTCGAGACGCGAGTTCAGCCGGGGAATCGTCACCAATCCCAGCGATTTCCAAATATCTCTGCGACATCCCCCGTATATCAAGCAAGCATCCAATGCCACGATCTACCTGAAGCAGGCAACCCATTATGCTTTCAGATATGGCACTCCCTTCGTCGCTCTATGCGACTACAACACATTGATCTTACTGGTTATGACCCAGGTCGAGAAGACTCATGGCGGACAAGTAAGCACAGATGGTCCGGTACTTGTCGAATAATCTTGCTCATTCATCTCCTCTCTTTAGTACACGTACCTGACCGTGGTGGAGAACCCGGAAAAGATGCGCAAGGCGTACTTGGGGTTCCTTCTAGCGGCCAAACTATACGCGCAGAAGAACGACAGCTGGCGAAAGAATCGAGAGGGACAGGACATGTTCACCAAGGTGGAGACATGGAAGCAAGAGCTTCGGGCAGAGAAGCTACGGGAACAAGCTGAGCGAAACTCAAGGAACCCCGATCCGGTGCATGACGTTCCGAGCAGCCAGGACACCGATACTACCGTTGTTCAGGATGACTGAGGTAAATGATTTTGCCCTCCTTTCCCTTTCGTTCATGGAAGACTTGTCTATGTATAATCGACACATGGAGACCCTCACTAACGTTTGGGCTAACCCAGGTAACCCAAGCTATGGCTACCACACATTTGAGACGGGAACTCAGCAGCGGCGACAATCCTAGCGAGCGATCCCGGGTCTGGGCAGGAATGGCACCGGTATGACCATGAGCTCTACCGCGAGCTCCACTTCCATCGACAGTTTGGGCCCTGGATTCCTCCTACACCGCCACCGGCTTCCCCAGGACCAACGCCCCAGAAGGCGCAAAAAGATCTCATGGGAATAAGACGCATGAGACTAAATAGATATATTTAGACTAGATGAGGCAGCTGCTTTCTGAAGCACGTCAGCAATCAATAGACTTATAACTGAGTTTCGGCTCCCACATTCTTTAGCCCTATGCCTTGTACATTCATCGCTGCATTTGATTTGACCAACGTCACCAATGTAGCACCACTTTCCCAAGAATTCGCAAAGGGTTTCTTTTGGCTTTCCCTACTGCAGGTGTCTTCAAACGTGGGAGGGAAGGGACCTGCTATGCTAGGATCATTATTGATGCTTGTCACAACACTGAACCCGTCTAGAACCACACCGAAATACAACATAACCCACATGTCAGCAGGGTCTCGACTCTATTCGTGTTGGAGGACAATGGCGGTTTCAGTCCAGAGGGACACGGATGCAGCTCTCTGGCACAGCAATGCCCAGCCATGAGCCCACATGCTGACCAACGTACATACAGTACGCGATGTTGGTTACCAACACAATGGTCTACTGAGGGGTAGCCCCTCAATTCACAGATAACTTCGACGGGTATTTATAGTCTTTAACCCGTATCGCGACCATTCGGCCTCCTTCTTTCTCTCTCTTACACACTGGTAGCTGCAATATAATAGCCGCCGTTACCTGATCTTCACATACCTGCTTATATTGTCTTTATACACATCAACAAGTGCTAGTTGATAGATCTGACGGTATCCTACAAAAACCTTGGTTCTACTAGGCTATCCCACAGGAGGTCTACCATTTATCCTCCGGTTTCATCACTGTTACCTTGAGCATATTCAACTCAAGCCAGAGGATGGGGATACATACGGAGCTGATAGATGCGATTAAAGAGGTGGATGTCATTATCGCCGGCGGTGAGTGGACGCAAGCCCTCAGGTGCTGTTCTCAGCTTTGTTTAGTACTAACATGGGCCTCTGTTGATCAGGTGGTACTGCAGGGTGTGTCATTGCCTCGAGATTGGCAGACGCAGACAGAAAGCTTTCTATCCTGGTAGTGGAGAGCGGCCCGGACAATTTTGGCCTTCCCACAGTGACTCACCCAGCACTTTACCGAGCCACCCTTGCTCCCGGCACTGCCAATGCCCTTCACTACAAGAGTCGCCAGGAGGAACAGCTCGCCGGCCGAGAGGTCATCGTAACGACGGGTGGTCTCCTGGGTGGGGGTTCTTCTGTCAACGGCATGATCTACCAACGTGGTCAGCTGTGTGACTTTGACTCATGGGATACCAAAGGCTGGTCAGGGAAAGAAGTTTTACCTTTTCTGAAAAAGGTGCGATATTCAGGAAAGAAAGCCGCCAGTCCCGGTACCTAGTTGAGCAGCTGACTGAGGGGGATGCGACTACAGTTCGAGACGTACGACGGTGAACCCGGCAATGACAGCCATGGACATGATGGCCCGATGCATGTGTCTGGCGGGCTGTTCCGCAGCAAGGCAATAGAGGACGATTTCGTTACTGCCGCAAATCAGTTGGGATATCCTGAAGTACAGGACCTACAGGACCTCGAGACTGTCAACGCTGTGTCGTCCTTGCGCCGCTTCGTATCTCCCAAAGACGGCAAGCGTCAGGACGCCGCGCACGCGTATCTGCATCCGCGCCTGCAGGACGGTGACCATCCGAATCTCCACGTCCTTGTCGGATCGCAAGTAACACGGGTCATCTTCGACGAGGGCAAACGCGCCACGGGCGTAGAGTTCAGGCCCAACCCCGAGCTCATCACTGACCATCCTGCCGACAAATCTGCCACTGGGACGGTAAGGGCGAGGAAGATGGTGATCGTTACGGCTGGCGCGTTCGGCAGCCCGACTATCGTCGAGAGGTCGGGCGTCGGCGATCGGGAGGTTCTGCAGCAAGCGAGTGTCCCCGTCGTAGCCCATCTGCCGGGCGTCGGCTATGGCTACCAGGATCATCAAGCATCTCTGTACACTTACAAAGCTGATATGCCGCCAGAGGATAGTTGGGAGAGCATCTACAACGGAACCCGGCAGATCCCGGAGCTTCTTGCGAACAACGACAAGATACTGAGCTGGAACGGCGTAGACGCCTCCGCCAAAATCCGACCGACGGAGCTCGAAGTTGACGGACTTGGGCCACGGTTCCGGCAAGCTTGGGACCAGGACTTCAAAGGTGTCCCGAGCAAGCCTCTGACCTCGATGATCCTGATTACTGGGTGAGTGGTGAAGTCCTACTTGGCTTCGTATCCGTGCTGACACGATGGAAAGAATCCTCGGTGATCCTACTCCCTTTCCGCCCGACATATACTTCACGATTTGCAGTTATACGACATACCCGTACTCACGGGGCCATGTGGTAAGCTTGAAAACCGAGTTTCTTCAATATTCCGCATAAGATGATACAACGCTAATGTGGGATTTCTTCACAGCATATCACTGGCCAAAGAGTGGACGACGAAGTCGATTTCAAAACAGGATACCTCTCGGACCCGGACGACCTCGATCTCAAGGCCCAAGTGTGGGCTTATAAGAAGCAACGACGTATTGCGCGAGGCATGCGTTTCTTCGGCGGCGAGCTACCGGGGCAGCAGCCGGACTTCCCCGAAGGCTCCAAGGCATCCTCTGTTCCTGAGGAGAAGACAGGAGGCAATGACCTTGTTGCCGCAGATATTGAGTACGGATCGGAGGATGATGCGGCCATCGAGAAGTTCCTACGTGGACGCGTTGGAACGACGTGGCACCCCCTCGGCACGTGCAAGATGGCATCGGTGGAACAAATGGGCGTGGTGGATGAGACCCTCAGCGTGCACGGTGTCAAGGGGTTGAAGGTGGCCGACCTGAGCATTGCGCCCAAGAATGTTGCGGGAAACACAATGAGCACTGCTCTAATGGTCGGAGAGAAAGCTGCGGACATATTCATTCGCGAGCTGGCTCTTCGCGGGCCCCAGTAGATATGCTCAGGAATATTATGAAGTGGCATTTCTTGGCTATTCCTGGTCATCAGGACGCCATGGCAGGGCTAAGAAATGGCAACAAAAATATTGTAACAGATTGCTACTGCTTCTTCAGGGCAAGTCAGATGCCTCCAGATGTCTTGTGCAGCGACTTCAGGGTGTGCATATCACCAATGGTCAAATTCTTGTCTGACAGAATCCGTGTAGTCAACCACAAGTTTATCGTGACGAGCACCCTGGAATGGCCACAATGTCTTCTGGGTGAAGACCCACGGTTTTTCGGGCAAGGCGATTATCGGCAACGGGCTGCTTGGATTTTTTCCACTACATTCGACCTGGAGGGTAAGCCTCGATAGTTGGTGGCTGTGCTACTTGAAGAAAGCATTGCCGGAAGATGAAGAGGGGGGGGGGCCTTAGGGATGAGGCGGCGGCTGGGACGAGCTGTGTGCTACCAACACAGATGATGCACTGGCCGACCTTTCTCGTGATGAATGAAGGGATTTCATGTCGAGATACATCTCACGGATGAGTTTACAAAATGCACATGTGGATCACGTATCTTGACTCCTGTGGTGATTAAATCCCCGCCCTTACTAGTTGATGGTTGAACTCGACATGGTTTAGATTTCTGTATCATGCCCATATATAGCTGCTTATGCTTCCATATCTTTTGCCCTATGGCGCATTCAAGACTCATCGTGTTTAAGAGGAGTGTTCAGGCGTTTTGCTTCAAGGGTGGCATCTCATTCCGATACAGAACGACAGTGGCAATCAACTGGAGGACATTGCATGCAAGGCCGACGGCCGCGATGCCTTCTAGACCAGACGTCGGAGCGCAAAATTACTCCACAGCCGGAGACAGGGTGGACCTCGGCGACGAGAAGGAAGAGAGACAGAAGAAAAGAAGCGTATGGCTGTAATACAGACTGAGCCGCTAAGAAGCGGGGCTGCTTATGAGCATCCAAATAGGATAAATTGACAAGCTGCGCGAACCACCAGTCGACTTCGGTTACGAAGAGATTTGGGCACCAATGGCAACACTACATATCCTCACTATTGGAGCACATGCAGAACAGTCTCCGCTGCCACAACAGTCAGAATTTCAATGTCAATTGCATGGTGTCCAGGCGAAATGGTGGGGGTGTATTTCATCCGTGAAGCCTGTGTCACTACCCAAAAAAAAAATGAAATGAAAATTGTCCCCATAATGATTTTGCGGTTGAACAAAATCAAACCACAAGAGAATACACGACATGTAATTTCTCTGACGCCCGGAGCCATATGCGTAAAACGTAGAATTCGTTGTTGAATGATAGTCTCTGGCTATCAGCTCGAAGCTCGACCTTGACAACCAAGAAGGTGTTTTGAGTGATTCATTCACTTACCTGCTATCACTTGAGAAGATTTGAGACTGTCTCTTAGACCCTGGTGGATAAGGAGAAGAATTAACTTTTTCGCCTCGAGCCGGCCATATGGACAAAGGATATGATGAGACACCATGAGGATACACCTCAGTCTACACGATGTCACGGGTGACAACCAGCGCGGGTCTCACAGACTTGAAACGGACAAGTGGTCACAATTTCACCTCTCTGGTGGTAATTTCGGTCAGAAAGAAGGTGTTCCCTCCGGCAAAGGCATAGATTATAGGGTGCACTAACTGTTGGTGCAAGATTGGGTGCCCTGTCTGGAAGGTCCCCCAACATTGAACATTTGCAATGCGCCATCCAGGATTTGGTTTCATAGTAGACAGACTGAAGATCTCTCAGTTGGGAATTGAGGTAACACAGAATACTTTCTAACTGACCTTAGCAGTCCGCATGCCGATATAGCTGGAGGCCCTTGCATAAAATAGTGATAACAGATTGGGTCTAGCTAGGTCTTTCCATCGCTGCTAGGCTAGATCAAGACAAAGGTGTCTAAATCTCCCTGATGGTTCTCAATGAACTTACATTCTGGTTTGCAATCAGTCTCCATGGAAGATAACACAGCCTTTCTCAAGCTCTTTTCAATCAAGATATATTTTCCTCCATGCGAACGCCGGAGCAGAGCACACCCGCTGGCAAAGACAACAATTACGTCTCCGTTCCTCGCGTGAAGTGGAAATTGCCAATGCCAAAAGAAAGCTCTGGTATAGTTGAGCGCCGTTCGTTGTTCACTAGGCTCCTCTCGTTCGCCTCCATTTTCTGTGTCGCCCAAACTTGATCCATGACATGCTGTAGGCCGCTCATCAGGGCAACCTTGATATAAAGCCCTGATGGGCTCATGGTGTTCATAACATGTTTCAAATTCTTGCCCAAGAGGGCACGGCAGTTCCACCCAGGTCCGTGACGGTTGCCCCTCAGAGTCGACAGAAAGGCGACCTAATGCCTTCCCACGCATCACAAGAGTGTCTGGCTCCGTCACATCCTGTTCTGTCCACCCCGGACACGGGTTTTTGCAGACATACCGATCCAAATGGTCCTCGCCAAACTCAAGCAATCTGAGCCAGCTGGGCGGCGGTGAGTAAGCTGAGCATGCGGAGAAAAGAATGGACTTAGTTTTCCGGTCCACCTCTTCATCAATTTTGTTAGACTTGGAGATCAGGAACATAGAGTCAATAGCCACGTAGAAGTTTTTCACCTCGTTCATGCGTATCTTCAACAAACGTAGTACTGCGGCCTGGAGATCGACAGAGTAATCCACCGAAAGCTGTTGCGGAGAACTGGGCTTCCGTTTGCTATGCGTCAGGCCCCAAGAAGCGCTTGAGATGGCGTCCGCCATAGCCATAAGCGAGTACACCCGGTCGATAGGAATTGAAACATCGAAACCTCGGGACATGGTCTCCATAAGAAACACAAGTAGAAGCTCCGTCTGTGTGCGCCGTGATTTCATGCGACGAGGTTCATTAACGAACAGCCTCAGTTGATGAAGGACTTTAGTAAAACGCAGTGATTCTCTAAAGGAGGCTGGCCCGTCGACCCATATGTCAACGTCAAACTGGAACATTTGGTAAACACCGTCAAGATCGCGTGGTCGCTCGCTGAGGCGCTCCGAGACCGTCGAGTCCTCCTCGCCTGCCAGAAGGACAGAACGGGTCTGCCAAAGGAAGTTGGAGACGTATGGGATAACATTGAAGAACCCATCGTAAGACAGAACCGACCGGCCACATTGGAACCTGACATTGGTTGCCGCCGCAAGCTCTTGGATGATCCAGGTCCGTCTTATCCAAGCGCGTCCCAAGATGTCAGCAATCCCGTCCAGGGCCATAGATACGAGTCCCAGGGTATCGGCGCCTCCCCTTTCATCGTCCGATCCTGGCTTTTCTCGCAGGTCGTTAAGGAATTCGTCCACGTATATGCTTGCATCATTATCGTAATATGCGTAGTAATACAAGTTTCCTTTCACAGTTTCAGGAAAAGAAAAGTTCCTATTGCCCTGCCAAATCGTGTCGTAAACATTGACGATGTCGGCACCCAAACAGGTGCACGGCCCAGCAGGGCCGAGCCACACAAGGACGGTGCTTGCTTTCCGATAGATGTGGAACATGTTGCGGACTTGGCGTTCCTTCTCAGCCTCATCATACTGATTTATGCACAAGGCGTCAATCCAGCTAATTTTGGTTAGAAGATGAATTTGGTAACCAGGCGGGTAAAGTCATGGGTACTCCCTGGCGCGTGCAAACAGAAAGCATGGCTCATGCGGGAGAACGGCTGGTTACTTACAGCCAGCGGTGGACGTCAGAGTTTCGCAGGTGCACGAGCGCCGCATGCAGATTGGCCGTGATGCTGAAGTCGAGGCCGTTGCATCGGATGTTATGGCTGAGGACGGGTGAGTCCCACGTGTACGACAGTGCCTCGTAGAGGACCACCTCGCCCGAGCCCACGAGACCCAGTCCCTCCAGGTGCGGTATGACGGCGGTTTCCAGGTGCACCTCGATAACGTCTGCTTCGTCGTGCTCGCGACGGACAGGCTCGAGGCGGAGAGCTCGGGTTTCCCATGATTTGAGGGGCTCGCTGTAGATGGTGGCGGCTGCAAGACGCCTTTGTGATTCAGAGAGGCTTGTAAAAGACATGCTTATTCCTGTCTGATTGAGACAAAACCTGGTCTGTAGTGGCTGAAGGCGCTTGAGGAAGTATTGCGAGCTCTTCTAACCCGCTCTTCAGCTTTTCCAGTCTCGGCGGCGCAGCAGGCGCCCTGTCACGGACTTGAGAGTGGATTGGCCCTGTGTGGGGGGGACTCCACAAGTACGTCCCAACATTTAAAATGATAGCCTCCGACATCTTTGACAATCTATAATGAACTTCCCACTAGATTCAGAATTACTCATTAACTTGGCATATCTTGTGTTACAGATGACTGCAACATCCTAAACATTGGATTAAGAAATGTGTCAATAATAACGATCGCTCATACCATGTGCTGTATTGTTTACTTTTGATATTTCTTTACGTTGTTCTCCGTCAAACATGGCTTAGAATCAAGCAGTGCTCTCAAATAGCGCTCTAAGCCGCTCAAATATAGCCACAGGAGTCCCCGTGTCAGGATTCTCCAGAAAACTTTGAGATATCAGTGCAGTCTTTTATAGCTGTGCCGCCACAGTCCTGAGTCAAGAGAGTAGATCAATTTGACTGCATCACTCACTGATTGCAAGTCACTTCACAGTGATTCACTAATAAAATACAATGTAGGGTGTGGCAGGAAACTCTGATTCAAGCGGATGACTGGATATCAGAATAGTCTATAAAGCGTCATCATTGAGCTTACATTCCCGATTTCATTGGAGACCTGTGGCTGTTCAACAACACCAGAGACTATATAACACACATGAGTGACTCGATTAATCACTTCTAGAAGCAACAGAATGTCTATGTTTTCTTAGCCATAGGCTGAAACAGTACTTTTGAGCTACTGTTATTGGTATTTGTCTTTTTTTTAAAGATTAACGCTGGGTCTTTGAGCGTTTACTACTGTATGAAGGGACCGCATACAGCTTCTCATGTATACGGATTAAAAACAGAATCACCTAGAAGCAACAGAGAGGGCAGTACTTTGACCCGCCATGAGTTTTGGGCTTCAGTAGACAACTGTATGTTCGCAGGCACTACTGGAGAGGACTCCAGGACAGCGACTCACTCATCCTCGGCAGCCATCTGCCGAAGCTTCTAGTCCGCAGAGAAATACAAACCATATCATTGCTATGTAAGTCTGGCAGTCAGCGTATGTAGGAGTCAGGGGTTGGCCTTGGCAAAGCAAAAGAAGCACACAGAGCGGAGACAACAACTGTCACTCGGCCGGACGGCAGGACCAAAGTGGGCCCTTGCGATGATGAGCTTCACGCCTTCTTCTACGTACGATGTGATTGTCTGCCTAGGTATCTTGCATGAAGATTTACAGGTCCCTTTGTTTGGTAGAGCCACTCGAACCAACCCCCAATAGAAGGGCCATCACTAGTCGAGATCGTCAGCAACTAGGCGTGGCCGGTGGCCAGACACACAGGACACAATTCGGAGGCATGACGTCACATGAGCATAGCATTTGCTCATAAACAGATCGATCGAAGATGATGTTATATTCTTTCGAGTACATTGTACACAGTGGATTATTCCTGTATCTCGTCTGGTAAGACGCAGCGTGGGCCAGGAGGGGTCAGCCAGTGTTCCCGCGATAGGTCTAGGCTTTCTTGTGTGAGGTGGCTATCGCCAGCAAGACACAAAGTCCGGAAGCCTAATGATATGCTCACAAGTGGTAAGACCTGTCTCATAAGGAGCGCGTAGCAGTTGAAGCATTGTAGACAGATACCATGTAAAGTAGTCCATCCGAATCCTATCAGCCAAGTCTCCAGTCAAGCTGAGCTTGCTGACCTGGTTGTGAGGGTTCGCTATCTATTCTCTTTCATTTCTTTCTTTTGATTACGATCCTGGAAATATAGGTGATTGCTTGTGCTAGAGGCCCATGCACAACGGTAATCTTCCCGTCGACCCCAGCTGCGGGTTTTCCATGATTGAAAGATCTATGTTGTGTTCGATGGAATCTTATTGACCTCACAGCACTAAAGCCATCAAAACAATCCCTGAAAAACGATGTTCCTGCTTGACTGCTTACCTTTGGCAATGAAACGTCCAGCAACGGCGTGGATCGTGACAGAGTCTCGCTTGAGGCAAAGTACAAGGTGTATTCTGTTGTTGATGTTATGAATCAACCTCGGGACGACTGACGCCAGGACTTGATCGACACGTGTTGCAAGCCTCGAGGGTATGTCGGGCATCCGTCCTGTTCAGAATGAACGTTCTTCCGCCTGATACACAATACCACGGCTACCAAGTATCAGGGTGGCATCGGCAGGGTCGAGGTCGCAGTTGGGACGGAACTAGAAATCCGAACGGCTTGTGAGTGGCATGATCAAACAACTTGCCTATGAATCATGATGGCTCGTGCTGTGCATTGGGGAGTCCAACTATCCAGCTTTTGACGGCGACCAAGCGTGGTCTTCGTCCAGGCTCAGGACAAAAAGTAAGTCGAACCTTGCCAGGGAGGCGATAGGTGTCGTTGCGATTCGCAATGACTCAAGCGGTAGGGAACCATCATGGATCCTGTTTGACGTGATGCCTGGCAGGAACATGAGTTGACTTGCTGAAATACAGCAAAAAATTAGACGGCCAAGGCACCGAGCCTACGTCGTGGGCTTTGCTATGTCGGTGCTTCGACGTGGTTTGGTGCACATCCTCGGATGCTCTCCAATCCGTCTTGACATTGCAAAGGGCTGGCGGTAAGAAAAGATGATCATATTCCATCGCTGATTCACAAGGCTTTCATGTCCTCCCATCCGGGAGGACGGGGCGGCTGGAGGATCCTGTGAGTGGGAGATCTTGGTTGAGCGGAGACGAGGGTACGCTGTCAAAGGCAAACATTTCCCTCGACTGCTGGATTGATCTATTGCCATTATGACGGAGGCAGGTTGATCTGGTACGTGCAAATTCCCATTACGCACCCTGTCGACTGCTCATTCCGTCGCTCAGGAACAGAGAACCAACTATGACGAGCGTGCGAGATCGATCAGTTGTTCGCTACTAGTGGACTAGCTCATACTGCCGGTGAGCGCAAGACTTGATGCCATGGGCGGCTCGTCATCGCCGTCTCCCCAACGCCAATGGAGCCTTCGATGTCACTGCTAGCGGGGACAGCTGCGGATGAATCGAAACACCAGGGGTCTCGACAGTCTGCCGACGCGGTATGACATGAAGCACGCATCGGTGCAGACCTGTCACCCACGTCGTCATCACCGTGAGATGTTGATATGAGCTTACCCACAAGACGCTAGAGTGACGTCTTGCTTGCAGAAAGTCTCATCTGGGTGTGCAGATACGAAAACAAGCGCAGAAAATGTGTCAACAATGGTTGGTAGGCTCATTCGGGAGGTTTGTGACCATGTCGAAATGGCGTCATGCTGGCATCTTCCGTCAGCCTCCATCTTTTGAAACAGAATCCCAAAGCAGCAGGGTAGTCAAGGGAACAGGCGCCTAGACCAATTACATCAATCTCGAGAAATGGCGTTGACACATGGGTTTCCTCCACTTGACAGAGAATGAAGGCAAATAGTGTCATGTCGACATTCTTCTAAAGCGGTTGTACTATCAGGAGGCTGGCGACGGGACATATCAGGACTGCTAAATGAAAAAACCAATCTCCAATGTATGCCCGCGGGCAAAATCGGTTGCTCGGTGTAGGGTTTGAGCGCGGAGGCGGATCACAAGCCGCGAGGCCAGATGCTACGCCAAGAATGTGGGAACTCGTCTCAGTGGCGAATTATGTCAGTGACAGACTGGGCTTTATCGCATTTTCGAGATGCTCATGTGTCGATAACGCTCTGCTTGTGTCTCAGACTGGTGCCCGGCAACGAAATCATCACATGACCCCTGGCAAACGCCCCAGCTCCATCTACCTGTCCCGCGTGGGAGGAGAGTCGGTCCAGATATCCCAACACGGGCCGTGTGTGCGCGTGTAAGAAAGACCACTGACGAGGCTGCGATTTGGGGATCGAAAATTGTTAGTGGAAATCGGAGCAAGGAGTGGACGTCATCACGTGTGCCGGGCTGGAATGCTCCAGCCTTGCAGTAGGAAGGAGGTCAAAGGAGGAGGTGGCCAGAGATGCAGTAGTCAAATGACGACGGACGACGCTTGCTGGTCGACGGGCAGCGAAGATCTCTGAGGGACAGGGGATGTGCAGCAGTGGGTGAGTGATGTTCGTCAACGGGCTGGGCCGTGAAGTCATGCCGACTAGCTGTTTGAAGGGAAGGATAGTCGTCCTGAGACTGTGGGCTGGACTGACATGACATGCTGAGCATGTACATTTCCGTGATGGCGTGTGCATGGGATGTAAGTATGTTCTGCGCGGTAGGTTCAGACCACTGGACAGGGACTCCGCACTTTAAAAGCCCGAGAGCCATATAGTCATGTCATGGCACGAGGACACATGCCTGTCCCGACGGTGGAAAGCAGCTCTGGACCCTTAGTGCATCTGTGGCGTCGTCAGCCCGGGTCCGAAAGGAAGACGTCGTCTCAGAGCAGCAGAACTTGCTGCACAGTCGACAGCGTGCGAGTGTGAACGGTACATGCAACATACATACCAACACATGATGTACGTTCCCTCGGCCGTGTTGATGGGCAGAATGATCTCACCCTAGACGCCAGCGTGCATGGAGACCCAGCATTGTCTGTAGGTACATTCTGCAGGTGCTTTGTGAAGTGTGGCGAGCGACGTCAAAGGCGCGGATCTGGTGTTGTGGTGGGCTGGTAGAAGGCATTGTCGAAACACGCGAGACGTCAACCCTGACGTCGAACAGGCAGGCGGACAGGCGGATCAGCAATAGGCACAGAGTTGGATGCGGTCGAGTGGCACGGAGGATTGAGGCGGAAAAAAAAGAGCTGGGGTCCCTGAAAGAAGGACCCTGAATGCAGCGGAGCAGGCACATGCCTTCCGGCCCCCCCCTTGGCTCCCCCTTGGGTCTAGACTGCCGTGGACCCCTGACAGCTTGCACCTTCCCACGCCTACTTCGTAGTAGGAGCCTAGCAATGCCTGCTGCCACTGGCTGACCTAATGTCCACTTCCGCTTCCGTGCCCGATGACGTAGCTGCCAGCTGCGACCGGGGTGGCACGCCTTCCGTCACTTCTGACCTCACTCGTGCAAAGTCGGCCTCCTTTTGGTGGTGACCACCGCCCAGCAATGTCGGACCACTGTCGTCAATTCCCGCCTCTTCTGTTGCCTCAGCCGTCTAGCACCCGTTCCTGTACAGACGACATGTACTGGGGTACCTGCAGACCTGTATCGCCCGGCTCGAGACAGGCGGGAAAGAGCAGGCAGGCGCGACAGCAGGGCAGTGCCAAGGGACAGCTCCTCTTGTTCCTGGCCGACTGGGTGCGCCAGCAGCAACGGTGATGGCTTCGCAGTTCCACACGCCCAGACCCTCGCGTCGACAGCCTGAATCACGGGCTGATGCGTGCTCCGAATTGCCCATCAGGGGGGGCAGACACGCTCGGGGCATGGCCGCGCAAGGCCTCTCCATGCATGTGGGATCCAAAACCTGCCAACTCGTGCCAACTTTGCTGTCGCGCCTGGTCACGGCTGGAAACCACCCCGTCTCCAGACCTTGCCCACCTGGCAGCCCAGATGCCCAGCTGCCCAGCTGCTACTCTACACCACAGCTGACACATGCTGCACAGGCCGTGATCAGCCTCGCAACAGCCAGTGAGCTTCTTGCCGTGGCCCACCGTCGCTCTGGGGAAACCCTGGAATACCTGCAGACCATGTACCGAGTACGCCTGAAGCACCGCACCAGGCCGTCCTCCGTCCCTCTCGCCAGCCAATGACATCATGTGGAAGCGAGACTTGGGGCGGAAAAGGCTGTGTAGATCTCAAGGCATCCCACCCAGGCATCCTGGCAGGCCTAAACAATCAGTGGTCGTGCGCCGGTCATTGTCTCGCACAGTCCAGCCCGTCTGGCCGTCCCTAAACACCCACCTGGGCTCTGGGGAAACCTCATGCCCTGTTGCTGCACTCAACAGGACTGCACCTAGGTATGTTTCGTTTGCCATCCATCTACGGGCTAACCTGCTCCGTCCGGCAAGTGCCTTTGATGCCCTCCTGATCTGCGCTACGTCTGACGACATTCGTCCAGATATTTCCCCCTCGGACGGGCCAGACGGGCCACGGCGAGCTGTGGCCAGCCTGTGGCCAACGGTCACTGATGTAGCCCATGACTTCAGTGCCGTTGCCGATCTGCAGGGTCTCCCACACCCACGCTCTCGCCCTCATGTACATCAGACCCTCTGTGATCCTAGCGTCGCCTGTGAGGTTCGGCAGGACCATGCAGGCGCATCATCGTCCACCACTCCCGAGCCGCGCCTGGGCTGCGGCTACATCACCCAGCCCTGCAAGTGGCGACGATCCCTGTGGGCCCTCACTCGCACACATGCTAGGTTACGACATTCAGTGCAGCCATGCGTTAGACAGTCTGACCAAACATGGCACCCACACATGTCGATCCCACTCCCAGGGCCGCTGTGGGAGGGGCTGGGGGGCGTGGAGGTAGCAACGCTACCGGCTCCAGTCTTTCTCCTCTGTTCCTAGTGGACTAGTCTGATGAGGGTCTGGAGACGAAAGAAGGGTCCTGGTCAAGGCAGCCCGACCGGCTGCCCGAGCCTTTCTTCGCCTTGCTTCTCGCCCAAATAAGCTTCCGCATGCCTAGTTTTATATAAACCGGATTCATCCCAGGGACTCCTTCTCTTTCCAAACTTTATCTTTACCTCCATCAGGATTCTTATTCAATATAACAGACGATTGCCCACCCAGCTTGCCCACACATCATTTTTGCTCTCTCGGTAGATCTCGAGTCTATCTACTGTCACGAAGCCAAGGTCGTCAAGCCACCTCCTGCACATCTTGCATATACAAACATCACCCACTTTTACGACAACGCATATGCCTCTGCTCAGAATGTCGTCCCAAGAAGATTCTTTTTCCGTCAACATGGCGAACTCGCCGCCACCACCTACTGATATTGGGTCATATTCGCGCACAATGCTGCAACACACAAAACGGCAAATGGAGGCATTCTCCAACACGTCCGACCGACGGAGTCGTAGCAACGGATCTCGGAGCAGTGGGCAACGCGGCGTAGCCACACCGTCAATGCCGAACGGCGTGCACAACGAATCGAGTTCTCCCGACGATTACCACCACACATGATCATGCAAACGATGTAGTCAACAGACTTCAGTTTTTAGACAAATACTACCGCTAAGCACCCTGACATGGTGCTGAGCGGTGTAGAAAGAAGTGTTTCCAGGCAACACATCTCAGATCTGGCAGGGAAAACGGCCACTCCGAAATGGGAAAGCAAACGACATTCCCAACTCACCACTCCGGCACAAGACGCACTCTATATCTTGTCGGCTTGTGGCGACAAGACACCGAAACTGGCTTAAACAGAACACGTAACGGCCATTTAAACCTGTACCATCACCACTGCGAACACGGCCAAATCAGGCACGTGTCAGCCTGACAAGGAAACGGAGTTCACACTTGGGCGGCGACCCACGAGCATTACCAGGAGCGAAGAAAGGGTCTGACGGCCGCCCATGTGGCAGCCTTTACTTGTACCAGCGCTTGACAATTCAGCGCGAAAATTTATAGCGCTGATATTCAAATACCACCACATCTACATCGCACCTAGTGTTCCTGAATGTGTCTGCCCTTGTAAATGATCTTGCGAAGAATCGTGATGGTCCATTGGATATGTCCGCTGTCCCCAGAGAAAGTGTCCATTTCGCATGCTGCCAAAGCTGCTGTTGCCAATGCGGCAGACCTCTGCCAACTTCTGCCATGTCTCCAGGGCGTGCGAGGGATTCCTGCGGATTGTTTCCTACTGTGCGTCATGGATCAATACGATGACCCCCCTCCCATCACTGCCCGCCCTCCACTTCTTCCACCTTCTCTCAGTCAGCCAGTCCGGGGCAGTCACTGTCATGTCCGCAGTCCCTGCCAAGGGCAACGCCCAACTCAACCGTAGATACCTGATTTTTTCGAAATTGGTGTACACACACTAACCCGTCGCGGGCTTGCAGGAAATCCCCCATGATCCGCGTTCCTCTTTACCTTTTCGAAACGATCCCACCGCCCGGTTTTCCCTGTCTTGGTGTGTGTCTGTCTGCCCACGCGGGCGCCCACCCAGGCTTGTTTCTGTCCCTGTCCTGGCAGTCTGGTGGTTCTGGTTGGGCTTTCTCAGAAGGCTAGATCCGCGCCTCATGGGTAAAACCCCTCCCCACCGTGCCATGGCAGGACAGTGGCCGCTGCCTTCGGTGAGTTCTCTCGGCCGGGTAAAGGAGGAACCACGCGCACCACACGTATGATCACTTCCTGTCGAGACGGAAACACCCGGCGGTGCAGGACGTGGGAAGAGTTAACTCCCCCAAAACTCCGCTCACCAAGTCGCGCAAGGCAGTAAGAGAGTCTGACCGGTGCGGCCGTCAGTCTTAGACACTGACTGCTACAAACGCCCTCTCAGAGCTTCCCGTTATTTAATGCGGAGTAAGACGTCGTAATGTGTCTTGCCGTTTAATCAAAAAGAACCCATAACCGGACCACATTTCGTTCGTGTCTTTCCTCCCGACACCGCGCGGCTCCCTCTGTTTCCCGGTCATCTTGGAACATCGCAACCATCATGGAGAGGGCTGCCTCTCCGCACTAACTCACCTCCCCCCAAACAGGAACTGGGAACTTGGTGTGTGTACATATGTAACTGACCTGCCTGGCTGGGCAGCAACACCCACCCCTGAGCAGCCCGAGGGATAGGCCCGCCCCCCTCCACCGGAGGGCAAGCTTGCCCTCACCTTGGTTTTGAGTGTCCCTCGCCCGGGCGTAGTAGCAGCACAAATGGGGTGACAGTCGACTGTGCGTATGCACACTCTTGACTCGGGGGCGCGGCGTGGGTGCCATGGTTGTTCGCCGCCCACGCCCCCCAAAGCCTGTTCTCTGCTGGATCCACCCAAATCTCCACGGGTGTGTGGGTTTTCGGTGCGTCGTGGGGATTTGACGGGCGGTTTTGACGGGCCTTAGCTGAGCCCAGCTGGCTGGCGCGCTGTGGGTTGTGCTACGTGTCTATCACTCTTAATTTTTTTTTTTCTGTCTTTCTCCAGCACGTGTGGCGAGAGGGTGTTGCTGGTAGCAGCTGATCTGATGGTCTCTGCCTGAAACACGACGGCATGTCGCCGCGCCTCGTCCATTGGGGTAATCGTAATTATTGAAACCATTTTGGGTATCGTAGCCTTTGACTCCTAGACGCCGTAAAACACACATGCTTAATCACTGTCCGATCCATAATCAACTAGAACCGCCTTGGGCTTGGCAGCCGCCGGCGCCGGCGCCGGTGCGGGTTTGGCTGCAGGTACAGGAGGGGGCCCCATCTTAAGGCCCGGGATGAGGACCTGCTCCTTCTTCTTGGCCTGCCGCTTGAAGCTGAAGGAGGCCGAGGTCTCCTCCTCCGGCGCCTTCCTCTTGACCCCATTCCCGTTGCTGTTGCTGCCCGATAGCGAGTCACCGGTAGCCTGGCCATCCTCCTCCTCTACCACCTCCCAGGTCTCCTGCTGTGCCTTGGCGGCCGCGATGGCCTTCCTGTAGGCCTCCTCGTCCTCTTCATCCTCCTTGCGCCTTACTTCGTCGTCCGGCCTGGTGAGGTTGGCGTCCCCGAACATTCCGTCATGGTTCGCGCGCTCCAGCCTCGCGTTGCGGGTCCTGATCTCGTCCAGGGCGTCTGCGACGGCCATGTCGCGCTTGGCATCGATGGTCTTGGCCTCGAGCTCCTCCATGGCGTTGCGCTCCTCCTCCTCCTTCTCGAGCCGGTCCAGGCGCTGCTCGTCCGTCTCGGCCTCGTCCTCGACCTTGCGCCACGGCTCCGTGTTGCGCTTGGCGCCCCGCTCGCACGTGTAGTCCTGGTTCTTGGGGTCCGTCTTGAAGGTGATCTCGGAGCTGCACCGCGTGCACCGGATGTAGAAGCGGAAGATCTGGATGCCCAGGTACTTCTCAGACTCTGGCGTCTCCTTGCGCGCGTTGAACTTGCGGCCCTTGTAGATGTACTCGCCGCAGCTGGTGCACTTCATGCTGAAGGGGGCCATGAGACGGACGGTCTGTACTTTGGGTCCGACCTGCTTTGGGCCCTTCTTCTTGGTCAACTGCGCAGGGTCGAAGTCGGGAGGGTAGTATTTCGCTGTAAAACTTGTTAGTTGGCTCGGCTCATGACGAGGACCAAGAAGGCAGGACTCCGGGCTGGCGCGGCTCGCTCAGGGCGCCGCAAGTGAGGACTCGAGGGTAACTTACTGAGGACTTTGCGTTCAGACATCTTGACTTAATTTAACGAGTGTTGCCGTTCGGTCAAGTGCAGGATCAGGTGTGTATAGGTCTGGGTGTGTTAGATCTGGATACGTAGTTCTGGGTGTGGGAGAGCATTAGCATTCATCTGCTGATGGTAGTGGGACAATCCGCATCCTCGGGTGTTAGGTAATCAGCCGGCCTCTCTATCTTATCTCCGACATTTGAAATGGGCTGGAGGTACCGGCTTGAGATATTCCTCATAAATCGTCAGCGTCCATGTCTTGACTAAATTAGTGCTAGTCACATGTCAAGATTTGGAGGCTTCATACACTCTAATTCAATTCCATTTGGTCATCAGGGGCCAGCTGCTTGGTCGGCTATCCGCCATGGATACGCTGGACAGAAGTACCCAGGTACCTGCCATGACCTGGGAAAGCGGTGAGACCCCAACTATTCTGCCGGACGATTCGCAACTTTTTCTTGGACGCGGGCTGGCGCGCCTCTTTCGGCCTTTCTTTTCCTTTCTTCAACGTGCGACCACTCACTCATATCACCGCCAGCATAGCAATCTCTTCCTCTGTACTGGCAAGTTCGAGCTGTGGTCTAGATTAAACAAGCTAGACTTGAAAATAGTGCCCTAAAACCGTCATTATGAGGGCCCCTATATGCGTGGCATCCCAGGATCTGATGACGACCTGATGGTACAGACATTCTACCCTAATGGTAGCTTCAAACCAAAGGCTGCACAACTTGATACGTCAAGGTTGTTACGTGCCCAGTTGCCACATGTAGTGCCAGCTGAACCGTAAGTCCATCTCATTATGTTGTTCACCTACGCACTCTGCTGTGATGCATCAATCAATCATCTGGTAAGCTGAACGCTCAGCCCGTGTGTCTGCGATATCCGCTAGGAGCCGTGGCATATTGTGGTCGAGCTGGAAGAAAGCAGATTATGGCAACTTTTTTTTTCGTCTGAGCAGCACTATGCCACCCAGCTTGATGAGCCCTGCTTCATTTGCGGTGGTGAGGCTGACTGTTGACAGCAGCACATCCTCTCGGGCCGCTTCAGCTGCTAGCCGCGATGGAGCAAGAAAGATCTGAAGACTCGGCCCGGATCGCCTTGCCGACTGTGGATGTGACTCTGCTCTGGTTCTATCAAACTTTATATCGAGTCGTCTACACGTACGAAAGACTTGTACATTGTAGCTAGCTAGCTTTGAACTCTTCTATCGGAACGCATGCCAGAGGGCTCTTGTCTACTTGACATGACATCTAGCCATTCGTCTCGCCGAGATGGCGTGATAATAATTGAAGCTGAGCAATGTGCAATCCAGAGGGAATCGATTTCAAGACTTGCCGCTCGTCCTGCTCCAACATCCGGCAAATCTTCCCCATGTTGAGTATCTTGATACCAAAGTCCCAATCCGCGGCAATATGATAATCCCCTGGGCCACTTTGACTTTGCCCAGGTGGAGGGGACACCCCACTTGGTGACGGCGGGGCGGGAGCGCGATAGCCAACAATCAGATCTTTGCCAGAACAAGCCATTGAGACGTCACGTCTTCCCTCCCTTTTCAAAAATTTGTAGTGCTTGTTTGATAACTACCCTCCACTCGCTCAATTGGTCCCTCACTGTCGCATCGTCCCTTCCTCCAGGTTGCCGCGCGGGCTAGTGTTCCTGCACGTGGCTGTTTGACTGCCGACAACGGAGCGACGCGTTCCCCCACGTTAACTGTACTTCCCGTCGACGTGAGACCTCGTCGTTGTCCTTGTTGCCCGGTCTCTCTGCCCGTTTCGCACGCTGCAGCCGCCCGGGAACCCAATCGTCGCCATCATGGACAAGATCACGGACAAGATCGCGGCGCTGCCGCCCGATGCCAACTACTTCTCCCTCGAGTTCTTCCCTCCCAAGACCCAGATGGGCTTCGCCAACCTGCGATCCCGTCTGGAGCGCATGGCCCGGGCCCTGAAACCGACCTTCGTCAACGTCACCTGGGGCGCCGGTGGCTCGACGGCGCAGAAGTCCATGGAGCTCGCAGAGATATGCCAGCGCGAGCTGGGCCTGACAACCTGCCTGCACTTGACGTGTACCAACATGAGCCGGCGACTCATTGACAAGGCATTGGAGGATGCGAAGGTCTTGGGCATACGTAATATACTGGCGTTAAGAGGGGATCCGCCACGCAAAGAGGAGTATAGGGACGAGAACGAAGATGACGACGAGGGCGAGGACGAGTTCACCTGGGCGGTGGACTTGGTGCGCTACATACGCAAGAACCATGGCGACCATTTCTGTATCGGCGTCGCTGCATACCCCGAGGGCCATGCTGATGAGAGCCACCCCCTGGGCCAGAGCATGGAGCACGACTTACCATCGCTGGTAGAGAAGGTCCAAGCCGGGGCAGATTTCATCATGACCCAGCTCTTTTTTGACATCAAGGCGTACGACAAGTTTGAGAAGACGCTCCGGGAGCACGCGAGCGGCGCTTTCAAGGATACCATCATTATCCCGGGCCTCATGCCCATACAGAATTACCAGATGATCAAGAGGACGACGAAGCTGAGCCACGCTAGGATACCCGACGATCTGATGACACGGCTGGAAGAGGTGAAGAAGGACGATGAGCAGGTGAAGCAAGTTGGTGTGGACATCCTCAGTGAGCTGATCGAGCAGATCAGGGAGATCAAGAGTAGGACACCAGGACCAAAGGGGTTTCACTTTTACACCCTGAATCTGGAAAAGGCTGTCTCTTTCATCCTGGAGCGGACAGACTTGATACCACCAGAGACACCCAGTGAGCAAGCGGTGATGGACGACTTGATACCGATACCCCTGGTGCCAAAGATTGAAGTCAACGGCTCGGGATCCAACCACTCCTCTCAGCAACATCTGGCCATCGGTGGTCACTCCTCACGTCGCCAGTCCAATGTCTCATCTGAGCCGCGCAACCGCGTCATCATGTCCGGCGAGAACCGCAATCCCTCAAACCCAGAGTACGAGGCCACCCAGTTAGAAGCATCGCGGCCGTTCGATCCAGTCCACAGCCGGGTTAATACCCTGGCCATCTCAGAAGGCGAAGGAATTCTTGGGCGCGAGGCAACTTGGGATGACTTCCCCAACGGACGATGGGGTGATGCCCGCTCGCCGGCATACGGCGAGATCGACGGATACGGCGTGAGCCTGCACATGTCGGTGACCCAGGCACAGAGGCTGTGGGGGGCTCCCAAGGCCGTGGAGGACATCAACACATTATTTATCCGTCACCTGAGCGGCGAGCTTTCGGCGATACCCTGGAGCGAGGAGGAGTTCAACGCCGAGACCGGCACGATCAAGGAGAAGCTCATCGAGCTAAACACGCGCGGCTGGTGGACAGTAGCGTCTCAGCCTGCCGTAAACGGTCTGCGATCTTCTGACCCAACCTTTGGGTGGGGTCCGGCCAACGGATTTGTTTTCCAGAAGGCATTTGTCGAGTTCTTCTGCCCGACTGACGACTGGAAGAGGTTGTACGAGAAGCTGTCAAGGCCCGAGATGAAGAACAGCATCTGGTTCTACGCGGCCAACGCGGCTGGTGACTTCTTGTCGTCCGACTTCAGCGGCGGGCTGGACCTCGAGATGAAGGAGGCTGGCACGAATGCGGTGACTTGGGGTGTATTCCCTGGGAAGGAAATCATCACGCCCACGATTATCGAGGAGGTCAGTTTCCGGGCCTGGGCGGAGGAAGCATTCGGCATCTGGGGCGAGTGGTCGCAGGTCTATGGCAAGGGCTCGGAGAGCTCAAAATTCTTGGAGAAGATGAAGAGCGGCCTGTGGCTGGTGAACATCATCCACCACGAGTATGTCGAGAAGGATGCACTTTGGGACCTCTTGGCGAGTTCATAACTACCACCGAGACTGCACAAGAATTGAGGATTAGCTGTATCGCCTCGGCCTAGGCCCCTCAATATCAATATCAAAACGATGCCAACCAATTTATTTTTATTGGCCCCGAAATCGGTCGGAGCGTGGTTCCAACCCAAGCCCTCTATTTGTTCGCTACCCCTGCCGAGGAATTGGGTGTCGTCTTTCAATGCCTTTTCCATTCCTACATAGCTCCATTCGCATCTTAATCCTGACCTAAAAGAGGCTCTCGCTTATCTCTCCAGGGGTCCCTCTCGTTTACAGTGGAGCCCCGTCTTTCTGACAGCCGGACGCACCCGAATAAACTTTTGGCTGATCATAAACAGGCTGATTATGATCCTCGCGCCCAGAACAAACAAATTGAGGGAGGTCCAAGAAGCTATTCGGAACAATAGACACCATCCGTTTTTTGTCCACACGCGTGTGTTTCCAAGTTTGCCCACAGCCGTGCCTCCTCCTGCAAGGATGTCAGCTCCTCCTGAAACCCGCCGAAGCCCAGGACCGACCCATTCAATTGGCAATCGCACGGTTTTAAATTGCAGCTCGGATGATCGGGTCCCAGGGCTGTGGAATCCGACAGCGCCGCCGAGCCGCACCGCTGGGTCCCGGTCCTGACAGGCAGCCAATCGTCGGTCGCGGATCCGAGGCTTCCTCTCGTCTCCCTGCCCAGAACGAGCATGGCGGGGGTGCCACTTTATATCGGTAAGGGGTGGCCACGCGACGTTGGCCCTGGGGTGACTTTTGTCTTGGTCCGTGGGGTGATTGCATGTTGGCATGGGACCTCATGGGCTCCGCCTCATGAAAGGGCCTCTTCTTCCCACCAACCGCCCTACTCCGTCGGCGTCGTTGATCTGCTTTGCTCCTTTCTTTTTGAGTTCGATAAAAAGCTGTGCTTTAATCTTCAATTTAACTGAGGGCAGCGTTGATCACTGTCTTATTATACTTTCGCTTCTTGGCCAGGCAAGAATAACTTCACTGACGATACCCTCTTACTCTACATCGGCATCGACCAATCGAAAGTAGCTGCAGCTCTCACCAGTATCCAACCGGACAAGTGAAACAACTGTGG